>CM074740.1:60703456-61192765 GCA_037367245.1 Phrynocephalus guinanensis
AGGCTTTATGTTGGAAAGTACACTACACTATGTTTGCCTTGGCTCGGTTCATTCACCATTTTGGACTATTCAAAAAAAGAAAAAGGTGGAGTTCAGTCACACATTATTAAATTATTCTTCAGTTTTGAGTTCTTTCTTTCTAATGAAGTTTGAATATTTTGTAGGGTTTACTTTGTAAAAAAAAGTTATGTCCTGTTTGGTAAACAAAATATATTTTTATTTTAAAAAAATCATTAAAGCTCTGTCCAATGTATGCTCAGCTAAGAACAGATCCAACTAATTTCTTAGTGGTCCTTGCTTCTGAGTAGACATAGTGGGTTTGGATGTATATTGGGCAGCATACAACATTTGGGTTTGTTCCCTTTCTTCCAGCTAATTATTTAAAAAGTAATTACTGGTGCTGCTACATATTCTAAAATACTCATGAGCTGCTTTGAGAGAAGTGCAGACACACTTAAATGTTATTGTATATTTTTCTAGAAGTGAGATAGGAGCCTCTTTTGGTTGGAACACTGAGCAAGACAATAAAATGTGTGGATGCATCAGAGGAAATGCAAAGCATACCTCTTTTATCAACATGTCAGAACACCCTGCCAATAAACATTTTGGCTATGGAGAGATAGTTTTCCAGAAATGCAACCACAAGCATCATATGGCTCAATCCTCTTTCAGTCGCTATTCTTAAAAGCATTCTTTTTAAAAATTCTGTAGTTATGGTTGGCTTTAGTAAATGAAGACTAACCTTAGAAAGTAGGAAATGATGAAAAGAAATTAGTGGGGCAAACTATATATACAGTATATTGATACAGAGAGGGAGTTGTGATCCAAAACAATTATGTTACATTATATGATTTGCATGTGGGAGAGTGGTGGGGTCTAGATCTAAAAGACATTACTCATGTAAACAGGCTTGGACCAGTGTGGTGTCGCAACCAGAGTGTTGTGGACTGACCACTAAGGATGAGAATGATCATTAACAACACCTTTGAATGGCAGGGTGAGAAGAGAGTCCATGGATCATCCCAGTCCTCTCTCTGTCAAGGAGGTGCAGTGTGGGATCAAACGCCCTTGTTTGGACACCATCTCAGCTGGTGAGCTGTCCAGCCTCTCACATTGAAAGAGGGAGAGAGGAGTTAAAATCCCTTCAGCAATAAGTTCCATTGGGTGACCTTGGGTCGGCCTTTGTTTCTTAGTCTTGTGCATTTGACTGGACTGACTATAAAATGGCCCCGGTGAACAGCACTCTAGATCATTCTGAATTTCTTAAAGGAAGAGTTATACACAAATATACTTGGAAACCTGTGCCTCCGTTCTAATTGCACACTATCCTTTTCGAATCAAACTCAGAGAGCTCAGAAGCTCAGGCCTCAGAGGCTGAGTTTTGGGGTCCCCATTGTGCCTCCTTGGGAGGGTCTGGATTCTGAGACCCAAAGGGTGCCTTCCAGCTATCCAGTTCAAAATTGTTGTTGTTGTTTTTTGTTGTTGTTGTTGTTGTTGTTGTTGTTGTTGTTGTGTGATGATGATGATGATGATGATGATGATGATGATGATGATGATGATGATGATGATGATGATGATGATGATGATGTGGAGCTCACCCTTTTTCTCTTTTCTCTTTGTATCCAAAGAGACCAGTTGAAAGATGTATCTTCAGGATTGTGCTTCTTCTAACTAAACCTACAAGGCGTCCCTGCTGGTCATCCACCCTGAAGCTGAGATTTACACCCGGTGTGTGTGTGTGTGTGTGTGTGTGTGTGTGTGTGTGTGTGTGTGTGTGTGTGTGTGTGTGTGTGTGTGTGTGTGTGTGTGTGTGTGTGTCCGAGGCTCAAGGGTGTGGGCGCGCTCTCCTCCATCGCCCCTCTCCTCCCTCGGTCCCCTCCCCTCTCTTTCTGCGTCAAAAAGCACGAAGCAGCGCCGCGCAATTAGTGAATCGCGTCAATTTCGTTCCGCTGAAGAGGAGGAGGGGGTTGGGGGGCTGGAGGGGGGTGGAAGTGTCGAGCGGGCGGGCGGGCGTTTCGTGAGGAGACCGTGGCGGCGGTCCCTGGGTGACATCAGTCCCTGTCTTGCTTATATACACAGGGACCCGTCCAGGGCTCCTGTATGGTCCGGATCATAGGAGATCAACTCCAGACGGCCGAACGAGGAATAGCTCGGGGTCTTCTGTCCCTTTTTTCCTCGGGTGTGCGTGCGCCTCTCTCTTTCTCTCTCTTTCCTCTCTCTTTTCCCCGTTTCCCTGCCCGTGTCTCCCGTGCGCATCCTTGTCGGGTCCGCAGCTTCTGGTCTCCTTGTATGGACTTGACTTTCTAGACGGGCAGCGAGCGAGAGAGCAAGAGACCCAGAAGATGGCCAGAATGATGCGGTTGCCACTGGTGTGCGCGATACTGCTCGCCTCCGCCTCCTGGAGCTTCTGCTCAGGTAAGAGGACCCGGGTCGGTCTCGCTGCTGTCTGGCTGCTTCCGTCTAAGCGTGGCGGAGTTTCCCACGAGTGGCTTGGTCTCTAGCGGGACTCGGTCGGAGACCGGGCTGCGCGGCTCCCCCCCCCCCCCGTTGCTTTTCCCCTTGTTTTGGTTCTACGAGTAGCACGAGGAATAGGAAGGAAGGCGTTCGAAATGGAGAGTAGAGGACATCGGGCTGGACCTCTGCAAGAGTTCGGACGGTGCGTTTCTCCCGGGGAGCAGCTTGAAGGAGGTCGCCTAAATTGTAGGGTCCCCCCACCCCCACCCCGTCCTCCGAGGAACTCTGCTTGCGTTAGCTCGGGAGCTACCACTGTTTTTAACCGATACGTCGAGCATCTGTATCCAAAGAGGGAACATCGGCTTTTATAACCAGAGTATAGTACAGTGGCCTCAGTTGATTCACTAGTTCAGTGGTGGCAAACCTTCGGCACTCCATGCTTTGGACTACAAAATCCAGAATTCCAAGCCTGTACCACCAATGACAAAGGACTGTGGGAGTTGTGGTCCAAAACATCTGGAGTGCCAAAGGTTCCCCACCACCGCACTAGTTGATCCCATGTAATTCCGGTTGGTCCTGCTCCGTAGGTCTGCGTTAGTCGGGAAGCACTGCCGATTGGATTCGAACCAGTTCTCTCCATCAAGGGAATGGTCCTTACTGTACTGGACCGACCGCGGTGGTCACCTGCACATGTACGGGAAGGTTTATGTAGATCAGCGTGTAAACATCTAAAGCGAGGCAGACAGGAGAGCCCACCGTGTCCATGCTCACGCTTGCGACGGTGGCGGTGGGGAGCTAATTCCGTATCTCCAGGGCTCAGGGGACCAGCTTGAGGTTTGCTTGAGCTCCAGGGCTCCACTAGTCAGAGTTGGGTGCAGAATAGGGAGGGAGCATGAATTGCCTCCTGCCTCCTGATGAGCCGCGCTCACTTTTTAATTCCACCCATCTAAACTTTTGGCAGAGTTTCTGAGATGCACATTTGAACACAAAACTCGGTGTCCAGAAGGGCGGCAGAAAGAATGGTAGGGATATTTTACCGATGGGGAAAAGGGAGGCTTGGTGATCATCAGCACCCCAATAAAACCCAAAGAATCAAGAGCAGCTATTCTGGATGCACCTGAAAAGATGCAGCAGATTATTGTAAAAGAGGAGAAATAGGGGAGAATGTAAGGCAAGGGTATTTCAATAATCTATCAAGGGGGGGGGGGAACTATAGACAGACTAACAGGATGTAAAATCACACTTTTGCAGCTTCAAATGTTAATGCCTTAATTAAACACTGGGTAAAACTCTGTACAGACTTAGTGAAGTCAAAAGCTACAGTCCAGCATTCAGTTCCAATACAGGTAAAGAAACGCCTTTGAAACCAGTGGGATTTATGTGCCAAACTGTACCCAGTTTTTCTTACTTTTGTATTCTTAGGGTTATATATCTTTTTAATGAATTTATTGATACATTCTACCAGAATTTTTAAAAACTAAAATCTTTTGGTATTGCAAAATCAGTTACTGATTTCTGTGAGATATTAGGGCACCATAATTTAGTTTACAACTTCTATAAGCAGACAAACTTGGATGTAAAAAGATTTTCCTCTCACGGATGGAAATAAAATTCACTGTCAGCTGCCTTGGGTCCTTTTTAGAGGAAAGGTGGAATAAAATATTTCATAAAAAACAAATTAATTCAACTTTTATTTACAAAGCAAAGGTATCTGTTAAAGGTGTAAAAGAAGATGAACGGAGAAGGAATGTTGACGGCCATTGAAATGACTGGATTTCCTTTGTTGTCATCGTGATGTGCTGTTGAGGTGCATCTGACTTAAGGCAACCCTACGAATGAGAGACCTCCAAAATATCCTGTCTTCAACAGCCCTGCATGACTCTTCTAGACTCAGTTGTCTTGTATTTGGTCTTCCACTTTTCCTGCTGCCTTCAGCCTTTTCCAGGTTTATTGCCTTTTGCAGACAACCTTGCCTTCTCATGATGCACCCAAACTAGGACAGCCTCAGTTTTGTCACTTTTGCCTTCTGGCTTCATTTATTCTAGAACCTACTTGTTCATCTTTCTGTCAGTCCATGGTATCTGCAAGCTATCCTCCAGCACCACATTTCATTATTCCCCCTCCCAGCTTATTTACTGTCCACCACACACACTCACACATGGTGATCAGGAACACAAGGGTATGGATGATCTTGGTTTTGGCCTCCAGTGAAACATCCGTAAATTTGATGAGCTGCTTGATTCCTTCATTGCCACCTTTCTGTGTCTCTTTCTTTGGCTGCTGTCTCCGTTTGGGTTGATGATTGAACCGAGGTATACAAATTCTTTCATTATTTCAGTTTCTACATTGTCAACATTAAAACTGTAATTCTTATGTACCCCAGATTTTTATCTTCTTAATGTTTAACTGGAAGTTGAGTCATGGCTACTGGACTTCTTTTTGAGAGATAGAAACATTTCACTGCTCATCCAAACAGCTTCATCAGTCTTCTTAATGTTTAAGTGAAGACCTGCTTTAACACTCCTTTTACTTGCTCTAAAAGTCATTGTTAAGTCATTGCTGATTTCTGCTAATAAGATGGTGTCGTGTGTATCTTAAATTATTTACACTTCTTCCACCAAGTTTCAATCATACTTAATTTGAATCTAGTCCATACAATATGTTCTCTGCGTAGGTTGAACTTTTAAGGGTATAAAATGCACACTTATCTGAAACCTTTGCTGATAGGGACCCATTACTCCATATTCTTTTCTGATGGTTGCTTCTTGTCCACAGTATAGGACAATCAAGTGAAATAGTGCTAGCTTTTTAACAAAAGGGAAATCACTGATATTGTAAAAGCATATTTGTCCTATGGTATTACAGCACTGTTATACTGTCTGATGACCCAGAGCATAATCTTAAAGCTGGTGGCACATTTAAATTCTGCTTTCAATGGTATGGTTTTAAAAAGGGGAGCTTTCTAAAAGTGTTTCACTAGATCTATATTCACTGTGGTCCATAGAAAACCTGGAAAATATCAAACATTTGGTATGGAATTCATACTGTGCTATGTATGGTGGTTCTTACATTTAAATTTGTAGTTACCACTGGTCAGTAAGTAAACTGGAAAGCAGTATTCCTGAACAGTAATTCCATTTAATAGATGCTAGGAAATGACCTGTTAAGCAGGTAGAGTCAGCTCTATGATCTGAACACATTTTTGTTATTTTGACTAAACCCTATTGTTAGTTCCAAACAAGTGGATTCATTGAGTCAGTAGGACTTCGACAAATACTGACTTACCAAAAACTCGTTGAATGTCTTTATTTTTGTCAAGGCTAACAATAGGCTTTAGCCCTCTACGTTTAACAGGACACTATCTATCCAGAATAGAAATGCAGTTCTAAACTAAAACAACCCATTTCAGATGTCATTAGCAGCATCATCATAGTGTGTACTCTATTGTTCCACTCTTGAGTAGTTATATTCTGTGTCTTTTTTTTCATGGCTGAATCATTTTTGGATTCTACAAGATGACACTTCTTCTAGCTCTTTCTATTTTCTGTATTTTACTGTTCTATATTCAATTAACACATACTCCTTTTCACCTACGAAATTTCTCAAATATTTCTGACATATTTTACTGAAGACTTTTCCTCGCTCTTACAAGGAGATATGTACTGGTAAAGATTACACCCCACACCCCCACACACACACCCCCACAGAGAGAGAGAGAGAGAGAGAGAGAGAGAGAGAGAGAGAGAGAGAGAGAGAGAGAGAGAGAGAGAGAGAAATTACATAACATGTATCATTTCTTTTACTTTGTACAAACTTTGTTTTATGACAAAATAGCAGCCTGTCCAGGGCAGCATGTTTTGTCTTGCTGAATGAACTCCATAATTAATTTGGTTTAAATAGAGTAAACAAAAGTTTTGGTTTTGCCTTAAAAAGTTAAAACTTGCAATTAGAAATAATTCATAAGACAGGTCTATCGATACCAATTTTAGACAGACTTTAGAATAGATTTACATATATGTTTTTAAACCTAAGAAAGTAAAACCAATACATTGGTCATATACTGTATATTGTGAAATGCCATTCATTTGGATCTAGGTTCAGTCATAACTAGCTCTATCAAAATCTAAAAGAATTTTTAATTACAGCTGGCTTAATCCTGTTTTACATAAAGTGGTCTATTTCAAACAGGTCTACATTTGGATCTAAGAATATTGCTTCTATCTATTTTTATTTCAATGTAAAGTAGTTTAATAGAATTTGTTAACAGTGAGTGTGCATAGTATTGCAAATCTGTACACCATTAACCTTGGGGGCATAAAATCAGAGAACTTAGATGTTTCCTTTTCCTTTTGGTTTGTTGAAGTACAAACCAAATATTTTTTTCTGCCCAAACAAACCTTTGTTATAGTACAGCCTATCTGACAGCTTGTTTGTTTGGAAAACAAACTTTTAAAAACTTGCTGACAACCAGATGACACTTACACTTCCAGAAAACCATTGTCCAATAGAAAACTTGTATCTCTTTTCATTACATACATTCCGGTTGTATACAAAGTAATATGAATCTATAGGAACCCTCCAAATAGCTCTATATTTTTTCATGGCAAAAAGTGCCCCTTAACTGGTGTCCGAGTGTTGAAATGATACATAAAACTATTGAAACTATAGAATTAAAAAAGCTGCAGATTGACCACTTCATACTTTACACACTTGATAAAGGCAGTGGACACTTCAAATAAACTTGACCCCCATCCAAGAAAATCACCAGCGTCCATCCTTACTCTCCACGTTCCAAGCTGAACAGTGTCCTTTAAAATGCTGCAACTGACCAGTAAGCTGCTTTCCCGGCTAAACTGTGCTTTCCCAGAGAGACCATGTAAATCAAGGAACATATATTAAAGAACAAAACACAAGCCAGGCTTTTAGTCAGTGCTTAACCCTAAAATCCCTTTAAAGGATATCCCTAAATCTTATGTGTTGAAACCCAAATGCTAGTGATTTATAACGAAATAGTAAACACATGTCTCTCATTAACTTGCAGATTCAGAAGAGGAAATGAAAGCCTTAGAAGCTGATTTATTGACCAATATGTATACATCAAAGGTAATGCTTTCCTCTGCCCTCTTTGTCCCTTGTCCTCACAAAATGCATGACTTCCCTTTGCAAACATAGATGTTTTAATGTATGATAATAAGCTGCAGTTGAGACCTAAGTGCACTGTACAAGATGGGGAAGCACCACCATTCATTTCAAAGACAACTTCTAAAGATTTGGGCGATGAGATGACGGGAAAGTGTTTTATCACCTATGCTCTGTCTTGATACAGGCAGTGACCAGTTAGCACAAATTTATGGGATGATGTGAATTCATTAGAAGAAGATATATGTCTAGAAAGAATATGCCTGATGAAAAGAAAGTTAACCTTCAGTTACATAGCAGAACTAAAAACCTCTTCAGGTTGTAACATTAGCATGTCAAAGCGGTGAAAATCCACACTGAAAACGGTTATGCTTAAAGATTATCGAAGCAGTAGAGAATTCATAACTCCTCCAGTATGAAAACAGTGAATTATGGCTTCTCCATTTGTGGAAGATATTCCACCAAATGTGAAGGAAGATCCTTTACATTTTTTTTACAATATTCAGTCCCAGGATACCACAGGTAACAAAGAAACATAAAAGTCATGCTTTGACAGTCAGGCTGTCCAAATAAAGTTATTCAAATATTTCTTTTCTGTGTATTGTTAGGAATGTAAAAAAAATCTAATAAGTCACTTTCAAAGATTTGCTACTCTGACTATAAGAGTTATCCTCATTATATGACTGGTTATTGTTATTTAGTTATGCTTAGAAATAAGAGGTAATTCAATTATCAGAATCCCTGCTGACACAACTCAGTAGGGATGAATCACAGTGGGGAATTGCCACAGGTTGAAAAACTGGTGCAGCATTTGCTATGGTGTCCTAAGTCATTTGTCAGGATAACCCTATGCTGATATCTTCATTTGAAGCAATTTGCTACAGAGATTTATGCCAAATGCATTACCCCACTGTTAACATTTAAAAAGATTCTGGCCAATGCACTATAAGCATTGGCACATTGTAATCTATTTGAAGATTTTTCAGACCAGAAATTCAGGTGATAACTTTGCTGGATGGGATTCAATGTCTATAGAGTAGCATCTGGTGCCCATTTTGCCTGATACAATGCAAGGCAAGTCAGGTAGTCAGACGTGGGAGGAAAAACAGTTGGCATCAACATACAAAAGAGTTATTTGAGCCCCGCTTTTCCCTTCTGTATCATAACATGCAGTACTTTGGGAGTCTTATGAAACATGCAAGCATGCAACTCCCAGCTAAGCAAAACATTCAGACTTGTGAAGAGTATATTATATGCAAAATGAGATAGAAACTCTTGCTTCTACAGGTTCAGGAGACTTATCTGTTTTGCATCAAGCTATCCTTTCTCCTTCTGAACCTCTCTGCACTCTAGCTATGCACATACACACACCTTAAGTCCACACTCATTCTCCTTAACTTCATAAAAGCTTCAGGATGAAAGGGAACATATAAGACATGTGGTAAGATGGAAAGGATGAAAGACAAAGGGCAAAAGCAATAGTGGTATTAGGAAAGAAAGCAAAACAAAGTGTTCTGCTTATATACTGCCCCATATTGCTTCAAGCACTCTCTGGGTGGTTTACAATTGTTAATTATGCAGATTACACATTGCCCCCCCAGCAAGTTGGGTACTCATTTTACCGACCTCAGAAGGATGGAAGGCTGAGTCAACCATGAGCCTGCTACCTGGGATTGAACCCCAGGTCCTGAAGTACAGTTTTAGCTGCAGTACAGGCATTTAACCACTGTGCCATGAGGCTCCTTAGAAGTCTTGGGTAGAGAAGATACAGGAGAGGAGAGTGTAAGTGAAAGAGAAAACATTTCTATTTTCTTCTTGACAGCTATACGTAACACCCACATATCAAACCACTGTAATATTAAATCACTGCCTTGTGCTAGCTGCTGATTAATTGGGTGAAGAACCACTAAAATATTTATTGTTGCAATACTTTGCTCATTTATGAACATGCTCTGCAAAACAGACCTCCTTAGACACATTTTGATGACTCCTTAGTTTGATCAAGTATAATAATTCTTTCTCAGATTCATTATTAGAGGAAGGGTTTTTTTGAGGTTCAGTGTGATCTTTACACCAACTCTTAAATGTCTTTAAGCTGCAATGTTATGCTGAACACACAATGCATAATGCAACAAGATAACTCCCAATGAAATCTATAATGTGTAGCCTCATAATTAAATTGTAAACCACCCAGAAAGTGCTCTAAGCAGCACACTCTGTGCTTTTGCTTTATAAAACAGTAAGGTAAACCTTGTTCTTTTACTGGGAGGAAAAATATCTGAACATTTCTAGAAAGATGAATTAAGAATGTCAGATTATAAGATAAACAAATCAAGAAGCAGAGCCAAATACAGCAATACATCTCAGGATCGAATGCGATAATGGAGCGAAATGAGGCCTTGTAGTGTTGAAGCACCAACATTTTTGAGCAGCAGAGCACCATGGAAAATGATAATAATGTGAAACTCCATTGGTGCTTCCCTGTTGTTATAAACTTTCTCTCTTGTGATGCAATTTTTTGGGGAAGTGGTAGGGGTCTTGATTAGACAAAACCCATTCATTTCATAAAAGACCCACTTGTGATAGACACCAAACTTCCGGAATGTGTTTCTTGATGTGGCTCACCACAGCTGCCTGCGTTTTACAGGAAAGACTTGATTTCTTCTCTGTGTTCATGCAATGGTCCATCATGTGATGGGCTGGACAGTGACTGAGCTTGTGGAATAAGGTACCCAATAATACCTGCTTGTACAAGCTTGAAAACAGTTCATCCATTTGCGCAATGGACCACTGTGTGAGAAAGGATGAACAGGATTCTGCACTTGAATTCTTTTGGGAGGGTGTGGATATAGCAACCGTCACAATGAGCAGCAGCATGTCTGGATTCACAACCTTGCTGCAGAAGGGATGGCAGTCAGAGGAAGATGGTGGTGAAGAGAAGAGACAATGGGGTGGGAATGTGCAGATTCCAAGAGGGAAGGAGAATAAATTGTGTTGTCATTGTTCAGTCATTAATTCATGTCTGATTCTTCATGACCCTATGGACTAGAGCATGCTGAAATGGGTGGTTACAGTGGACAGAGGGAAAGAGAAAGATGAATTCTGACTCTGGGAGCATCTGTGAGTTTGTGGTTTTATTGGGAACAACATTGCAACACTCAACCCTTGAAGGAATTTGAAACTCATTTGGAAGGGACAAACCAAAATGCTGAAGTAAAATCTGCAGATTGGGTTCTTCAAGAAAATAAAGACAAGTTCAATTTCCCAGATACAGCAGAAAATTGCTACATTTATAGAAGTCTACCTGTGGCAGTCAAAAGAAATTTTTATGAAGACAGGAATCAAGTGTCTTTGCAAGTGTTGTTGAGGGCCAGGAATATTTTACCAAATCATTGCTGGACTCTAGCAAGTGGTAGCCCATGAACCACCTCTCAAAACTGGGGGGGTCTCATGCTGTAATTGTGAACTACCTGAGCTTTTAACGTTCTCACAGCTGTCACTCTTGTCTGTTTTACTATTCTATTTTTTCACAGAATCATGTAGTAGTTAAGTTGGAAGGGTCCTACAAGACCATCAAGTCCAACCCCCTGCTCCACCAAGGAATACGAATCAAAGACTATCTGCCTTTAGCATATTTCTATCCTTCATTAAAAAGCAACTGGATCATGTCACCTCTGACAGCCAAAAGCTTCCCAACCGTAATTTAAAAATTTAAAAATTGATAATGTCCAGCTTTTGATTTCTACAGGCTTAGTCATACTGTCCTTATTAAGAAGGCAGTGGGATTGACACATAAGTGGCAATATAAACAGTTGTTTACTTTCATATTAAGAGTGATGTTGTGTTGAGGATATATACTGGAGGAAAGTTAGATGTCCTTTCTTTCCATAGCAATTTCTGTCCCCAAGAAAATCCTCTCTAGAGGGTTCAGGGGACCCTTCCAGAAAAATGGGACATGGGACATGGGAAAGCTTCAGAGGGAGGAAAGAAATCACCCCATGTATGTTTTGTGTCTTACTAAATTCATAAGACAGAAATGATTATGGCACCTTGAAGACAAACTGCTGTGTTTTAATGTGAGGTTTTGTGGATTACCTTTAAAATAATCTTCTTCTGCCTTTCCTGGCAATAGGCATTGATTTCAGTCTTGTGGCCATAGCCTCACTAATTTCAGATATAGAGAACAGGAATGATAGGGGAGAGAGAAAGGATGAAAAAAGTAGAACAGTGAACTATCTGCATTGTTCTTTCCGAAAGTATTAACAGAATTAAACAAGGTGGAAGAAGGAAAGGTGACATAGCACTTTAAATATTAAGAGTTTAATTTCTGTGTGACTTTTTTCATGGATCAAAATCTCCTTCCATCACACTCTTTTAAGCACACAAAGAGTATTGTGCCCATTGCTCCTTTAATGTCCCTTCCTTCCTTCCTTTCTCACATTAGCCTTCAGAAGTCACCTGGGACTTTCCCATCAAATCTGGGAAAATAAAGCAAAATAACATTTTAGAGTTGGTTATAGGAACCTAGCATGTGAAAGAGCATTTAAGCGGATCTTCCACCACTAGAATTCTGGTCGCTGTCCAACTTACTTAGGGTATTTATACACAACCCCTAAACTCCACAGCAATTGGCTGCCAGCTCTGGAGCTTACAATTGTTTCCCCACCAGCTCCGGAGTTTGCAGGAAATTAAGTGCGACCACGCCCACCTAAGTGCGTCCCAGCGCACTTTTCTTGTACCTGCTCTAGGAGGGTGAAAATCCCCAGGTCCGGATTTAATCTGGTGAGTGCGGGGCTCTCCTCGCTTCTGTTTTTTTTTTTTTTGCCTCCTGCCCCTTTAAGAGAAGGGATGGGAGGCAAAAACAAAAAAAAAACAAAAACAGAAGACAAGGAATCAGGATGGACGACGGGGATCCCGGGTGGCTTCGGAGGTGAGCCTGCATTTTTTCCTCTCTTTCTTCCTCCCTCCCCTCACGCAGACAGGAGCAAGGAAGTGTGGAGGGGTGGGGACGTAGGAAGAGCAACGAACCCCCAAGATCCCTGGTCCGAATTTAAGGGGCCAGAGGATCTTAGGGGTCGTGTGAAAAGGCCATTAGTGACATTTCAAGTCTCACAGAAATGAGTGAGGTAAAGTGACAATTAGATTTGTGTCTGGAAGCTCATTGACTTGGTAAGATGGCACATCTCTTTCTAATATCTCCCTTTGTAATCTCTGATTGTATACAAAGTCTGTCTTTTCAGGGCTCTGAAAGTTTGCTTCCTACAGACAAAACTAGAGGAATTTGACCTGCTCATCTGGTGCCCTTTCTTGTGCTGTGTCATACCCATAGAGGAAAAGATGAAAATAAAAAAATGAATGCATTTATTCCTTCTTCTGCAATCTTTCTTATAACAAATTCTCACTTGTAGCTGGGAGAGAGATACTGTAATTAGGACAGATTGTCAAGCTAGGTGAGGAACAACTTGCTGGAGCTACTTTATAATTATTTTAGATTAGAAACTGACTATTTGTTTGGGAATAATTGTGAATTTCAAATTTATTATCAATGTGTGTCATTGTTGTACTGGTGGCATTATTAATGTGCCAGGATCTAAAGGATAGGTAGACAAATGTAGCTCTTGAAATGTGCTCAACTACAGTTCCCATCTGCCCTTCCTTGGCACAGGGAGCAGTTTGAATGAGAGTACTTGGGCCCTACATTTTGCATTTCTAACTTTAGAGTCATTAGGGTGTTGTGGGGATAGGAGCCAGGTACTAAGGCCCATGGTTCAGGATGTAGTTTTCTCTGAGACATAGGAAAAGGCTTACATTATAGGAGCCAAATGACAGATAGAAAGTTCAGAGCCTACTCTAATCTGTGGATTCTTAACTTAATTCATCATGAAATTCTCCTGGGGAACATCATGGTAAGAAAGACTTGCAATGCAGACCATCTGCCTCTGGCTGTGAGAACTATGTTTTCCATATTACTTTGAAGGGTTATTCCTACTACTACATTGTCACTTATTCCATAAAGACATCTATATGCAAGTGAGTAATTACTAGAAGGGACCAATCTTGGTAATTTAGGGAAGCCCTATACCAGTGATGGTGAACCTTTGGCACTACAGGTGTTTTGGACCACAACTCCCAGTATTCCAAGTCTGTATTGCCAGTGTCAAAGGAGTGCCAAAGGAGTGCTATAGCACTTAAAATATACCAGTGCTTTCCAATGTGCCACATCTTGGAATTACTGATGCATTCTCTCCTCACTACCACCACCAACAACATAATCACATTAATTTTATGTTGTTTTTCCATTGTAAATGTTTCTTCAAATGGTCCACTGTTATTGGATTATGGAAAGAAATACTGTCAATAAAATCTATCAGAGAATCCCAGTATAGTACACAGCCTAATTTAATAATGTTGGTTACATTCAATCCTGTTTTCAGTGAATCTCCTCTAGATAGGACTAGCTGATTCCATTTCTTGTTCTCTTCTTCTAATTGAACTGTATACTGAGAAGAAGATTGTTTTTCCCCACTTTCAGGTAAACAAGGCAAAGTTTCCTCAGTGGAAAATGACTCTCCTAAATATCTGTGACCTTGTAACCAACTTAAATAATGAAGAAGAGGCAGCAAGTGATGCAGAGGAAGAAGACCTCATGACCAGGAGACCATTCCCTGCTGCTTTCGATAGTTTCACTTTGGAAGCCATGTTGACACTATACCAGCTTCAGAAAGTCTGCCAGAGCAGAACCTTTCAGCACTGGGAGGTAAACCAGTTATTGTTTCTCAATCTGAGGGTATTTTGTTAAGTAGCTCATTATAGAGCCCTTCCGAATACCCAGTTATCATTCACATTGTGAAAAAGAGTAGCTTGTCACTTGTTGCACTGCAAGCAAATGAAATGTAAGCCCCCTCATGTACCAAGAAAAGTATTTTTAGCATACTCCCAGAAAAATAAAGAAACTTGCTACGTCTCTGCTACCCCACTCCTCAATGTAAACCATTTTACGGAATGCTGTTAGCTACAGGTATAACCTAATAATTATCCAGGTTATTTGCTATATGATTTCAGATAAAATAATGTTTCTGAATTTGTTGAAGCTGAATTTGAATTGGGCTGATGTTGTTTATTCCTCTTAACTAAACTATCTTTATTAATTCATTTATATTTTACAACATTGAAGAATGCTACAGTAATTTATGAAAGAGTTGGATGTGTTCCTCTCACCTAAAATCAATCCATTCTCTCCCCCCCCAATCACCAACAGTTACTTCAGCAAGATATTTATGACCCAGAGAATTCAAGCCAAGATAAAGACCTGATGAAGAGAAAAACTCCTTACATTCTGAAGCGGCAGGTGCACGTTAACAAAGCCC
The DNA here is from genome assembly GCA_037367245.1 of Phrynocephalus guinanensis. Lineage (NCBI taxonomy): Eukaryota > Metazoa > Chordata > Lepidosauria > Squamata > Agamidae > Phrynocephalus > Phrynocephalus guinanensis. The sequence goes on from CM074740.1 coordinate 60,718,417, forward strand.
GACGACCATACATACTGAAGAGGAGTTCATATTACTGACTCAATAATTGATGCAGTGTTTATTTAGTTTTAAGTAACTGTGCTTTATGGTTACCTTATTTTAACCTTAAATCTCATTTGTGTCGAAAATATATTATGGAAAGTGATCAAGATGGTAGCATAATTGTGTCTTTTTTGCCACTGTTGTTTCTTGATTGTGATTTTTTCCTACTTAAAATTAACTGGACTAATACATTTACAAATAAATCTAGTTTCTAAGCATTATGCATGGTCCAGCCCTGGGAATTTGAAAGAACTGGTGAGATGGCACACTTTATACTGCACAACCCTTTCAGCAAATGCAAATACATTGTTGCACAAAACCGTCATCAGGACTATTCATAATTCAAGGTCTGATGAATTATCCAGAGTTACAGAGAAAGTAAACGATCACTCAAAGCCTTTTAAATTTATGATGCTGACTTACTTTCATCCCTTATGATGAATTCATACTCTAACATTTGCAACACCAAAAATACACTTATCCGTGCATTTTACTTCATCATGTTGCAAAGGCTGAACAGCAGCTTATGGTAAATGCACAGAGTGCAGCTTAACATTACTCTGCTTTTACTCCAATAAGAAGGGAGCTGATTCCAAGTGGGCCCACCTTGTGTGGATTAGTGGGGCACAAGCATCCTTTGCTCCCCCCGCCCCAACACTGCAGCCAAGGGTTTAAAAAGCACAGCAGGACAGGTTCATCCCTCACAGGCACAAGACTCTTTTCCAGCATTTCCTCATAAGGTGTGTTTTGCCAAAATGCTCCTAAAATGCACACTTTTTCAGACAGAACCAATACGCAAAAGAACCCCCCACCATTTTATCAGGAGGGCTAATGACACGTTTGAAGCTTTCCTATTTATCATGTGTGGTAAATTCAAGCCAACATTTGACATTTTTATCAAAGTCAAAGCAAACATTTTTTAAAATGGTTGGTTAGGGGAGTGAAGAGTTTGTTCATTAATACAAGAGGGCTTAATTCTTGGTTACTAAAGATTGGCACAAACCAGCAAAATGATGATTTGTTGTGGTTTATTGTTCATTAAAGACCATGAACCACAAAAGTCCGGAACCTTTTGGGAAAAATGAACCACAAAGCAGTTTGGTTAGATTCAGAAGTTCAGGAACCATAGGACAGCCTCCTAAATTCACCCAAACTGTAGAGAAGCTTCCCCTGAATCTCCACTGCACCTCTTCAAAGTCTGGAAATGTTTGGATTTCAGATGTCCAAATTATACACCCTTAAAGCAGATCTCCCTGGGAAAGTGACCTTTAGCAGTTGGCTTGGACAAATTCCAGCAGTGGTTTGTGCCAGATAATCTGATACAGGGTGTTGCTCATTAGGAGGTGGACTAGGGAGGGACAACACCATTTCCCCAAATCCCTCCCTGACAAGGGAAGAAATTGCTGCTTAAAATATGAGCTAACTGGGTTTCAAGGTAGAATGGATCCTTTTTCAAGGCGAAAGACAGGGTAAAAATACTCTAAAATAAAATAAACAAATAAAATGATTACCAGAAGTGACTCAGAACTGAAAATAGCTCCTGTGAATTGGTCTCACAAATCAGAACAAGCAGCTTCCCCAGATCACCTCAAGCCCTGTGTTTGGCTACCTGACCTCCCATTCCGGTAGTCTCTAGGTCCCTCCCAGGGTTACCTAGTGCTTCTGATTGACAGGAGCAGGCTGTTGGCATGGTTGTGGGGAAAACAAACCAAATGAACCAAAATTTACTAAAAACAGTTGTTGGTTCAGTTCATTTTGGTTTGTTGCTTTTGATAAAACCGAATTGAGCCAAAAAACAAACAATTTTTAACAAACTTCCAAGTTCTTTCTTTCTTTCTTTCTTTCTTTCTTTCTTTCTTTCTTTCTTTCTTTCTTTCTTTCTTTCTTTCTTTCTTTCTTTCTTTCTTTCTTTCTTTCTTTCTGTTTGGAGGCCCTGTCTCTGTTGGTTATTATGTTTTCAGAAAATTATTCTTATCCTACTGCTTCCCCATATAGCATGCTGACCAACATTCAGGAGGGTGTTTTTGAGAAATGGTCCTGTGTTCTGCATTGGATACACCATGGGTCTCACTCTTAATCACAGAAATTTCTATGGGAATCAAATCTGTTTCAATGTACATAGGCCTTAATGCCATCTATTTAAAAAACAGCATTAGAATGAATGTTCCCAGAATGTTCCCAACAACTGTTTTTAGTTCAGCTGAGAAGAACAATCCAAGTAATAGATATGAGTTAGTAAACATGCCTGGTGGCATAAACTGAAATCAAGCAAGACAAATCCACCCTGATTAAATGTGAAATACATTATTTTCTAATATATCTTGGGCAACATGACTTTTCCTATGTATTATTACAAATTTTCATTCATTTCCGTTCATTCATTCATTTTTATAATTCTAACTGTGATCAAAATAGGGATCTATATGGAACAATTCAGGTACTGGCTGACTATCAGCAAATATAATAACCAATTTAAGGATGAAAAAACATCAACAGACCAGCCTAGGGGGGAAAGAGACGGAGAGAGCAATATATGTGCCAAGGGATATTGTTCAGGAACAAAACAAAACAAAACAAAAATGGGCATTTGTCCCAGATGTCTTATCTGTAAGCTGGCTTTCAGCCCAGAAGAATAGAAAACTTAAGATGTACAAAGGAAATTGGGGGTGGGAGGAGTTTCCAGACTACAAATGCACTTATTAGTTTCACATTAATTCTCACAGACATAGTCTTAGGGCCTTTTTACACGACCCCTAAGATCCACTGGTCCCTTAAATTTGGACCAGAGATCTTGAGGGTTCGTTGCTGTTCCTCCGTCCCCACCCACTCTGCACTTCTTTGTTCTGTCTGCATGAGAGGGGGAGGGGAAAAAAGCCTTAGAGACAAAAGAATAAAAGGCTTACCTCCGGTGCTTGGGGAAGTTGCTCCGACCTCCGTTTACTTCCTGGTTCCTCTTTAAGGGGCGGAGGCAAAAGAAAAACAACAGAAAGAAGCGAGGAGAGCTCAGGCAGTCTCCGCATCAAAAATTTTCACCATCAAAAAGCAGGTACAAGAAAACTGCTGTTTGGTCGCGCTAAAGTGGGCGGGGTCGCACTTAATTGTCTGCAAAGTCCGGAACTGGTGGGTAAACATTTTTAAGGTCCGGAGCTTGCAGCCATTTGCGGCGGAGCTTAGGGGTCGTGTATAAACGCCCTTATTATGCTGTATGGACAGAGTCAAGCCAGCCCCCCTCCCCATCCAAACAGTTATGGCTGCTGTCCCCCCTGCTTTTGAAAAGGTGTGAGAAGACAGAGAAGATGGGGAGAGTGGCGAATGTACCTCTGCTAAATATGCCTCTGCTCTGTCAGTGGATTCACACTTGAAATTTGACCCTGGTACAGTGTAGAATTTTCAGTTTAGTACTAAAGTGAAGATTTATACCTCTCATTTCTTTTCTCTGATATCTGAGTGGTATGATCAAGCAAAAGCATACTCTGGTCTCTGATAAGTCCCCGGAAGATTTCTTGTCTCTATCTGGTGAATCACAAGGGATGATTCTTGATACTCTCACAAACTACACAGTGACCCTAGGGATTGTTATCCCCCCCCCATGAGATTTAATGAACTTCTTGAATTCTGCAACTGAAATCTAAATAGAAGCTGCAGGAGTTCATGAAATATTGTGAACTCCATAAACTGTTGAAATTGTTTCAGAGAGGGTAGCCGTGTTAGTCTTTTCAAGAATTACAGGCAAAAATCAAAGAAAAACAAAACAGAACAAACTTTCATATTTTAATATGAAAATTAAATTGTAATATTTTATTAATATTTTAAATATGAAATACTAACTTTCATATTTTAATGTAATGTTTCATGGACATGTCCACTTCTTCAGATATATAGCAGTAGAATGAGTTGTGTAATATAATATGTGATTGGATATATACAAAATATTCATTGGCTGTAGTATTTGCATGTAAGTCTGGTTTGTAGGATCCCACATAGACAGCTGGGTGATGCTGGGCAGGGGAGGCGGGAGGGGCAGGGAAGGGGAAAGAGGGCTGGCCAGTTGTAAAAATGATGGGTAGGAGGCCAGGATCTTCTGGTGTTTGTTGATGTAGCTTTATGGCTCTGTGGTGAATGCCTTGAGGAAAACCAGACAAGATCAGAGCAGGGTGAGGGGGGTTGGAAGGGAAAAAGGGTGGGAAGGGTGGGAAAGTTTTTTACCTTCAGAGTCCTTGTGGGAGATAACTTCCATGAAAAGGTGGCGGTATGGTATATTACATTTGATAATGACTCAAGAGACCCAAACATCAACCTCACGCTGGAACAATCCACACAACAAGTGAACATTTGGACACCACCATGAAACTACAAAATGGGCATCTTAGTACCACACTGTACTGAAAACCAACCGACTGGTATCCCTATCTGCATTCTTCAAGCTTCCATCCTGAACATACAACAAAATATATCGTATATAGCCAAGCCCTTAGATACAACCACATCAGCTGTGAACCACAAGATAGAGACTTCAAACTTTCAAGCTTTCCTCAGACTACAGTACCCACCTCGCATGATTAAGGAACAAATTAACAAAGCAAGACACATAACCAGAAATAACCTGCTACAAGATGGATCCAAAGGACCAGATGACAGAACACCACTGGTTGTCACTTACAGTCCACAAGTGAGACTACTCATATACATTTTAAATGATCTCCAGCCCATCCTTGACAAGTGCACATCCCTCTCCAAAGCTCTTGGTGGCAGACCCATACTTGCCTAAAGACACCCTCCCAACCTCAAACAAATACTAATGCACACAAAATTAGAAAACAGCAACATGGACAATGGAACTAAGCCTTGCCACAAACTCCAGTGCCAACTCTGCCCACACATCTACTCTGGCAACACAATCTCAGGACCCAACAATGTCACATGCAGTATCAAGGGCAACTTCACCTGCTCCTCAACCAATGTGATATATGCTATCTTTTGCCAACAATGGCCATCTGCACTCTACATTGGACAAACAGGACAATCTCTAAGAAAATGCATCAATGGACATGAGGTTGACATAAGAAACCACGATACACAGAAACATGTCTCAAACAATTTCAGTCTACCAGGCCACTCATTGAAGGATTTGAAGTTCACAGTTTTGGAATAGAATAATTACAAATCAAGAAGAAAAACAGCAGAGATAAAATTCATATGCATGAGGGACACATACAAGAATGGATTAAACACAAGGTTACTTGAGTCATTATCCAATTTAATATTACTATATTGCCACTTTGTCCCCCCCAGTCCCGAAATAAGGAGTCCACAGAGATAATTGGGTTTTAAATCGGGCCACAACTTTATTAATAACTTTATGAATAACTTTATTATTAACTGTACTGCAACTGTAACTAAATAGTTGTAGCCGAGGGATGGGCCTCCCGTAGTGCAACTTATATTTTAGGCTACAGGTGATGTTTTAGTGTGATGCCATGTTGTGACCCTTTACGGGGGTGCTGTTCAAAAAACAACAACACTCCCAGCCAAACCTAGGTCAGCATATTACTTGGGGCAGCCGTATGAGCTCAGTGACTTTATGATCTTTTAATTTACTTTCATTCTGTGGAGTTTACCTATAGGATGTTATTATATTTGTTATTCTGTATTGTACAGCTGCCCTGCTCCCTGTCCTAGGTGCATTTACAGTTTTGACGTCACAGTCTTGGCCCCATTTTAGTTGCACTACCTGCCAAGCAAACTCAGGTGGCCCTGCCTAATGGTCAATGAGAATGGAATGGGAAAAAACACACTGGTACCCGGCAGCCAATATTGGTACCAGTCAAAAATTCCCATTCGGCCCTGAAGCGACCAGATTATCTCATTCTCATAACCTCTAAGGGTGCAGTTCGATGCGAAAGAGGAGGGCTGGAGCGCAGGCTGCCCTTTTAAGTGCTTTGATCCCTGCACAGCCTGGGGATCACATGCTCTCCTCTTTTGCCCTGAACTAATGGCTACCGGGGAGACAAAGCGGCCCCAATCCGGGACACGACCGGCAGGAGCCTACATTTTCATGGATGTTTATCTCCCACCAGGACTCTTAAGGTAAAAAAATTTCCCACCATTTCCCCCCCTCCTTCCCATCATTTTTACAACTGGCCAGCCCCCCTCCTCCCCCCTCCCCTCCCCAACTGCAAACCGGGTTTAATGCAAATGAATATTTGGTATGAAATGTATACCCCATCACACATTATATTGCACAACTCATTGTGTCTTTTGTTTTGTTTTGCTTTTCTTTGATTTTTGCCTGTAATTGTTAAAATTGTGGAATTTCCATAGATTCCACAAGCCTCCCTTCCTCCGCCTGCCTTCAGGGCTGAACTTGAACTGAAAAAAACATTCTATGAGCAGTCTGTCAGTCCTGCAAGGCAATCATTCTGGTCTCCATCTGCTGGACTCTACTGATCTAATTCCATTATTCATGAAGCTTGTGAATTGAGTCATTAAGGGCCTTTTTACACGACCCCTATGATCCACTGGCCACTTAAATTCGGACCAGAGATCTTAGGGGCTAGTCGCTCTTCACGCTTCCCCACCCCTCCACACTTCCTGGCTGCTGGCTGCGTGAGGGGAGGGAGAAAAAAAAAGGAAGAAAAGATCGTGCCTCACCTCCGTTCTGGCTCTCGTTCTGGCTCTCGCTCTTGCCGGCAAGATTCCTCTGTCTGTAAAGTAGCTCTTAAAGGGGCAGGAGCCAAAAAAACAACAAACAGAAGCAAGGAGAGCCCCGCACTCACTATCGTTACACCGGATCAAATAATTTTCACCTCCAAAGAGCAGGTACTTGAAAGGTGCGCTGGGACGCGCTAAAGTGGGCGTGGTCACACCTAATTTCCTGTAAACTCCGGAGGTGGTGGGTAAACATTTTTAAGCTCCGGAGCTGGGAGCCATTCGTCCCGGAGTTTAGGGGTCGTGTATAAATGCCCTAATAGTCCTCCTGTTGTCAGTAGAGAGCTAATTGATTAGCTTGGATTGTTGACGGAGCTGCTCAGATTGCTCCTGAAACTGAGCAATCACAGTCTTCAGTAACCTATTTGAAACATCCCCTGCCCTCACATCTAGCCACGATTCTAATTGGGGAAGAAATTGGGGAAGAAAAAGCTGTGCTTTCTTCTTCTTTGGGAGTCATGTCCTTGAAGTTATGACCAGAATTTAAACAGTGAACAGGTTTGAGAATGAACCAAAGCAAGTTAGTAAATATCCAGTTATCATGAAGTACTGAACAAACAAATGCCAAGCAACACAGGTCCAACTCAGAACATAATATGATGGGAAGGACACGGAGGGATGCCTTTACAGATTGTTTAGTTTAATAAACAGATTACTTGGCCAGAAGTAATCTGTTTATTAAATTAGACAAGCTAAAGAAGAAGGGAGGAGGAAGAAAACTCTAGGAAGCTCATTTGTCCAAGACACCCGTAATACCTAGGAAGATATGATGATGCTTAGGAAAAGGGATGCATAAAGGCAAGTTTGCTATATAGACAGGGATTCATATTTCTTAGACAGGGATTCAAATTTCCTGGCTTTAGAGAGCTCTGGGAGAAGTTGTAGGGAATCTCATTGTGCAAATGGCTTTATCAAAGATCTAAAACTCTGGGCTTGGAGCACAGATGCAGTATGAACTACTGATCTGTTTAGTCTGCCTATTATCTGTTCAGATAGCCACTCCCTGCTGTCTCAAGCAGAGTTTCTTTCCATCATCTCTTCCCTTTAAATGGAACTGTCTGGAATGGAACCTATGGCCTTCTGCATTCAAAGCACGGGCTTTGCCAGTAACCTCCCCTAGCTGAAAATATAGTGAGTCATTTCAACTAATGGAGGTTGCATGTTGTATTTCTCCAAAATCAAATTCATTCAATTGGAGAAAGGCACTAATAATCATAAGAAAGCTGAAGTTATTAATGGTGGATAGACAACTATTTTGTAACAGAATATTGGCAAGGGCCCTTTGTTCCATGCAGATAAATGTCACAAGCGTAGGTATGCTGAGGTACATTTTAATATGAAGCATCAACATACAGTATCTCTTCTATCACTCTAACTGTATAAACAACATGGTTTCCCAGGCTCAGCATCTTTTAAGAACAATGAGATATGCTATTGTTTTGTCTAGCTTATGACTGACTGCATAGTCTACATTGACTGGCAGTAATTGTTTCAAATTTCATACAAGAATCTTAACAAGTTTTTTTCTGAAAACTTGAGGCCTGTCATCAGAAGACTGCATGAAAGCAGGTGATGTGTTGGGTATGACTCTAACACAAGAAGTAGGTAGCAGGCTCCCTCCAGTACCATAATCTGAATGGAGCCATGCAACAAGATGAGAAGGAAAATGATGCAGTGGCGTTCCCCCCCCCCACCTACTCCCAATCACAAGCAGCCTGAAGGGAGTGAGAGTGGCTCAAACTGACCAAAGCAGACAAAGCCAGATATTTTCCGCTTACTGCTTTCTGCACAGATCAGGTCTCCAGAGTAGCAAGTGATGTGATTATGCATAACCTGAAAACAAATTGCAAAGGAAATAAAATAAAAGAATAAAAATGGTGTTGGAAAGGCAGAAGATAAAGAAAAAGCTGTTCTTACAAACATATTGTGGATCTTTATACACTCCTCAGCACAATAAAAACACCCCTGTCTGTTGTGTCAGAAGGCTTTTCCTCCAGCCAAAAGAGATTGATTAACTGCAAACTATAAATGTAAAACCTATATGTGCAGCTCATCCTATGTGTAAGACAGATAAGGGCAAGGTGGGGAGGGCTTCACAGTTATCTAATGGTCTTATGTACCTCCACCTTGCCTTGTTTAGGAGGCTTCCTATCATCCATATTAAGAGGTCGGACATTGGTTTTCTTGTTGATATCTGTCAAAGGGACAAGTCTCAAAGAGGAATCTTGGAAGATGCTTGAAAGAGAGTCCTGGTTTCATCCTGAGTTAAATTAAGGCATAGCTCTGCAGGTGAGCCTTTTCACTCAGGCAGTACTTCTTTGCATCACTACCTGTACCATAAGATGCTCCAAGAGAGTCCTGTGAACTAATAGGGAGGTTATGTGAGTCTAACAGCTCACTTTCAGGGGCTAGATAAGAATTTTTGCCCAACTCACCAAAATTGGCTGGCAGGAGGTTGGGAATTTTCACCTATCCCATACTGGTAAAGGGTAGAGTGTGGATTCTCAAGGAAGCCACTCACAATTAAATAGGTCACACTGGCAGGTAGTGCAGAAGGCACAAGGACTGGTGAGTCCACCTAGAGCGGGGGTGTCCAAACTTTTTTCAAGGAGGGCCAGATTTGGTGAGGTAAAAATGTGTGGGGGCCAACCATTCAGCCTGAAGGGCAGAGAAAGGGCACAGGCCCACGCACACCTGCAACAGCCACAAACGTTTAGGTTTCAAGGGGGACCAAAGGGCCCAGTGGCTTTTGCACACACTGGGAATTGGCTGATGCGCACCTAAGACACACTGCTGCTTGTATATGCTGCCTCCCTTGCAAGGAAGCAGGGAGGATGCTGCAGCAATGGAGCCATGGGTGAGTAGGCTAGGTGGGTGGCTGGGGGTACAGACAGAGGCAGGGAGGGTAGGCAAACCATAAAACTGCCAGCTGATGTCTCCAGCCGGCACAGGGAGGGGCCGACCGGCGAGGATGCATGACAGTCTGAGTCAGCAGGGAGAAGAGGCTATGGGCACGCTCAAAATTTTAAAACAGGCCACATTTGGCCCCCGGGCCAGACTTTGGACATGCCTGACCTAGAGGAAGGAAGTAGTTCTAGCTGATCTGATCCCAGGATGCTGTGGATTGTGAGAGTACCATATCTGGGGAGGGGTACACTGTGAATCCTCTCCAGGCAAAGGGCAGGGAAATAACAGGGCTTGACAGTCTGGGGTAGGTGGTGGCACATTCATTTACTGGCCCACACTATTCTGTCCTAAGGACCGTGTGACAGTGGGACATTGGACTTGCCCAGAAACGTGGTTGGTGAGCTCCCAGGAAACCTTGGAGTCCCAACTGCATTACAGTAGCGTCCCCTTTTCTTTCCCAGCTATGTTGGTTTACACTTTAGTTGGAATAAATAAACTGTGGCTGAAGGTTAATCTGTGACTCGTTTCTTACTCTGGCTTGGGAGGACAAAAGCAAGGGGTCTATAAAATCCCGGAGAGAACTAAGGATTTTATAGAAACAGCAGTTAAGATATTCCTTACACAAGGTTCCTTTTCATGTGCTGATAGAGGAATTCTTAGTAATCTGCTTCCTGAGTTTATTGCCTCATGGTACAAGTAACTCCATTTCCTGTTTCAGAAGTTCAAAACCGTCAGTCTTCTTCCATGTGGTTCTCTATTACATCTAAAGGGAGGCAGATCATGTGATATTAAGAAACTTTTAGAGAGAAAGGATTGTTTCAATTAGCCCCTCTCTTTCAAAATATTCCACCTTCCTCATGTTTTTCACTTTTCTTGGTAGCACGTAGAGGCTAGATGGAGAAACTTGAGAGCACTCAATCCAATATTTTTATATATGCTAATTTTAAAATCCAGTTGGGGTTAAAATAGCCATGACAGAGTACTACTTATAAAACTCTTCACTGAAGCAATCCAGTGCTTCTCTAGTAGAAACATGCCTGAGAACATTTCTGACTCATCTTCCTTAAAGTTTTATGAAGACAAAAAATAAGTTTCTAGCCATGTTGCTAAAGAGCTGCTGGAACTTGGCATGGCATATTTCTCTGTGGAATCGTTAGAAGGGCAGCTTCAAGGTGTGATGAAGTATGGAGTCTTGTGCAAGCCACCAGGAAAAATACGGGAAGGAAGAGACACTCTTCTGTCACTTCCACAAGTAATGGAAACAAATACTTTTTTTCTGTATCTAAGGATCAGCTGAAATTAGAGTGTGGCTACATTGCATACAAGTTGATTCACAACATGTATTACATATGAAGTTACACACAGTGGCCAAACACAGGATACAGATTGGTTCAGTTTACTGTCCATGCTGGTTGTGATGTAAGTCAGAGAAAGCAGCTTCACAGCAAAACTTGCTTACAGGGACTTGCCATTGGCATGCCCCCTTGCACATCACACTCACCTGGATAGGAAATTTCATTTTTTTTTAAAAAATTAAGAAATGGCTTATGGGAAGAAAGGATGCTGCTGGCATGAGAGACACACCTCCCTCTTTACAAAAATATATGCAGGGGGGATTGAATCCGTGAAATGTATGTAAACCTCTAGAAGCAGAGAGGGAAAAGCCAGTTTGGCAGCAAATAGCCTGGATCGATTCTAATCAGCCTTGTACATCATGCAGTCAGTAAATATATAATTCATCCATTTTAGACCTGGATCAAATCTCATGGTTCTTTACCATGTATTCACCCTCTCAGTCAGGGGATGGTACCCAAATCCACACTCCCCTCCTCTCTGCATGCATTCTTACTGGAGCTCCTGCTGCCGCTTACAAAGTAATAAACAGAAAGGCAAAGTGTGTTGGTGAGTGGAAACAGGAGTGGAAGGAGTAAGCTCACAACCATGATTTTCTGCGAGGTTCAATGTAGCCCAATGTGGCTTGTGCTGGATCAGTTTCCAATTAACTTTTCATGAAACTCTCACTTCACAGTCATAACAGGCTGATGCCAGTTAGCATTTTTTGGCTGGAGAGTATTAGCACATTCCCTTGCTGTATAGATACTAGACCTCTCTAAAAGAGAATGTGAAGTACTTTACAAAACTACATGTCCTGGGATTCCATATACTAGAACCATAGCATTAAGTGGTAACAAATTCCGTACATTTCAGGCACTTTATTTAGAGAATAGCTTTACTCTGCCTATATTTACTCTATAGTCAGCCTGTTTTGTATCTTAGAATTCTATATTAGTCAAAGAAAAATAAAACTCTGTGCTCCCATTCTCCACATGATATACAGCATGTTATCTGCAGAACACAACTCAATACAAGATGTTGTCACATTTTTGGGGGACTGTAACCTCTGTTTCCAAAGATGCAACATTTTGCTTGAAAGTGGTGACAGCAGGAGTGGATTTAGGGGCCACATCCAGAGAAGAGAGTTTCCCCATTCCTTCACATTTTCACCACCACCTTGGAGGTCAGAACAAAATGGTTCCAGAGTGCAAAGCCATTAGGGATGGGTATTTTGTTTCGGAACCAGTAGGTTACAAAATGAACCACGTGAGGCCGAGTGATCCTCGGAACCAGCTGATACATGCAGATCCAACTGCTTTACCTTTTTCTGTCTTGTGCTGGGTTAAAATCCAATGAGGAAGCACGCTGTGATGTCATCTTTTCTGCTTCATGCTGCTGGCCAATCAGAGAGAGAGGTGAGATGATGCCTGTCCCCGCACAGCTCCTGATTGGCCAGCATCACAGATCTAACACAGATGATGTTGCAGCATGTTTCCTGGTTGGAAGTATCTAACTTTATATTCTTGTGCAATGGTTTTCCCTATATGAATGCCTCTCTAAGTGGATCCCCCCCTCTCACACACACACGGGGTGGGGGGAGTTGTATGCCTTCCTAGGACATCAATGAGTTTACAGAAAAAGTTATTTTCTTGACTGTTGTCCCTATTCACTGCTTTATCAGCTGGCACAGTGTCATCAATTTCTTATTACAAAGAATGAGAAAAAAATGGATTTAAGCCATGGTTTTTATTGAAGGATAAATAGCATGAAAAAGCAGTTTGGTGGGAAAGTGTAGGAGGCAGCGAAACACAGAGAAAGAGAAATATTATGAATTCTGTTAATATATTCATCATTTTTTCCTGATAGTTATTTTCCACTTTGCCTTCAAATTTATGAGTAATTTCATAAGAGCATTAGTGTTTTCCATGTTGCTTTTTACCCCTCATAATGGATTTTTCTTTTCTTCTTGCTTGCTCTTTGTAGCCATAATGTTACCTTTTAATGTTCTAAGATGCCTCTTCATACTCCCTGTTCTTAACTTGAATATGTCTTGAATGTTCTGGACTGTATATTGTCCCTCATTATTTTAAGCCACCTTGGGTCTTTTTCCAAGGAGAAAGGTGAGGTAAAAATATTCAAAATAAATAAATAATTGAAGACTGCATCTGAAGCCATCTGCCTCTCACTTCATCCTGTGAGGTATTTCAGGCTGAGATAATGTGGTCCAAGTCACCTTTGGTAATATGACACAGGATAATCAGAAGAGAGATGTCTCAAATTTCAGTCCAGCATTTTAACCTATGGTTAAATGGCTTCTGACAGTGTGGGGTTTATTTTTGCCCTCTCCTCAATTTACATGATAACCTGCTCCAATCTCTTTTAAGTTATTTCTTCCATTAAGCATTAGAAAAAGCATTCCAATATTTTAGAATAAAGGAAAAGACTACGGAAGGTGGGAAACCTTGGAAAATGTGTGTCCTTGGAATTGCCTACCAAGGAGTCCCTGTACTGGAAGCCCAGGAAGGTTGGAATTGAGTGCAAGGCAAGAGATGCCTTACCTTTATTGCGTAAAGGCAATGAGTATAAGCTTGCCTTGAAAGTTTTGGACAATACCAGAATACAGACTATAACATAGGCTAAGAACCAGTGACACTATGGCTTTTTAAAGACCACAACTCTAAACAGAGATTATTTAGGGGCAAAACTTATAGCATCTGGCATCACATGTCAGTTGGTACAGTTTATGTTAAACCCTTGGTGACTAGACATGGGCACGACTCTGCGAAATCCTCGTTTCCGTTTCCGTTCCTCGTTTCCGTTACCGACAATTACTCCACCAGAACTCGAACTCGAACCGACTAAAGAAAAATTTGGTCTGATTTGTCGTTGTCGTTCCTGGCGGCATCGCAGCGATTGCGCGAAGCCAAGCGGCACAGAAAAAAAGTTTTAAAAATTAAAAAAACCCCGATTCCCGGCCAAAAAAGCAGGTGAAAATATGTCTGCCTGAGGGCACCTACCAGAGGGGTGGTTTCTGGGGGGGGGGGGTCCCCGGCCTCCCCCCCCTCCTATCCTGGGCTGCTCTGGTGGGGGGCATCCTCGTCGTCTCGCCAACTCGCCAATGCGGTGCGGGCGGGGGATCCAAAATGGGGCGACTGCAATATTTATTTTGAAATTGTGTGGTCCAAAAACACACCAAAGCACCACAGAAACATGCGAAAATAGCTATTTTAAAACTGCCTGAATTTTTTCAGTAGAAGCAGTGGGTTTTTCTTGCAACAAAACGTCTCCATTGATTTTATTTTATTTTATTTTTATTTTTACTTTTTAACACCTGCACAATTATGGGCTGGCCATGGGAGTGGACCATGCAAATTTTTGGAGCCATTCCACCAATTGCATGGCCACTTGGCCAGGTTTTGACCGAGACATCTGGGATGTGCCAGTCGGGCATAAAAAACCCACTAACCCTAGCCCGAACCCGAACCCGAACCCGAACCCATACGCCAGTACACTGTCCTTCTTAGTGGGTCAGAGAGGCACCCAGAGGTGTACCCCAGTAACTCACCCTAACCTTACCCGTAACCCTAAGCCTAGCCCTTAAGCCAGATGTGTACTCGCATTGCACTACAGCAAGTACACTTCCTTTCTTAGTGAGTCACAGGGCGCCCGTAGGGGTCCTCTCTCACTTCGTTCCCCAGCCCAAGTGCACCGCAGGCAATGAGTCACAGAGGCACCCGAAAGAGAGGTGCCTCTGCCTGCTACTGCAACTGCAACTTAATGGTATGCATATCCAATTGGCTATGCATGACATTTTGTAGCGGGCCAGAGGAGGCACCCACCCCAGAGAGGTGCCTCCAGGAGCCCGCTTTCCCTTCATGGCGGGCCGGATGAGGCACCCACCCCAGAGAGGTGCCTCCAGGAGCCCGCTCCCCCCAAAAACCAGTACTAACGACAGACGAAAAACCAACAAACGAAACAACAAATTTTTGGAAAATTTTGTGAAAAACCGAAACGAGCCGAAACGGGCCGGCTCCGACACACGACAACTCAAAACGTAATTTTTCCTGGTCGTGCCCATCTCTATTGGTGACTGTTTCCTGGATGAGATCTTTTATCCAGGCATTTTGCCAGTTCTGTACAGATAATTTTACAAATTGTCCATGGCTAATGTAGATTCAGGCAAGTAATCTCTGTTGAAACCCTGGCTGACATTTGTATTGTTTGCATTCTGTTTCTTTCTTCAGTACTTAGTGATAATTACCAGCTCATTTGTCTTAGAAACAGGGAGATAGAGGATATGCTACTCTGTGGTTTCAAGAGTAACAAATCAAGTTGCAAACACAACAGGATTTAATCACTGTCTTTAAGGCTACATTTAGAGAAGTGCCAACACAAATGATGGCCTATCAGGCAATAAGATGCAAGTGAGCTTCCCCTTGTGTCAATAGTCATAGCTTACTGTAAAAACAAACAAACTCTCCGTTCTCGTAGGATACTATTGTCATCCTCTAGTGAATCTTTTTACGTTTATTCACAGATATTTGAGTTCACATCAAAAAGGCATCTACACTAATGATGAGTGCTGATGAATCTCTGTGGATGACTGTTCACACCACAGCTTCAAAACCATGAAACCTAGAAAGGTGAAGATTCTCACTCATCCAGGTGATCTTATTTGGGTGTTAAGTCATTGCAACTGGACTTCTTTTCTCAAGAGATCACAGCGTTTTGCTACTCATCCAAGCAGCTTTGTCAGTCTGAGGAAAGTTAGTGGTGAATCCCCCAATTTATAGTTTCCCTTGATTTCGCACCAACCTTATTTGAACAGGCCCAAAAGTTGGACAATGGCTTGAAAATAGGCTCATAAGGTGGACAATAGCCTGAATAAGTTCATAGGTGGACAAGGTTCTGAATAGGCTTGTTGGATGGACAATGGCCTAGGGTGGGTAAAAGTCCCACATATACAACCTTTCCCAACATCTTTTAAGTATGGGTCATCAGCTATTACCTTGCTGGTGGAGGTGTGAAGTGCTTCTGATTCGTCTGGGGATTGATGAAAGGGCAGCTTGATAAGTAGCAGAGAGTTGGGTCTGAGTCCATCACCTCTGTTGAAAGAGGAGTTTTCAAGAAGTTGTCATGAATCAACTTCTAAAAAGCTGAAATATAGTCTACATATTAAGGGTTTCTGTGAGATGCGTGCCTTGGGTTCAATTGGAATTTTGGGTGAATTAATTAATTCCAATTGATGTCAGTTTATTTATTTATTTATTATTTATTTATTTTTCACACTTATATACCGCACCTATTTCCCACATAGGGGACTCAGGGCGGTTTACAACAATAAAAATAGTACATATAAACTCAGTAAATCAGTTTATCTGCAAGATACACTGTGACTTTTTAAACCAATATATTCTAGACTTGCCTAGGCACGGAAGAAAACCTTGTAATCAAGCCTGGCCTATTCATTTCTTCAAAGGCCACTAAAGCATTTGGGTGGTGGGTATAGAGGATGACTTTCTGTGTTGTTAGTAAGAGGATGGAGAAAAACTATTTTGGTAGTTGAGAAACAGAGAACACTCGGGTGGGGAGCTTAGTGATTTCTGAGCCATGCGGCTGGTTGGATATATGATTTTCTCCATATATTATTATGGGTGCTCACATAATAATGGCTGTGTGAATTTCCAAAAGAACTGGACAATCCCAAGGCCTCCACATGGAACATAAAGTAAAGAATCAGAGTAATTCTTCTACCTCATTCAGTGCAGTGAAAAACTCTTATGAGGGTTACAGCTGAAATGAGTATCAGAAGCAGAGAGTCCCCACCCCCTTCACATCCCAGAAGAGGCCAAATTGCATAGTTCCAGGGTGCCCCTCGAAGAAGGGACAGATAGACTACTCCTGAGTACTCACTACCTAGAAAGCTTTGATAAAGGTTGCCTTAAGTTAGAATTGAAAAGTCACCATAAGTTGGAATTGACCTGAATGACACACAAATATTATTAAAGAAAGCTCTTACTGTTGTATCAAGAAATGGCAGTGAGTGGAAGGAGCTCACAAAGTACCTGCCAGAGAAAAATCCATGACCTGCCCTGTCCCTGGATGTTTCAATCTTCCATTTTGCAATAAGTAAATACACATTATCAAGTCACATGCTGCGTTTATAGAAGGCAAGAGAGCACATGTTTGAAAGTTCAGTCAGCAGGTTCCTGGGCAAGGCTACTAAACCCTGACATAAAAGACACTGTTTGGTGATTTGCAGTACCATGGCTGCCAATGTTATATTTAGCAATGCTGCATATTGTTTCAGAGCTGCTTGAGGCACATTCCTTCATGTGAGGCTTCGGATGAGTTTATATGCATACACTCATTCAAATCTTTCTTTTCATACAATTGGCTTTGATTCTGTTTCATGAACTATGCCTAAGGGATTTTATAAGAGGTAAAGAGCTACTCCAAGTAATTCAAAGCCTCTACCTTTCATTCTCCAGTACACTCACCAATTCACCTGAATATGTGATTGTGTGGAGCTGTGGCTTTGTGGGTAGTAAATGGAACTGTGTTGTTCAAGGGAGAGAAATAGATAATTGACTAAATGGTACCTTTGTGTCCAGCTGTGTCCGGTGTGGGGGTTCTTTGTCCCCCCCCCATGCGAAGAGGCTTGAAATGGCAGAGCTGGGAGCCATTTTGTGCGGGGCAGTCCATATAAGGGACTGCCCTAGCACGCCTAGGGTCCTTCTCCTGGTGCCTGTGGTGATCAGCGGAGCTCAGCAGAGCAGCGGGATGAGCTTTCACTTTCATTGCCATGCCACTGCTGCCTCTGCTGCGTGGCTCGGCCACTTCGTCGGAGCAAGCTGTGCATCGGCACAGCTCAGATGTTCAGGGGGAAGAATGAGTTCTGGGAGGTAGAATGGGTTGGTGCTTGGTCGGGGATGGAAAGGGTAGCAGGTTGGGGGATTTGTGAGTGGGTCGATTCCTTTGGGGCCAGAGGGTAGGTGGGGCAAGGTGGGTGGGGAGCACAACTAGCATTCTGGGAAGGGGAGAAGGCTCAGGGATTTAGCAAGGGGGAGGCATTTTTCTAGGGCTGTATTTAACTCGCTTCATCGCCTGGGACTCTGGCGGGGGGGGTAGGAGCTTATAAATAGCTACTTAAATTTGGCAGGTAGTGCATAGGTTAATAGAGCCTGGTGAGAACCCAGATTGGCACCTTGTGGATACTTGGTAGCCCTCTGGCTGTAAATAAGATTTGATTTGAACATAGGATAAGTGCCCGTGTTGAAAGATGAAGAATATTATAGAAATTTTTAATTAATTATACCAGGTTTTAATGGGAACAGTTTAGAACACCTGTATGGTATATCTGCAGGGACAGAGTGCTGGTATGATTGGCAGATTAATGACTAAGTCGTGGTGATTGTTTGTTGTGATTAGATATTTAAACTCCAAGAAAAGGTACCAATATCAATATTAGAAATGGAAGATCTCATGCCTATTAAGCATTTTTAGTTTTATTGTGTGACATGGAATGGTGGAGTCTGCCTTTTAAAAAAGGCAGAGAATTTGAAACTTAGATTCATCACAGAATGGTAAGCAAAGGTTGTGTGCGGGGGGAGCATAGTATTCTGCTTATATTCTACCCCATAGCTCTTAAAGCACTCTGTGGACTGTTTACAATTTATTTATGCACGGTACTCATTTTGCTAATCTTGGATGGATAGAAGGTTGAGACGGCTGCCTGAGATTGGACCCCAGGTCGTCAGCACAGTTATAGCTGTGTGCCATGAGGCTCTTCTTTTAGATCAAGAGGTGCCTAAGATCAAGAAGTGCCTAAGGAAACAAATAAGAACCAAGAAGTCATGAAATTCATAAAATGCAGAAGGCTGTAGCAACTGGGTCACCTAAGAAGAAATGGAGAACACACATTGTTAGAGCTAACAATTCAAGTTAAAAATAAACGGGAGGGGAAGTGCCAGAAATAAAACTTCCTGGACTGAAACAAAAGAAACAAAAATGTAGGAACTGTTTTGAGTGCAGCATCAGCATCATTGTTACATTGCTGCCACATCTAAAATGAGGATACAAATGATAATGCCCATTGCCCAGCACTTGTGGTGGGTAGAGGAGGCAAGGAAGATAAGTTACATATTAGCAGAAATCCAGTTGCATAATGTAGGGAGTCACAAGTAGATTAGGCCAATTGAATCAATGGGACTTGCAGAGGAGGAGACTCATCAAACCTGCACATATTCAATGGGCCTACTCTAGTTGCAACAAACTACATGATGCAACAGGATTTCAACCACTGCACTTGCATGCGACTAGTAGTGAACTATATTTAATACATGCCCAAGTAAAATTAAAATTGATTTTTGGGGCTCAAGTTAAGAGGTCCAATAAAATTAAGATTTTGTTTGTTTGCCAGTAAACATCATTTCTGATGTTGCAGCAGCATCTGGTGGATATAGTAGGAATTACTATCCAATTCTGCATTATGATCACACAGAAGGCATAGAATAAACAGCAATATTTTTAACATCATGGGACATGGGGGGGGGAACCCTTTCAATCAACCAGCTGCAGAAGATTCTTTAACAGTATCTAAAAGACCACGAATCAGTTCAGATTCTTCTTGATAAGGCACACCATGATGACCAGTGTAGCACAAAAAACTTTCTGTACCAGGGGATAGATAGTATTTATTCTATTGTGTGGATGCAGAACTACACTGCAGGGCAAATCTGTTTTCATCACATAGTTTAGCATCTTTTGTGTCTTAGTGGCTCCTTCCTCCCAATAAAGTTGCCAACATGTGAGATTGTCAGAGTAGTAACTTTCTTTTAGCGGCTACTGGTCCTACGGCCTTAGAAGGAAAGAATTGTTCCATTGTGGCCATTTTTGAACAGAAATTATACCCATATGTCAAACCACACTGTGGAAACTAGGTAAACATTATGGAGGTGTGTTCATGTTACTTAGTTTGAAGCTATATGGACTGTTGCATTCAACTGTTTAGAGACTGAGTGCCTAAACTGCGATTCAAAGCCCACTAATTTTTTTGCAAACTGTCAATACAGCAATTTAACCTGAATATAGGTAGCTGTGAAGGAGTGATGTTGGGTGCCCACAGAAAGGCCTCCGAGTACCACCTTTGGCATCTGTGCCATAGATTTGCCAACATGGGTTAGAGCAGGCATGTCCAAACTTCGGCCCTCCTGATGTTTTGGACCACAACTCCCAGAATTCTAAGCCTGTATTTCCAATGGCAAAGGATTGTGGGAGTAGTGGTCCAGAATATCTGGAGGGCCAAAGTTTGGACATGCCTGGGTTAGAGTGTGTGTAAAACATCAGCATTGTTAAATGCAGATAATTCAGGACACTTAAAGTATATGGTGTTAGTTTAATTACTAACACCAGAATGTTAGGAATAGAGATGTACATGAATCAGAAAAATGGCAATTTTATTTTGATTCATAAACCATCAAAGGGAACAAATCACAAATAATGAATTTATATATTTTTGATGATTCAGTGAATCAATGTGTTGATTCATTTTTGTCTTTAAAACTCTGTAATATGGGCTCCCAAGGACACAGAAATACAAAAATCATTGAGAAGCTTCCCCTAACTCTTCTCTACATTGCCTGTGTGTTGGGTGAACACTGGGTTTCAGACATCCAAGTTATACAACCGCAAACTGGAGCACCCAGGAGAATGCTCTTTAGCAACTAGCATGGTGAAACCCAATCTTGACCAAACGTGGTGAGATTTTAAAGGAGAGTCAGGGGAAGCTTCTCTTCAATTTTGGTGGCTCTATGTGCCTGGGGGGGGGAGGCATTTTATAGCCTGACAAATCAACAAATCAAAAATTGCAAAAAGTCATTGTTTTGTATTTATCAGGAAGCACCAATTTGTACAAATATAAATGGATGAATTAATAATTTTTGACAATTTTGCAATTCGTTGTTTTTAAAATTGCCCATCTCTAATTAGGAAAGTTCAACAACCAGAGGGAAAGAAAATTCTTGATTATTTCTTCAGAATGAAAAGATCTTGGTGGCCACTAGATGTTCCTCATACTCCAAATTTGGTTCCTCTATGACCCAGGGGAGCCATTTTACAGAGAAACAAATTGGTTTATTATAAACTAAAAATTATTAATTTGTTTTGTCACTAACGAAACACTGTTTCCCCAGTTCATTTTGTTTTGTTTCATTATGTTATGTAACAAACCAATGAATCAGCATTTTGTTTTTCATTTGGTGCCCATCCCTAGTTATTAGTTCATTTGCTAGTGCATTACTGTGGACCCTCATATAACAAACGGTTTGTACAACATAAAATATGTACAACATAAAAATTCTGGAGATAGGGGAAATTTGCTTAACAGAATCGTCTATGGAGCAAATCCGTACAACATAAAATGATTGCAATTAGGGATTACTCTTTTTCAATGCATTCCTATGGGATATTTGTATAAAGCAAAATTTGCTTAACATAATTTCATTTGGAATGAATTAATTCCTTTATACAAGGTACCACTGTACTTGCTTTGCTTTATCAAGCACTAAGTATTTTGTTGATTGTGGGAATTACTCCCGTGGGAAGCCCCAATCTGTGAGGCTTGGAAAGTTGCTTGCCAAATGTAGGAATTAAACCCAGGGAAGCCTTAACGTTTAAGGCTTGAGAGTAGATGTGGGAACCCAGCAGGAAAGCTTAACAAGCAAGCCCCCCCCCCAATGGGTTGGAAAAATAAAGACTCCGACAAGTGTTCTTCTTGGTGCAAAATGGAACAGCTTCTTCTTCTCTCCTTTATTCTTGATTCCCCTTTATTCTTGATTCCCCTTTATTCTTGATTCCCCCCTCCCGCACCCCAGCAAGGCTGTTTTATTGAAAACCACATGACTACAAATCCCATATGACTTTGCAGTAATTTCTTAACCAATTACAAACTTACACATCTACGTAATGCCTAAATAAAGTTACTTCTTTGTCTAAATCTTAACACACTGAGCATGAGCAGGAATGCAAACTACTGCGCATGTGTGAAGTTAGCCTGGGAACCTGATGAGAAGTGAAACATAGTATCTGAGCATCGATTTAGTACAATATGCCTTTGTTAAACTGTCCTCGCTAGTTACGTGATTTCCAGCTTACATTAAATGGATGCCACAGAGGCACTGTGAGAAAGAGTCCCCACAGTTGATATATGACCTCCTAGCACAGCAGCATTTGTACCAAATAACCTATCTGAGAACTCTAAATATATCTCTGTGAGGCAAAAGACTAAGCATAATGAACAGTATGTTCTCTCAGGTCAAATACATGTTATCTTTGGACACTTGGCTGGCAGTTTTTCCCCTTCCTAAGCTTTGTGAGCTTGCTTTCTTGTAAACCCATGACTAAGAGGGTACTGTGAGATAACTTATGCTGGCTGATTTTTGTGTGTGCCAGATGCTGGAGTAATGAGATCACAGATGATACTTTCTGTCTGTAGAAAGGGCAAGCTGATGTGATGGGTACCATTTCCAGTGGGGATATTCGTTGATTTATGATGACGGGAAAGAAGAGGAAAGGCCTCCATGAACCTACAATTTTGCATTAATAAATATTAATCACTTCATTAAACATTAAATTAATTAGAATCAATCATTTATGCATTCAGATTTGTTCTGTTTGAATTCCTCATTTATATTCTATTAATTAAAAAAAGTGTGCATGCATAAAAATTGCTAGTAACCACTAATTATGGAGTCCTGGGCATATATGATCATCAACAGCACCCTGCTGGCTGACCCTTCCATTCTGTAAGCATCATTGGATTGTTTTGGATACATAGGAAGGAGGAAGAGGAGAAGGAGGATGGGTTGGGATTTCTCCGATTCCTTCCCTTTTCCTGTGTGCACACTTTCTACAGCACAAACCATTGAAGAATAAGTTGATTCTATGGGTTTGTGCAGGGCAATAGAAGGAGAACATGCACGAAAATTCAACTCTTTCCCAAGGACCATATTGCCACAAAAGTTTTTGGTACACAGTAGGACTTTCTCCTACCATAACTAATTTCATGGAACTTTCCCTCCCCAACAATGGAAGAACTACCATGCCCAACTTCATGGAGATTAATGGATCAATGATCAAAATTCTCTTTTGGCACATCACATGTTTAAAATGCACTAATTGTATCATGGACCATCCACATTAGTCACATAAGAATATTTAGAACTGAATAATAAACTCTCAGTCAGTTTTAGATCAAGTTCAGGTCTTCCTCAGCCAGTAGATGCTTATCTTTTCAAAAATAAAATAAAGTTGAAAACCATTGTCATACTCAGGATTTTTCTTGAGTTCTCATCAGAATGTCTCTCATTAATTTTGAAACCTACTAAATTATCTAAAACTTGTAAGGTCAAGTCAATATATTAGTATTGCCTGGCCATAAGGTCCAGTCTCAGTTGCAAAAACATTCCAATGTGAGGTTCGTTGGTCACCTGTTGTAGCCCTCAACACAGTTTAACAGAAGATATTTAGCAAAAAATAAGGACTCAGTGGTCTACCTTCCACTGTATTCAGACAACCACAGAAGATTCTGAGTGCTCATACAGAGCTGAAGGGAGTTTGCCAATTCTGTTGGACATGACGGGAGATGCTAACTGTTGAAATGCTTATACAGACCACCAGAGAGCAATGGAGAGTACAGTATGTTTAAAATGAATCTGCAATACAATGTTACAGAACAATGTTAGTGTGAGAAAGCAGACAGATCTAAAAGAAGCAATTTGTACTATCTGTAACAGAAAGATGTCTGTCTGTGTAGCATGCTTAACTGACCACAGATAGAGTTTTACATTAAAGGAGTAGCTTCCAAGAAGGTATAAAAATCTAAATCTGGGCTGTCTAAATGGACAATGATGGCTATAGAATGTCCATTACTGTTTTCTCTTGTAGTGACAAACAGACTATGAGTTAGGGCAGGTTGTCTTTCTACATCTGATACTCTTGCTCTGCTCACATACCATCAGTGTTTACACTATAGTGTATACCTCGGAAAGACTCTGATAAGATGGGTGTGATCCCCCTACCACCTTTCCATATACCTTTAAAAACTGCTGTGTAGAAGTGGGAAACACTACAGGGCTGTCTTTCAGGTGGCACAGAAGGCTAGAGAAGTAGAAGTAGAGGAAGAAAGTTCTGATATACAGGCAATCCAGCTCTGGGACCATAATGTACATAGGCCTAGGTATGAATGTCTCATTTGGCCTGATCATTTTGCCTTGAAATTAGAGATGGACATGGACCACTGGTTCAATGATTTATTAGTAAACTGAACTGGTATTCAGAGATTTCCAGCCCGGCTCCCCTGTCCTGCCTTCTCCAAGCTCTGCCTGGAAGAGGCAGTGCCGGGATCTACCAAACACTGCCTGAAAAACAAACCACCAAACATGCAGCTCATCCCCATTTCTGTATTGCATGGTTCTGTGTTTTAGTTTCTTCAAGTATGTTATCACACATATGGGATCCCAAGGTTTCTCACAGCATATTACCTTGATAGAGTTGAGTGGCACAATTTTTTTTAATCCTCTCCATGTTATTGCAATTAGAATTGTATTATTATGATGAATCTAGGGAGAAAATATGCTGCCTTTGGCCAAGAATAGACATGCATTCATATCTGTGGAATGTGGCTAGGTGCCAAAGAGGCAGCTGTCTTATTGGAAATTGCTGACTAAATTGACCAATGTTCTGCAAGTCAGGGGCCTAGTTTGGAAAAAAAAACAGGTTGCTATTTATAAAAACAAGATTAGATGGATGGAATTAAACTTTACTCTGTCTCTTTGGAAGTTATAAAGTTTTTGAACTAGTTTATCTTCCAAGGATAGTCATATCAAATTGTAGCTGTTCTTTATAAAATCCTTGTGATTTGGCATTGTCTTTATATTAGACATGGGCACGACCAGAAAAAATGACGTTTCGAGTTTTCATTTGTCGGAATGGGTCTGTTTCGGGTCGTTTCCATTTGTTGTGAAATTTTTCAAAAATTTGTTGTTTCTGTTTGTCGCTTGTCGTTTCCACCGCGATTTAGCACTATTTGACTTCCCAGAGCATAGGGGCATCCCGCAATCAGGGCCGGCGCTAGTGTTTTTGCGCCCTAGGCAGTGGGCAGGGTGGGGGCAGGCAGCGGGGGGGGAGATGCGGGTGGGCGGCGGTGGCAGGGGGCCATGGGCGGCCGGCAGCCGCGGGTGGGTGAGTGGGCGGGCGGCGGCGCGGGCGGGCGGACGGGCGAGTGGGCAGTTAGGATATCACTTAGGATAGAGGTTCTGTTCTTGGCTTGCACCCCAAATGTGTGTGTGTGCAAGCAAATTGAAGTTGGGAAAATAGAAAATAAATGGTAGTATATAATATATTTTTTAAAATAAATCCACACTTCCCACTCCCAGTCGAACCTCACCCTTTATCCAATATCAGAAAAAAATCCTCAAACTGCCAGAGAAGAAATAAAGAATAAACTGCTATTCCCTTCAGCAGACAAAGCTGCAGGGAATGAAAGAAATTATTTTCTAAATTCAATTCCCTCCCTGCCTGCCTAACTTAAATCCTAAAGCCTCCAGCCTCCCTCCTCAATCTCGATCGGATCACACCAGCATCAGCAGCCAGCCTCCCTCCCTCAACCACATCCATACACCGACCCGACTGCGATTTCTGGAAGGTGCCTCAACTTTTTCTGCTCTCCGAGACATCCAGAAGTGTCAGTCAAAAACCTGGCGATGCCATTGGTGGAATGGTTCAAAAAAAAAATGCATGGTCCCATCCCATGCCCAGCCCAAATGGGCAGGTTTAAAAAAATACAAAATAAAATAAAATAAAATAAAATCAATACGAAGTTTTACTGCTATAAAAACCCACTGCTGCTACTATATAAATTCAGGCATTTAAAATAAATAAATTTCACATGTTTCTGTGGTGATTTGGTGTGTTTTTTGACCACGATTTCAAAAGAAAAATTGTGGTCGCCATTTTGGATCCCCCCCACTGCATGGCATGCAGCAAGAGACAGATGATGAGGATGACCCTCCCCCAGCTTGGTGCAAGCAGCCCAGGACAGGAGAAGAGGGAGGAAAAGCCCCCCCCAGAAACCACCCCTCTGGTAGGTGGCAAAGCCTCAGGCAGGCATATTTTCGCCTGCTTTTTTGGCCGGGAGTCAGGGTTTTTTAAAAAAAAACTTTTAAAAACTTTTTCTGTGCTTCGCATCGCGCAATCGCCGCGATGCCACAAACGGAAACGAAAAACCCGACCAAATTTTTCTTTTTTTGGTTCGAGTTCGAGTTCTGACGACTTAATTATCGTTGCCGTTTCCGTTACATAACGAAAATGATAACTGAAAATGGAAACGACAATTTCGCCGAGTCGTGCCCATGTCTACTTTATATGCTGATTGGATTTGCATTAGTGGCCACCCTGTTAGTATCAGTCCTTGGTTTTCCATCTGTTCTTTAGTTTTAAAGTTCCCTTCTAAATCTAGAAGGTCATTGTATGTTACATTTTTTTCAAAATTTATAAGATTTAGATAGATAAATGCTTCCAACGATGAGACCCATTTTGGTATTTTTATATAAATTTTGTTTTTTGACTTTCTACCATGTACTGATTAGGGCATTTCTTGTCAGATTGTTAGAAGTATTTATTTAGTTTTCCCATACCATAAAAACACATGCCATCCTAGCTGTATATCATGTCTTTTTAGATATAGTAGTCTTTTATCTCTCAGAAGTATCCATTCTCTCACCCATGTTAACATACAAGCCTGGTAATACAGTGTCCCCAGTCTGGTAAACTAAAACCTCCTATTTCTTTTGCCTCTTGCAGCAGTTTAGCTTTAATCCTTGCTTTCTTCTTTAGCCATAGAACATTTATAATAATCTTATTCAGTTCTTCAAATTATTTTTTATCTAATTTAATTGGGATTGTCTAAAAGAGAAAGAGAATTTTGGCAAGATATTCATTTTTATAGTTGCAATTCTGTCCAGGAACTGATGTTTATTTTCCCATCTTTCAAGGTCTCATTTCGTTCCAGCAATAAGTTTCTCATAGTTGTCCTCTTTTATCGTAGAACATCTTGATGTCAAGTAGATTCCTAAATATTTAATCTTTTTTGCTATTTGCAGTTTAATCTTCTTTGTTAGCAATTGTTTTTGGGTTTTTTTCTGTTCAGTTTTTAACCATTAATTTTGTTTTCTCTTTATTTATCTTCAAGCCAGCTACCTTTCCATATTTCTCAATCTGGTCAAGTAGTTTCAATGTTGATTCTAGCAGATTTTCTAAAATAAAAACTAGATCATCTGCAAATGCTTAGAGTCTATATATTTTTCATCTTTCACTTGCATCCCTGTTATTTCCTTATCTTGTCTTATCTCTCTGATTAAGATTTCTAATATCAGGATAATTAACAATGAAGATGGCGGGCATCATTGTTGAGTTCCTTTCTAGATATCTACCTTCTCTGCTGTATCTCCATTAACAATTATTTTGCCTACTTGTTCCATATATGTCTCTTCAATCATATTTATAAAATCTTTATAACTTCCTGCTAGAATGGAAAACGGAAGATGAGCAAGTGAAAGAAACAATGATATGCTGGACCAAGAAATTTGGTTATACGGTTGAGTTAGAGAAATGGCAAAAACTATGGTCTATTGACAGCATAATTAACTCTGGCAACCTCTTTTAAAGAAATCCTTTGTGAGGTTTTATCGTTGGTTTTATCTTTGGCACCTCTCGCCAACCAGGTTAGTGAAACTGTTCACAAATCTGTCCAATAAATGTTGGAAATGTAAGAACTATGATGGGACTTATTATCATGTATGGTGGTCCTGGGCGGGGGCAAAAAAATACAGGGTTAAAATACATAGATGGCTTAATGAAATAGCCAAGCTGAATATAGAATTTAAACAAAAAATATTTTTATTAGATATCATGCCAGAAAATGTCAATATACATGATAGATTGATCACATTGCATCTTTTAACTGCTGCCAGAATAGCATGGACCCAAATGTGGAAAAATAAAAGTACACCTCAAACTATACTCAGACTGACAAAGCTGTTTGGATGAGCAGTGAAACATTTCAATCTCAGGAAAATAAGTCCAGTTGCCATGCCCCAACTTTCAGAAATACCTAACTTAAGGAGAAAGTAACTATACATTTTTTAAAAGATTGTCCTGATATGGACAGAATGATAATGAGAATTAAAGAAAAAGAGGATTCTGAGTATTATCTGACATGGAAAAGATTTCATGACTGGTTTGAGAGAAGAAATAGTGTACTAGGTGGAACCAAGACAGGATGTAACTAATATAATATACACTCAGACATGATGAATGACAACTGGAACTCTTAGTTTTATTTGATATCTGTGATTAGAGATGGGCACGACTTGAAAAAAATTTTTTTCGAGTTGTCGTTAGTCGGGCCGGTCCCGTTTCGGCTCGTTTCCGGTTTTCGCGAAAATTCGCAAAAATTAGTCAGTTCATTTTTTCGTTTTTTCGTTGTCGTTAGTACTGGTTGTGGGGGGGGAGCGGGCTCCTGGAGGCACCTCTGTGGGGTGGGTGCCTCCTCTGGCCCGCTATAAAGGGAAAGTGGGCTCCTGGAGGCACCCGTGGGTGCCTCCTATCCTCACCCACTAGGAAGGGGAAGCAGGCTCCAAGAGACCCCTCTACATGGGGGTCTCCCCTCTTCACCTGCTGCTGCTGCAAAATGCTATGCAATAGCCATATGGATATTGCATAACAGAATGTGCAGACAGTGAGACCAGTGAGAGTGATAGCGTCATGCCCGCCCTGCACAAGGCTCTCGCACCACCATGTCTCACACAGAAGGGAATTGTACTTGCTGCGTGTAGTGCAATGCAAGCAAGTAGATCTGGCTTTAAGGTGGCTTAGTGCAAGGGCTAGGGTTAGGCTAGTGACGGGTAAGGTTACGGTGGGCTAGTGGGTTGCACCTCTGGGTGCCTCTCTGACCCACTAAGAAGACAGTCTGTGACGTATGGGTACGGAGTCAAGGGTTAGGGTTAGGGCTAGGGCAGGTTTTAGGGGGCTTTTTGGCACATCCCAGAAGTCTCCATGGCCAAGTGGCCATGCGATTGGTGGGATGGCTCCAAAAATTTGCATGGTTGTCCACTCCCACATGGCTGGCCACTCGGCCAGCCCATCATTGTGCAGGTGTAAATAAAATAAAATAAAATAAAATCAATGGAGGACAGAGGAGGAGAGGAGAGACATTTTGTTGCAAGAAAAAACCCACTGCTACTGTGAAAAATCTGGCAGTTTATAAATTTTTGTGTGTTTCTGTTGTGCTTGTGTGTTTTTGGACCACGATTTCAAAAACAATATTGCGTTTGCCGCCCCATTTTGGATCCCCCACCCGCACCGCATGGCATGGCGAAATGGCAACTCGAGTCCGGCTGCCCAGGACGGGGGGGAGGCGGGACCCCCTCCAGAAACCACCCCTCCGGTAGGTGCCCTGCGCCCTTAGTCAAGCAGGCATTTTTCCGCCTGCTTTTTTGGCCCGGGAATGGGTGGGGGGAGAGTTTAAAAGTTTTTTCCTGTGCCGTCCGTGCCGCTTGCTTGCGCTTTAATTGCGGGCGGCCGGCGGCGAGACTGGGCTTTTTGCTGGCTGCGAGCCTGCGGCGAGTCCCACCAGAGCAGCCCAGGACGGGGGATGAGGGGGGAGGCCGGGGACCTCCAGAAACAACCCCTCTGGTAGGTGCCCTGAGGCACGGCAGGCATTTTTCCGCCTGCTTTTTGGCCGGGAACCGGGTTTTTTTAACTTTTAAAAACTTTTTTTCTGTGCCGCGTGGCAAGGAATGAGCACGACAAATCAGACCAAAATTGTTCGTTCGTCGGTTCGAGCTCAAAGTCTGGCGGAGTAATTCCCGTTACCGTTTCCGTAGAGTAACGGAACCGAGTAACGGAAACGGAAACGGGAATACCGCTAAGTCGTGCCCATCTCTATCTGTGATATGCAATGATGATTTGAAGATTGAAATAAATAAAGAAATAAAAAGAATGTCTCTTTGATGAATATCTCCTGCCCTCTCTCTGTGTATATGATTGCAGTGGCTTAATTTCCTATTACACCTAAATAGCTGAGGCAGAAGCATCTTCTCCTTCTTCCTTCTTCTCTTTTCTTTTTGAAACAGACCTCTGTGACTTTTTGGTTCGAAATAAGCTCTCTTTAAAAAAAAAAACACTCGAAAATGAATACAGCTCAGACATGGGTATAAAATCAGTGGCATGATATGGAATAAATACATGTTGGCTCTTATATCCAGGTTTTCACGGGGGAGAAAAAAAACTCTGTTTGAACATGAACTGAACTTCTGAAAGGAAACAGTTTAAAGGGACTATTCAGGGAAGGGAAAAAATTGCTTCCTGCTCTTGACTGCCAAGATAAAATTGCCAGTTGGGAATCTCCTCCACGACTGAAACAGACCACCACACAATGGCAGAATGTTCTGAACATAAACGAAGACAGGCTTCCACATTAATGCATATGCTGTGTCTAATTTGGCCAACTCTCCTCTGTTTGAAGAGGTCCAGATGTGAATTCGTAATTCCTTGGCCAGGAGCTCCTGGAGTGGTTTTACTGGTCAACTCTTTCCATCAATGGAACCACAACGGGGCTTTCAACAATGGATACATTATCAGAACATACTCTGAAAGGGGGGAGGGAATTCTTTTGGGGGGCCATATTAGGCTATGGGGGAAAAATCAGTGATGGTGGCTGTCAGCTACTGGCATAATAATAGCTTTGGGCCCTTAAGACCAAAAGAAGCCCCTCTACTACTTTCAAGATGAGGGTTATTTCATGCCTACGTTCCACTACATGAAGCATTATCCATTATAAAATATAACTGGGCAGCCAGGTTGTACTGAACTCAGCCTTATAGTGCTATGGATTATGGGAACTTCTTTCTGCATCTTTAAATAAGGTCATTTTCCTTGGGCTACTTGCTTTTCTTATCTTCAAATGTTGTACCAGAGCTAGTTTCTAGCAAGGGCAGCAGCCATTAATAGAGGTTCCCTTTAAAAAGGAGGACACAAGTAGATATGAGTTTGCATAATATTTCCATGTGTTTTTTGTTTGTTTGGATGAATATTGAAATGTTTTCATCTCACAAGAAAATAAGTCCAGTTGCCATGACTCAACTTCCAGATAACCTCACCTGGATGACTGAAAATTTTCACAGACAGAGGTGAAGAAAAGTGCAGCTACTCCTCTCTTAACAGAAAAGCAGGTCTTTTGACATTAAGAAGAGGGCATCATGTCACACAGCTTGTCTTGGACAAGAGGCCAATTCTTTGGGTTCATTTCATTCAAAGTTATATTAATTTCCTAACTGAATAAAAGGCTAACAGATTGTGTGTGTGTGTCTAGGTCAGCTTCTGCACATGCACATGTTTTCTGGCTACATGTGGATGGCTTTGTGCATGTACTGAATCTGATCTTTGTGTATGCTGATCTTTAATCCACCCTTTCTGTTTTAGTTATCCCTCTGTTCTTTGAGTGATTTTTATGATGTCATTGTTGATTTAGTTATGTTCATTTTGCTTATTAGCTTCATTTTTACATTGTATACTGTTCTTGTTTTGTTTTCTTGAATTATTTGTACACCACACAGAGTGGCCTTATTGTTAGATGGTGCAGTATATAACTCTCAATCATCATCATCATGGCTCCCCAAGATTTTCTGCTGACATCATGGCTCCCCAAAGTTTTCCTGCAGCTCATCTTCACCACTGCACAGGGTCTGAACTGCCCTAATAAAATCAATTAAGTTGCAGCTTTGCTTGCAACCAAAGGACCCAGTTTAACGTACACTGCAGGGCAGTGCATGGGAGTGACACTCTTGGATCTCAAAACGGCATCGTTGCTGGTTAGAATGGCTGGATCAACAGTTCCTAGATGAACTTCTGTATTGTTACTTTTTGTCTACCTCCACAAGAAGAAGGAAAGGGAGAGAGTTATTGTGTTCCCATCCCTACTTACAGGTACTCCCAAAACAGACCACTTTCCCCTATATTCAGTACTTAAAACTTTATTCCAATTTCATGAAGGAATTTTTGAATTTGGATTCAAGCACATTTCTTGCCCATTCCTTTTCTCCATTCATGACAAGTAATAACATTGTAATTATTCATCTTGATTCCACTTTTTGCATCACTAAATGTATTCTATCTTATAAATACATATTGACTGAAATCCTGTTTCTTAACTGTGCATGCAGTAGGCAAATGGTGTAACATTCAGTCACTTCTAGCTAGCAATTAATGAGTTGTCACTGGGATTCTCAGGAATACATTCCTCAAGCAGAGATGTATTAATTGTAGTTGAGAACTGGCTAAATGTTATAACATTTGGCTTCTGCATGTACAGCTTAAGCCACAGGATTTCTTTCATTGAATTCTAAAAACCAAAAGAGGAATTCCACATGTCTTCAGTAAAAAAATAAATAACCAACCAAGCAAATAAATGCCTAATATCCAGGCTATCATAACATACACAAAAAGGCCTTGTTTTTCTGGTATCAAAAATAGTTTCTTGGAACTGTGTAGGAAGAAAATAAATACACAGATGTGCTGATTGAATAAGGGCAGACTTTCCAAAATGTCATCATAACACACATCTGAACATATTTGTATTATACCTTGAGATGCTGAGTCCCACTTTTCTTGGCAAGGTTGGTTTTGGAATATATATGTGGTTCATTGTGAGTACTAAATCCTTACATTCTACATAAGCTTTAACTATAAAGGCCAGGATCCTACTGGTTATGTAGGTACAATGTTGAGCCATCCAATCTGGTATAGTGGATACATTGACAAACGTGGGTTTGGAAGATCTCAACTTGAATCCCCTCTTACCTTAGGCCAGTGATGGCAAACCTTTTAGAGACTGAGTGCCCAAACTGTGATTCAAAACCCACTTATTTTTCGCAAAGTGTCAATATGGAAATTTAACCTGAATACAGTGGTACCCTGGGTTACAAATGCTTTGGGTGCTACCCTTTGGGAAAGTGAGGTTCAAAGTACAGGCTTTTGAATTTCCTGCAGCCACAGCACCCTTGCTGTGGCTGCAGAAAATTCAAAAACCTGCTCTTCGATCCACACTTTCCTGAAGAATGCTGCCCTTCGGGAAAGTGAGGATCAAAGAGCAGGGGTGATACCCTTTGGGAAAGCAAGGATTGAAGAGCAGGCTTTTGAATTTCCTGCAGCCACAGCACCCTCACTAAGGCAGAGAGGCAGATGGGGTGCTACACCATTGAAAAAGCCAGGAGGGAGTGACAGAGGCTTGTGGACTCATTCATAGCCCCAGTCTACTCTCCACCCATGCCATTCTGGGCATCCCAAAAGTGGTGTGGCTGGAGAGTAAACTGGGGCTATGAAGCAGCCCACAAAGTGCTGCCCTCCTTTGTCCAGCTCTCTGCACGGAGCCATATTGAGACTGCTGAAATGGCTCTGTTCAGAAACTGGGCAAAGAGGAGGCAGTGACTTTTGGGCTCGTGTGTAGCCCCAGTTTACTCTCCAGTGATGCAACTTTTAGGATGTCCAGCATGATGTGGCTGAAGAGTAAACGGGGGCTATGAAGCCATGAGCCACTGCCTCCCCTTTGCCTGGCTCTTTACATGGAGCACAGTGGTGTATTCTGAGCAGATGGGGAAGTGCTGTGGCTATGAGGGGGCGGTGTCATATACTCACAGAAAGGGCCACTTTTGGCACCAAGCCATAGATTCATGGACACTGGCTTAGGCCATACATGACCTGAACTGAGGGCCATGTTAGGGTTGCTGAAGGTCATGCTAGGGTTGGTATCACTCAGTTCTGACTTGACACCACATTACAACAAAGTGCAATGATATACACTTCAGAGTGCAGTAATGCTAGTTCAGAAGTTGCCATTTGCATTCCTGGTCATGCCCCACCTGTGTAATTTTTACCCAATAAGGCAGGGGTTCTCAAACTAAGGCCCGTGGGGCAGATGCAGCCCCCAGGGTCCTGAATCCGCCCCCCAGAACCAATTTCATACTAGTTGAAATTGCTGAGGCAGTTCAAAGTGGTGCGTTATGTCACTTCCCCCACCCCACACCCACTGCCTAGATGATCAGCACACTGGCTAGTGGGGCAGTTCAGTGAGGGCAAGGTCCCCCATTCCCCCCCACCTACTGCACAGATGGTCAGGGCACTGGCTGCAGCCAAGCAGGACAATTTAAAATGGGAGGGCTGCAGCAAGGTCTCCCACTCCCTCCATGGCCCTGAGGCCCCAGCCCTGCTCCTCCTCCACCCCACCCACCTGCCTTGTGTGGCTGCCATCTGTGTTATTGTGGTTGTGAGGAAGGAATGGGGCAGGTGGAGGCAGCACCAACCAGCCTTCTGAGCCATAGCAGCCATGGCAGTGGACTGACGGAGGGATGAATGGCAGGTGATCAAGGGGGAACCGGAGCTACATCCTGCCCACTCAGCCCCTTCTGAGCTGTTGCCTTGCTTCATGGAGCGAGGGAGGTGAGGAGGGAGCCCAGCCATGGCCAGAGGCTGAGGCTTCCGCCACCACCAGGTTTGAGACCAGAAAGGAGGTGGCGGAGAAAGAAGAGAAGGGAAGGGAAGGCCAACAGTGAACTGGGCCTGGGGAGGCTGGCGGGGCTGCATTTGTCTCTTGTTGGTGATGGGTGGGCTGGCAAGACAACAGAGCACTGCAGCCTGGCTGGGCTCAGCCAGTGAGTGGGCTGTGGGTGGCTTTGGGAGGGCCTTCCTGCCTCCCCTCCCTCCCTCCCTCCCTCCCTTGCAGCGCACCAAGTCAGGCCGGGCTGGGCCGGGCCACGAAAGGAGGCAGGTTTCCCTCCAGGGCTCAGTGAGGATGTGATGATGAGGGCACACGACTGGATCAGAACACAGTGGTGCCAGCCTTGCTGCCCTTGCCATGGCTGCTGCTCCTCATCCTGAGTGGCTGCTGAGTGGCTGACGTGATGAGGGGCCTGAGTTTGCCTAGGCTGCCACCTCCCCGATGCAATGAAGGAAGGAAGGAAGGAGAGCTGCTCCAGCCACTGCCACTGTAGGAGGAGGAGGAGGAGGAGGAGGAAGAGGTGCAGCAGAGGGATCCCAGTGGTGGCACCTCAGGGTGGCGATCCAGAGCAAGAGGCATTGCTGGGCCCCCAGAGATACACTGATCATGGGCTGATTGTGGCGGGTCTACCCACTTGCCCCTCCCTCCCCCTTTTTTCCATGTTGGCCTTTGTTTTTATTTTTTTGGACTCTGGTCTGGGCCCCAGCTGTATCTGGGGGGGGGGGGAACCAGCCCGCTGTTTGAAAACTTTGAGGACCCCTGCAATAAGGAATGGAAGCAACCCCTCATTAGCTTGTGGCAATATGTCATTGCATTTTTAATGCCATACTTTCATTGACATGTTTCCATGCAGCAATTGTGTTAGTCTGTCTCAGACCACTGGCAAATCCAAGGGGGAAAGGGGTGGGAAAAGAGGGAGGGGGGAAGCCAAAATATCATGACATTTGAAAGACGACCAATTTACTTCATTGTGAGCTTCATGGATCAAAATCTACTTCTCTGATTCCAGAAAGCTAACTGCCAGTCTTCAGAATGCCATGATATTTTGTTTCTTCTTCTTCTTCTTTGCTTTTCTTCTTTTTGCCCTTTAATTTTACTCACATATCAGCAGAGATTCGGGCCAGTGTATTTTGTTCCATGGAGGGAGAGGGAGGCAGAGAGGGAGGGAGGGAGGGAGGGAGAGAGAGAGAGAGAGAGAGAGAGAGAGAGAGAGAGAGAGAGAGAGAGAGAGAGAGAGAGAGAGAGAGAGAGAGTACATGTACAGAAATCACTGTAAATCCAGCCATAAAATTGTCACCATAGAAAAGAATGATTTTTTAAGATAGTTTATAGTGGATATTTAGATATATATTGGTTCATATTTAATGGGCACTTTCAAGTTAGTTCTAATTTAGAGAAATTGCAACTGGGTTTGAAGATGAACATTCAGAAAGTACTTAGAATATCTTGTTTCCAAAGGGTTTCCAAACACTGGTGGTTGCCAAAAGAGCAAGGGAGAAGATAAACGAAGATTCTTCTCTTTGAGGGGACCTTTCTGCAAATTTTGCAGCAGTGCTCACTGAATCATTTATTTAGTGGAACATTGTACTTTAAATAGGCTTTTGCCAAGCCACCATCTAAAGTTAGCAGGATTTATGAGTAAAAGAAGCAATTGGGTTGTTACTTTTTGCAGCCACATGAATAATTGGCTCTTGTGAAAAAGCTGTGCTGGTACATTCAGTACAGTATTTAACTTCTTTCCCCATCGGCCCGTCTGGTCTGTGGAGACATTCTTTCAACTTAACTTCAGTGACTTTATGCAAATGGCATAAATGTTTGCACTTATGGATGACCACAACATTCCTAAGAGGGTCAGTACAAGAAACAGTTGTGCTTTCTTTAATGGCCTGAGTATGAATAAATGAAACCTCAGACAGAGGCCTTTAAGGACAAAGAAAAACAACAACCACAAAATCACACTCAGGACCTCCTCCTTCACTGTTCCTTATCAACCTCTCATCTGAGAGAGCACTCATAGTAGAAACTATAAGTTTGTGTACACTGTTTTCTGGCCAGAAGTGCTGCAACTGCCCTGGCCAATCACAACAGCATTGGCCATTTTTGTAAGGCAGCTGAGCTGCGTGGTTTTCCCAGACTGTAGGGCTTGTGATGGCATGCTGCAATACCACATGATGTACCTGAGCTTATGGGTCACATATACAGGCTGCAATCTCTAATACCATAGGATGTGATGGGACCCGTTTTAGGTAGAGAGCACATGCTTTCCATGTTGAAGATCCCAGGTTGAGAGAGGGCCCTTTTACACAACCCCTAAGATCCGCTGGCCACTTAAATTCGGACCAGAGATCTTAGGGGTTCTCGCTCTTCCTCTGTCCCCACCCCCCTCCGCACTTCCTGGTTGCTGGCTGCCTGAGGGAGGGAGAAAAAAGAAAGAAAAGAATGCCCTCTTACCTCCGTTTTGTTCCCGGCAGCATTCAGATCTCTTAAAGGGGCGGGGCGCAAAAAAAGAACAAACAGAAGCCAGGAGAGCCCCGCACTCACTATCCTTACACCGGATCAAATATTTGTCACATCCAAAAAGCAGGTACAAGAAAACTGCTGTTTGGTCTTGCTAAAGTGGGCGGGGTCGCACTTAATTGTCTGCAAAGTCCGGAGCTGGTGGGTAAACATTTTCAAAGTCCGGAGCTTGCAGCCATTTGCGGCGGAGCTTAGGGGTCGTGTATAAACGCCCTTAGTGGTATCCCTGGGAAAGACCCAGGACTAAAAATTTGGTGACCTGCTACCAGATAATGTGAACCAACAACCTGACTTCCTACCAGACTGGCTCTTGTCCTCTGCTGGAGTAGGTGTGATATGGGCTGACCATTTTAGATGATGATTGTTCTGAAAACATAAATACAATCGTAATAAAAATCATAACATTTTAGAATCAAAAGGCATCTTGAAGGTTATCTCGTTGTACTGTTACAGAACATGTAAATCACTCTAGACATTTTAAAAACTGTTTTACAGTGGATTCAAGTAGATCATCCTGAACCATGTAGTGATAATCAGATGAAATTGGTGTATCTGACAAAGCCGACAGGCAGCTGACCACACGTCTCTGCAGTCATGGCTCATTCATGGGAGCTGGAGTTTTGCTTCCCTCCTCCCCCAATGGAAGGTGTCAGAAAGTTTCTGTTGTAAACTGTATCTTATGGCACCAACTCACATAATGAAGCAAATAATCAATTATCCATCTGAGTAGACTACAAAGGCAAAATCTATAAATCCAGTTTATTTCACAGTCAAGCAATCCTAGAAATTCATGGGGAAATTTAAGGGGAAATTTTTGATTATATGCAATTGAAATGGTGCTGTTCAAATGGTGCTACCTTGCTTTTCTTACTGAGGACTGAATGTAGGGTTGTACAGTGTTGAATTAGTAGACTCTCTACAGCCATACAATAGAACTATAACAGCTTTCCTTTTCATGTCTCCAGAGAGTACTGTAGTTTTACATACCTAAGGGATTCATACCACATGACGAATATGTAGCTTTTTAGACTTTCTCAACCTATAACTTCCATCAGGCAGCATAATCTGTGGTAGATAATGGACAGAGTAGCTATCCAACAACATTTGAGAGTCACACAATCTGCATCCATGATGCCTATTCTTACCTGGGAGTAAACAATACTAATCTTAACTGAACTTCTCTTTCAGAACTGAAATTATAGCTAAATGTCTTCTGAAGCCTGCCTACAATATGGCAACATACACACAAATAAATTTTATTCTACCATGTATTCTGCTAATTCACCATCACTGACAACTTAAATCATCCCCCCATCTGTTTTATTGTTGGCTTAACTTTTGAATGTGCAGCTGTTATTTGAGGTCACTTGGGTGTGGAAAGGTAGCATTACAATTGTATCAACAAGCACACAAATCCATCACACATCATAACACACCATCATTTCCTGTGATTGGCATCTCTCTCCAGACAGAGAAGGGATGGTCATATCATTAAGCAGAATGACAGAGTCACTTCAGCTGGTGGAAGTTAAAGGATACCAATAATCTGAGGGACTAGGAAAGTCCATTAGGAAAAAGTGGGTGCTTTCTCCCCATCTCTGCCTCCAGATATGCCTAATGAGCCCAGTCCTACCTTCCTCCATACCAGAGAACAAAGGGCCAGGGATCTGCCTAGGTCCTCTTGTTGTCACCCATATAAAAATTGTCTGCCTCAGAATCTGTGTGAATTTTCAGATCAGGGGAAGTGGCGGCAGCAGCACCAGACATCAGCTGACATCCTGGCTTGATCCCTATCATTAGGGATGGGCACGAAACAAACAAACAAACAAAAACGGTGTTTCATTTCATTCCATTTCATATCGTAACAAAAATTTCCAAAACAAAATTTGTTACTTACAAAACAAAACAAAATGAAACGAGTCCCCCATGGCACCAGTGCTCTAGCTGGTGCAGTGGGTGATTCAAAAGAATCCTCCCCACTGTCTCCCAGCTGATTTTGACAGCTCAATCCCAACTGGGATGTACAGATAGGAGGAAAGGAGGAAAGGAGGAAAGGAGCAGCCAGGCAGAAGTAAATTCCCTGCCTGACTGCTCCTTTCTCCCCTGCCACCCCCTTCTCCCAGGGCGGTGTTTTTGACAGGCAGTGCTGTTGGCAGTGTGGCTATTTCACAATGGCCATAGCCATACATGTTCAGAAAACCACCCTTGGAGGAGGGGGAAGCATGGGAGAAGGAAAGAGGCAGAGGTAAATTCAAAAAGAGCTTCAATTTACTGCTGCTTCCTTCCATCTTCCTTATGGTCCCTGCCTAACAGCTGGGGCTTTTTGACAGATCAGGGTTTGGAGAGGGGGCACTTGTTCCTGCACCCCAACCTGTCAAGAACTCCCAGCTGGAAAACTGGGGGAGGGGTGAAAGACAGAACGGAGCATGGAGGGAAAAACCCTGCTCTGTTCAGCCTTTCGTCACTCCCCTGCCTCCCACCTGAGGCTTTTTGAAAGGTTGGGGTTAAGAGAGGGGGGCAGCCCTCTCCAAACACCAACCTGTCAAAAAGCCCCAAGTGGAAGGTGGGGACAGAGCATGGAGGGGGGAAAACTGTTCTGTTCCACCTTTTGTCTGTCCTCCAGTCTACCAGCTGGGGCTTTTTGACATGTTGGGGTTTGTGGGGGGGCACCCCTCCCCCCACATGTCCCAAAGTGTAAAAAAGCCCCAGGTGGGAAGTGGAGGGAGGGGTGAAATGCAGAAAGGAGCAGCAATGAAGAAAAACTCTGCTCCTTTCTGCCTTTCACCCCCTCCCCCACCTACCAGCTGGGGCTTTTTGACAGGTTGGGGTGTGGGGGGGAGGGGTGCCCCGTCTCCAATCCCAGACCTGTCAAAAAGCCCCAGCTGTGACATGGGAGGAGGGGAGAAAGGCAAAAAGGAGCTTCCACCCCCCTTGCTGCTTCTGTGCTGGGAGTATGGAGGCATTTAGGGTGTTAATACCATAAAGTAAACTCCCTGATTGTCTCCACAGTCCCTGCACACTTTGCCAATCAACTACCCCCAGCCCCTTTAGAACTTCATAACTAAGTCACTTTACTCCCAAATCTTTTAAGATTTCAGGGGGTTCCCAAAATCACTTCAGGAAGGCACCCCTGCTACTTTGGAAAACCCAAGGTAAGTAAATTTTGATTGCATATTTTTAAAAATAATTTCGAATGCATTTTTTTAAAAAATATGAACTCAAAAGTTACTTACCTTGGGGCAACATAATAGCAGGGGTACCTTCAGAAAGCGATTTTAGAGAACCCCCTGAGATTTGAAAACATTTGGGGATAAGGGGGCTGAATTATGAAGCTCCAAAGGGGGTGCCCCTAGGGAAAAATACCTTCTAATCGGAATCATATGGGAAGCAATGGCAGTGCTATCACTGGCCTGATTAGCTTCCAAATTTAATTAGAAGGTTTTTTCTGAGAGGCGCCCACTTTGGAGCTTCAAAACTCAGCTCCCTGACCCCCAAATCTTTCCAAATTTCAGGGGCTTTCAGGAAAGAGCTTGAGGAAGCTCCCCTGCCATTTCTTCTAGAATGAATAATTTCATCCTAGAGGAAAAATGGTGTTTCATTTTGTTTATAATGAAACGCTGCTTCCCCATTTCATTTCGTTAACTAATGAAACAACAAAAACAGTGTGTCTTTTTTTTGTATGGTGCCCGTCCCTAGTATCCACTCTGCCTTGCTTACACTACAAAAACAGGCCCCAGCCACCACCAATCAGAGGTGAAATCAGTGTGTAACATAGCCTATATTGGGCCTAAACAACCTTTACGTACGAGCAACAAAGGATGCATTCTAATAGCTAGTACTGAACTATTGACTGCCAGTTCATTTCACTTTTGTATATTCAATGGGAATGGGTACCATTTTGTTCTTCATCCCAGACACCAAAAATGCCTTAGGCCATACACGACAGCAAGGTTTCCAGTCATGGAAAGAGGTGTCTATATGTCTAGGATGGTACACATAGCCATATGGCAGACATCCTGAACACATTGACCTAAAGACTCTCATCTGAATAGGGGTTGAATTCTTTTGGATTTTTGCTTTCAATGAAATAATGGGTAATACATCCTCTTCATGGCTTTCAAACAAGTCTTACGCACTTAGTCACAGAGCCTCATCCACTGAATTACTGGGAACAAAGATGTGCTTTCAAGTAATGGAGACAGTCTTCCACTCTGTCAGTTAAATCAATAACAGACTGGAATTTCTTTAAGTGTTGCTTCCATGGAGATTTATCTTTGCCAGTGTCACATTTGACATTACTTGTCACAGTGAAGACCACCTCCAGCAACGGGTTCAGAAATGCCAATTTTACATTTTGTGCACGACGTAAACTGCTTCTAGCTCAATCAAATGAAATATCACAATGGATAGGAGGAAACAGAAGATTGTGCTGCCTCCATACTCCCACTGCTAAATACCTGGGAGGGAGAGGGAGCATTTCCCCTCTTCAATAATGAGGAGGCAGGGTGGGTGAATGTTGCAGTGGCATCTCAGCATTACCAGTGTTGGGAGCAACACCAGACTTTTTGGATTGCTGGCCCGCCCACCCACTATGTAAGTCAACATCAACATCTTAGTCAGCTTAGGGGGCTGGATACGAATTTGAACCCTTGGTTCCCCAATTGGCATACTGAGCATATTGGGTGATCTTTGTCTATCCCATTCTGTTTATTATGGGACACAAGGGCAGATCAAGGTGGGGGAATCATGCTAAATTGGTCACATTTGGTGGGTAGTGTAAAGAGACAGGTGGTATTTATCAGCCCCACATGGTGTTATTCGGTAACTGAATGGATACAGTGAAATGCGATTCAGGAACAAAAGCAGAAATGGTCTTCTAAGGTAGCATTGGGTTGCAACTGGCCTCAGTTCATAAGACTTCAGATGGTGACAGACCAAAGAATGTTTTACCAACTGAACAGGCTAGGGCAAGGCTTGCAATGTACAGCAGGACCCTGGGGCAAGGAACTAACCCAGTCTGGTCTGGAGAGAGCCCTAGGTGGTCATGTTCCCATTCCAAGGTCTATGCATGACCTTAGGCTCCACCTCAGGTTAGAAAGTTAAATAGTCCATATCGCTGTGACCCAACTTTGAAACCCATTTCTTGTATCTCACCTTTTAAATTTACTGGTTAGTTGGGGAGCAAGGAAAAATGCATATATGCAATAAAATGTAAGAACAGTTGAGGAGACTTATGTGGTCCATTTTTAGAACTGTGTTCTATTCCATCAAACTAATATCTTCAACAAAGTTCTACAAGACTTTCCTTTACACATGTAACTTTTGTCAAGGCTGAGTTTGTCCACTTGCTTCAGTAGTAAGGGTGCCTCATATCCAAAGTTCCTCAGTATATCAAGAGGAAAACTAGGAGTTGAATAGCATATCTGATTAGCAGGAAAGGTAAAACAGACTGGAAAGACCTGGGAACAAAATGCCTGGCAAAGGAAACAGAAGCTTGATAAAACTGGCAATGACATAGCCTTAAAGGGGAGTAAGGCTTGCAGAAGCTTCCACTGCTGATGAGAAGAACCATGAAAAGGAAATTCAAGTCGTCTCAGGTGGTAATTCAAATATGAGACCATGGACGCTATAAAGGAAGCCACAGACATGAGTTTGCAAGTGGTTATTAAGGCACCTGAGGACAAGATATTTTGGAGATCATTCATTCATAGGGTTGTCAGACACTGGAGGTAACATTATGGCATGTAACAACACAACAAAAGGTGAGAATTCAAAATCTAAAAAAAAAAAATTGTAGCTCAATTCTGCATGAAATTGTAGCCAGATATCCTTACAACACAAAAACATCATTTTTGACATCAGAATGGTTGGCATTATGCCATTTCATCTATACATCTATGTATCAGGGTTTATCCATAGAACAATATGTGAGTTTGCCAAGGAAAGAGGATAACGCACTACACCCCACTAGGACTCATTTTGTAAAAGGTGAACATTGTTCTTATTATTCCCATTCAACGAATGTTCTACAAGGCAAGACTCCTCACAGGTAATTTTGTGAGTTATGTGTCATATGCCGTAATGCTGTGTGTTGACAGGAAATATGGTTTAATGTGATAGACATAACCATTCTGTGAGGGCCAGTTATCCTAGAACAACTAACAAAGACAAAATCAAGTTCAAAGTATAACATTTTAAATTTGTGACACACATCTGGACAGTCTTTTTACAGTAAAATCTGTGGTTGGCATTCCTCCCATGTTTTACAACAAGCAGAAGCTTTCTTTTCCATTATGAATTAATTCAGAGTGAAAATCAATCAAAATAAATAGCTATCAACAACTGCATCAATAAAAATATGCTAACACTGACAAATTAAAGGCCTGGTTTCTAAGAATAAAATTAGGAACAATGGAAACATTAAATTAACAATCTGAGCAAATTATGGGGATTACTTCATACAGGAGTCCTACGATGAAGAAACAGCCTCGGTAGCCCTTTCGCTCCAGGTGGCCACCCC
Organism: Phrynocephalus guinanensis; assembly: GCA_037367245.1. NCBI lineage: Eukaryota > Metazoa > Chordata > Lepidosauria > Squamata > Agamidae > Phrynocephalus > Phrynocephalus guinanensis. The sequence goes on from CM074740.1 coordinate 60,762,057, forward strand.
TAGGGAAGCTTGCAGGGTTTCTACCCACAATTAGACTTTCGTGGTGGCCAGCCCGGTGTTGTGGAATAAACTACCAAGTGAGATTCTGCTACTGGAGTCCTTGCCAGTCTTTTTAAATTATTAATATTGGTTTATTTAACTGGTTTGTATTATTTATTCTGTATATTAATATATTCATTTGCTTACTTACTGGTCTTTGTTCACTGCCCAGAGTTCCCATTTGGGAAAGTCCATGTAGTTAATGAGTATAATAATACTTATTTCTAAGTTCCATTCTACTGCTAGATCTCTTATTGGGAACAAATGCAAGTGGTCCATATCAGTGAGATACTATCTTGTATAAGCACTCCCTGTCCCCATAAAGGATTGGGAAAGCTGCCCAATGGCAACAGCACAAGGCTGTTCATGGACCCAGTTTCTATGTAGAGGTCAGAATGAATACATAGCTCACTTGACTAGGTCAAAGCACATGACACTAGGAGTTTGGCATGTGTCCTGAGGTCCCTTAGCGAATGCCTATAAGGAGGGCACTGAGTTTAGTCTTGGAGCAGAATTTGCACAGAGAGCATCCCAAGATGTATCCATAATTCTTCAGATGGCCAGTAGGACTGAAGAAAGTCAGTCCTTGGCTTCTGCCTGGAGACTTGATGGCAAGAAGAATAGCAATAATGAGAGATTTCCTGAAGTATGCCCAGCCCTGCCATGAGACCAAGTGAGGCAAGTGCCTCAGGTGTTAGCTGCTGGGAGAGCAAGGAAAAGCAATGAAGTGCTGCTTGACAAACCTGTGCTTTTGTGCCATACAGTCTGGCTGGCATCCTCTGTTGTCCTCAGATGCAGCAGAAAACACTTTCCCCTCAGCATGTCTGTGAAGATTCTCAGTCATCCAGGTGAGTTTATCTGGAAGTTGAGTCATGGCTACTGGACTTCTTTTTGAGAGACAGAAATGTTTTGCTGTTCATCCAAACAGCTTCATCAGTCCCCTCAGCAGTGTTGTTGTGAAGTATTTCTGTACATGTAACAGAGACAGTGGTTCCATGTCTTTTACCTCAGACATCCAGATCTCTTTGGATGTCCATGGTCCAAAGGCATGTGATGCACCTACTGTGCTGGAGCTAAGCAGGTTTGTATGGTGAATGCCTGCATGGAACAATGAAAACCTGGTCTACACCATCTTAAGCTCTACTCCAGAATAAGTGTGAGAAACAAATGTAGTAATTAATTAAATTTAAATTAAATGGATCAAACAGGCTAATTAAATATGAGATTAATCTCCATATATTCCTAGGGTGCTATACCTTTCCTGCTCTTGTATACAAGCACTTTCCAACAAATTAGAGAATGAAAATAAATGCATTTCATAAGTGGATTAATATGTCAGGTTTGGTTTTCTTAGTTCCCAATTTTTCCCATCCTATTTTTTAACTGGGCCCATTTCTGGTTCATATCTTAAAAGTCTACACATATATGTATATGTGTACATCTTTGTGTATCCATATTTTTACACTGACTTGGCTAGGGTACACATTTTGGCAAGCAGCAGCCCTATTGGATGACTTAGTGTGCATACATTTTCCCACTACTATGCCTATTTTATGCACATGTTTGGTTCCTTTGCATGTATACGCACTGTATATATATATATATATATATATATATATATATATATATATATATATATATATATATATATATATATATATATATATATATATATATATATATATATATATATATATATATATATATATATATATATATATATGCATGTTAGGGTGGATTCGGGTTTCTTCCCGTGTAGAAATCTGGTTGTTTTGGCGACGTTTCGACGAGGTCTCACTCGTCATCTTCAGGCTGGTGTTCTGGCTTCTTTCTTCTTGAAGCAAAGCGTGATCTCAGTTGAAGTCCTTCTATAAACTGAGATCACGCTTTGCTTCAAGAAGAAAGAAGCCAGAACACCAGCCTGAAGATGACGAGTGAGACCTCGTCGAAACGTCACCAAAACAACCAGATTTCTACACGGGAAGAAACCCGAATCCAAACTGGAGTAGAATCGTGTTCCAGCTTGAATACTGATTTGAAAAGTATGAATCTGGCCCATTCCTTTTAAATCCAGAGCAAGTCCTCCCTCCCCTCCCCACATCTGCATTATGTCAGATGCAAAGATTATTGAATGGTAGCTCTTGGAATTAGAATTCCATGTCCAACAAAGATTCATTTTTGTGACTCAAATTGAGACCACATCCTATAAACTTATTTACGCATCTGCAGAAGGCTTTCTGCATTTAAGCATCCTCTACATCATACATGAAGCCAAACAGTAATGCTTCTCTAATACATAATGAAATTACTTATCTCATGTAAAATTACTGCCCTGAGAGGCAGCCTAATTCAGTGTTAGGGAATGAACCCAAAGAGAGGGTTATGAAAGTGGACTAGTAGATCATTTCAGGGCAACATGATAGAATAGCACAGGCTGTCTGGGAGATCAGAAATATTGGATACACTCTTGAAGATTTTAAAAATGGTCATTACAGTTTTATAACATGTATTTTCAGCTGGAATGGGTAGCAATACAGCTTTCTTACAGTGCTCACAGAAGAGAATACCAGCTGCATTAACAGGACCTCCGGATCAAAAATGCCTCCCAAACAAAGCAAGCTACCCACCACAATACAAACACAAACCACCACCACATTTTTAATTTATACGTGGATACGATGGAGTCAAATTCTTTTGACAACATACTGGCATAGGCCTACAAAACTTTTAAATTATGAAACAGCTTTTGCTTTGTTTAGTACATCAGTTCTTCCCTAAGGGAAGATGGTGAAAAACAACAGAGAAGGTGGGGTTGGATCTGGAGGGATGGACAAAAACAAGTTTGTACTTTATAAAATTCCAACATTCCAACAAAGTAGTCATTGTATATTGCCTGACCAAACTAGTAAAAACTAAATTGCTTTTGATTGTTTTGTGATTTCCCAGGTTGCCAACGTCAGTAGCAAAAAACAAAAAAAAATCTGAAAAAGTCAGTCATTGTAGGGAACGGCACCATCCAGCATTCACTCGCTTCCCTAATAAAGAAGGGGAAACCTAGGACTAAAAGTTTGCCTTATTGATTTGTTGGCTGTGAAGTCCATATGCTAATGCTCCTAATGATCAACCATTCCTTTTGGCTTTTGGTAACAAGTATTCTCATACAGTTAATATCGAAAAGAACTTTGTGCTCCACATTTGTAATTTCCAAGTTTCCATTTTTGAACTCTCCTAGTCGCAAGAAAGTTGTGCATTGTCTACCTTTTTTGCCCCAAATAATTTTTTCACCAACTTCTAGTGCCCCATAATGCAAGACGTCATTCTGTCTGTCTTCTGTCCCTGTGATGACTTTAATTCTATTGATTTTAATTGGCTTTTCAAAGACTATCATATAGAAGTCTCCAACAGAGGGTGCTTTTCCCCAGAAGTACTCATCTACACTACTGTAGGCTTTGCTCGCTTCATAATTTTCAAAAACATTCATGTTTGTATGAAGGATGGCCGGTGGATTATCAGGAAGGTCAAATGAATCCTCTTCAAAGTCATCATCTTTTAATTTATTCTCCGCTCCTTTGTAAGACGAATAATATCCCATATGCTGGAAGAGAGACGGTTTGAAACGAATCACATCCTTCTGAGCCAGAAGTCCACGGAAATGGATCAACAGCCAATCACATGGCATTTCCTGGTAGAACATCAGCAAAAAATGAGCCAGTCGGGGGAGATCGTGAGAATGATATAACTTCCCAATATAACCCAGCTTGGAAAATTCTAGCGTCACCCAGTACGTCCCTTCTCTCGAAGTGATGACTTTTTTAATAGCAGTCAAGAAGTTTTTTGCACATCGGACATCATCTTCTAACATCACATAATAATCAGAAAGATTAGCACAGAAATTAAGCAGGAAAGCATAGTCTACATTTTGTTTGGAGCGAAATTTCACCCGGTCTTCAGGGTCATTATAATTTCTTTTGAGTCCATCCAGTAGTGGATAGTACTCTTCAGGTGTATGAATCACCATTAACCTCCCAGCAATTACATGGTGGGCAAATTTCTGTGAAATGTCTTGAACCATCCCATCGCACCAGACTGAATCAAATTCAGCCAAGTGTACCACCACCACAATTTCCTTCAACTCTTCATAACTCGACTGCTCAAATATAGACTTGATCGTCTCCAGCAAATAATTTCCTTTTCTTCGTTTGACCGAGGAGAGTCCAATGGTGAGATACCCTAAACAAATAAAGAGAATTAGACTTCTTTTTAGAAAAAGGCTACAATATTGACAATTCATTCAAAATAAATAATGAGGATGTGGGAAAATACTGTAAGCTGCTATCCTTGTGTGTGTCTACTGGGACTTCTGAGCTTTTTCTCTGGAAAGCAATGCAAAAAGGAAAGCATGGTGCTTATATACTATTCCATGATTCTTAAAGCACTCTCTGGGCAGTTTACAATTTAATTATGTAGGCAACATATTACCTCCTCGCCCCACCCCCAGCAAGATGGGTACACATTTTACTCAGAAGGATAGAGGGCTGAGTTAAGATTAAGCTTATTTCCCAGGATTGAACCTTGGGTCATGAACACAGTTCTGACTACAGTACAACAGTTTAACTACTGTGTCATGAGTCTCCTTGAGAGCAGTTTTGTGCACCTGAGTATCACATTGCCAATTTTGGTGTTGTGTGTTTGTTGGGGTGAGTGATGGCGGAGGTGTTATTGTTATCATGAATTTTTTAAAGCCACATCCTGTGTGTGCATATATGGTTCTTTGAATTATATCAAGAGTAATCTCGGTACAGAGAACGCTCAGGTTTTGCACCTTTCCCCCTGAAAGATGTATTGGGAACATATTGTGGCTGTTGCATTAAACATTAGGTGTTAACTGCACGGAGTGGTGCGTGAGAGACTAAAAGCCAAGTGAGATGAGTGCAAAGGTGCCAGCAGGAAAAATATATTTAAAACATTAACACTCTACAATCTGTCAGAGGAATGCAGATTCAGAGTTATGGCTCCCAGACTGTTTACAGCTCAATCTATTAGGAAACAGAGAAGAAAGTGATGATTTGCAGTATTTTTAAAGTAGTTCTCAGGAGAAGGAAGCAAGGAAGAAAAGGGTAATCTAGTCAAACTCTTGCACATCTAAATTTTATTTTCCCCCCAGTAAGAGACCTAAGTTTTCCTTATCTTGCTTCTATTGAAATCAAGGAAATTAAAATGTGCTTAATTTTGTTTTGAATTGGCTTCATAAATTACATTTTGCCACTTTGGATCCAAATCACCAAACCTGCGAGTTTGTAGACAGGGACCTATTCTCTGTTTTCAATTTATATCCCTGGCCTTTTTGGAGACATCAGAATGCATCTCTAAGACGGAGCAGGAACCACCATCCAGTAAAAAGCATGGTGAGGTGAATCAAAGGTGACATTGGACAGCTATGGGCAAGGGTCAGTGGAGCCTGAAACTGAATCCCTATCTATTCTTTCTCAATTTCCAAACAGCTGAATACAAATATTATAAGAGCTGATTTGGTACAGCATGTTTATGGGATATAGGAGTTCATTAGGCAGGGATTAGGACAAAACAGGACCCAACATATTCAGTGTCTTGAACAAGCATAGCTCTACAAGACTGGAAAAAAGCACATTTTTTTATACAGGATATAATCTCACAGAGTGTAATCTAAAGGTTTCCTTTTAATGGAAGGACTGTTTTAAAACTTCAGTCAAAAGACCACACAAGAAAATAAGCAAGAATAAAAAAATGGTTACATTAAAAGCTTATATAAGTTATCAGACAAGTAGTAGTTAGGGATGATATTCCTTTTTTTGCACTACATATCCCATAACTTCTCATTTTTGGAGTTCTATCTGACTTACACCCAACCTACTCATGGCTCACCTGGGAGGAAAGGCATAAACCGGAAGACTTTAGGAAGGTTGGATGGAATTAGGCCTAGATAAGCACCCAGCCCTTCCACTTTCAGCCTTCATATAGTATATGAACTCTGTAAACATCTAAATATGTTCTTAAGATCAGCTACCAAGTTGTACATTGAATTATTCCGACTTTCAGATGATTTCTATGTATGGGACGAAACTGCCAGGTTGTTTGCATATTGGAAATTCATATTCACACAGCCATAAATATTTTTGGTTGTGTTTAGATAGAATTTTTTCTCTCATCTTATCCAATTAATCTATCTCACAGGATCATTGCTAGGATAAAATGGGGTTATTCATCTACATTGCCAAGAGCAACTTGACAGGAAGGTAAATGAACAATTAATTTGTTCTCAAACTTTTCTGAGACAAAATAAGAAAGCAAATAAAATGATGCCCAGAATCCTGTTACTTAGCTGGAGATGGGTACAAATTGCTTCTGAGTGGATACCCACTGGAGAAGGAGGGACTGGGAAGCACTGAACACCCACTTGTCTGAAGGACAAGCCAGCACGAACCCTCAAACTGGTGGTTTCTGCCCATATCCGATGGCACAACTGCCTCTGAATAAGTTTTCATTTGGTGAACTGCTCCTAGCTAAGAGACTGGTATACAGTACATATTTTTATTGCATATAGGTTGTATGTCTTGATGTATGATAGCAAATGAATATGCTAGCTTTTTAACATGTAATTCACCAATGAAATTTACACCAAGTGCCAGTGTGAATATACAGTAAATAGCATTCTAGCCCCTTAAGTCACGTACTGCCTTACACACAGTTTGGCTGTATGCATTTTTTGAAAAGTAAAGTCATTGAATTGCATCTAAAGATTCATTTTACAAATATCAGGAAGGATATTCCCCCACTCATGAAGGCAATGAAAACCTCTTTCTTTGCCTGTTTTTGCCTTCTATATGTGTTCTGTGAAAGAGAAAGGTTTATAAATGTTATACTGTGTTAGAACCTCTTTCACTGCCTCTTATAAAGCAGCAAATCCCAACCTGGCAGCTTTTTCTGCTCTTTGCAATTAGGTCAGATAAAAATCTTGCTTTAGTTAATGAAATTGAATGTTCAGATACTTACTTTTTCTTAGCAAAGGTGTGCCAGCCAGATAGCGATAGGAAACATTTATTGATCCTGAGAAATTGGACAGATCTTTAAAAGTGTGAACATACCGCTCGGAGTTTAATTGGTGTGTCGCTGCTTCTCTGATTAACTGTTTGTCTCCATCCTAGCAATTGGGAGATAAAAAAGGGGGAGGAAGTCAGGCATGCATGGTAACAGCTAGTGCTAGGGGGGATGTGGAGACACAAGCCTTAGCTTATATTGCATATAGTATATAGTATATAGATATTGCTCTTTCTGTTAGCCCTCCAGCCCAGCCAAGTATTGACCATCCATGGCAAAATTGATAACACCAGGTACAGATATGCATTAGCACTTGCATCAAAAAGCATCTAAATGTAATTCAATGTGCCTTTATTGGGAAAATTTGTGCTTCCAAATTCTATATTCTTGGATTTGAATCTCCACTGGCCAGATGTGCAAATATCATTAAAACAATTGGGACACCATGGCTTCAGAGACCAGGACTCAGAGCAATAGTTTCGAACTTCAGGAAGAGATTCTATCTGAACATGAGGAAGAACTTCATGATGGTTAGTGTTGTTTGGCCGAGGAATACGCTGCCATGGAGGGTGGTGAAGTCTCCTTCTTTGGAGGTTTTTAAGCAGTGACTGGATAGCCATCTGTCAGGAGTACTTTGACAGGGGTTCCTGCATGGAAGGGGTTTGGATTGGTTGGCCCTTGAGGTCTTTTCCAACTCTGTGATTCTGTGACTCTATGACTTTCATGCCGACTGTAGAACAGTATTGCGTTATGTTTCTCTCTCTAGTACTTGGTCTGATCCATGAGCAAGCTCACCCACTCTCATACATATCTTCTCTCTTGAAACTCAGGCTTTCATAATGCTTGTTATGTTTGTGCTTTCTATCACATTGCTTTTCCAACACACCCAGTTAACAAACGGTGGTGTGCTGGATCCAGACAAAGCTATCTAAGTCACAACACATTGAAACCAATGAACTAGAGATGGGCACAAAATGATTTTTTTCATTTTCGTTTTTGGTTTTCATTTTGTTCCCTAATGAAATTAAAAAATGAAATGACTCATCAAAGAAAAATAAATTGAAACAAAATGGAAATTTTTATTTCGTTCCATTTCATTTTCCATTTTTCCATAGGAATGCATTGAAGCAATGCATTCCTATAAGGAAAAGCCCATAGGTTTCCCCCAACCTGCCCAATTGGGTGGGGGAACCATGGGATTTCTAAACTTTTTTTTTGCCATCCCAAGTGCCGATCAGCTGGCACATGGGGCTTTGGGCAGCAAAAAAAAGTTTTAAAATCCCCCAGTTTTCCCCATCCAATCAGGCACAGGGAAAGCACGGGATTTTTAAACTTTTTTTGCCACCCAAAGCCCCATGTGCCAGCTGATCAGCGCTTGGTACAGCAAAACAAAAAACAAAAACAAAAACAAAAACAAAAAACAAAAAACAAAACAAAAAACCAAAAACACCGACCGGCAGGGCTCCACGCTACAGCTGGTTGGCATTAGTAAAAAAAAAAATGTGCTGATTGGCAGGGGCCCACAGTCCAGCTGGTCAGCGCTAGTAAAAAAAAAAAGTGAAAAATTGTGAAAAAAGAAAAATAAATGAAAAATTAAAAACAAAATGAAAACAATTTTTTTAAAAAAAATCATTTTATACAAAACAAAACAAAATGAAAAACCTGAAATGAAAAACAAAACAAAACACCATTTTGGCGCTTTGTGCCCAACTCTACAATGAACCAAATCATAACTTAATTCCCATGAATTTATGTTGGAATTACATTCAATTAATGTAATTCCCATGAATTTGTGTTGGAATTACATTCAATTATTGTAATTATTTTACCCTGTGAGAGAGGGATTAGTAGTAAGATAAGCAAGAACTTAAATTAGTGCACCCTTAATTCTAACAGGAGCTAGTCTCATTTGGCTTATAATAAGCTTATCAGGATTCAGGAGAAAGCATTGCTTTATTTGCATATCTCCATGGCTTGGGACCTGAATACCTGGCAAAGCAAATCTCCCTAAGGTCAGTGTCAGCTTGGCCCTCCAGAGCTTCACGGGCATTCTCATTTCAGGCGGCCACTTTCAGGGAGGCCCAGAAAACATTTACTTTAAACAGGGCCTTCTCTGTGGTTGTCCCTACCTTATGGAAGAAACTACCTAGTGAGATATGCCTGGCACAGTCCCTGCCTGCCTTTAAGAGAGTATTTAAAACCTTGCTCTTCAATGAGACATACGGTGACTGCTAATGTGTAGTGTGTTTTCTCTATTCTGTTTTTGTTGCTCATGTCCCAGGAGTTATAAATTGCCCTTGCTGGTTAGTCTTTAATATGTTTTTTATTTTTGTTTTTTAATTATCTGTTTATTTTGCAACCTAATATTTTATACTTTATGATGATTGTAAACCGCCTGGAGTTCCTTTTGGAAGACTGGTGATATATAAATGTATAAATAAATGAACAATAAATAAATCTGATATGTCAAGCAGTTAACATTGAAAGATGTATGGGCCTAGTGGGGCAATGTTGTAAGGAGAGGGAAATGTGCACATTCAACAATGTGCAATCTGACCCATCTGATTCTAATCTATTAGAATTTCCTTTTTGTCAGGGTCTTTTATACATTAAAATGGTATCCCATGTTATCGGAACATAGAAATTCTTTCTCTTCTCCTTATTCTTAGCAGTAAAAGTAGGGAAGTAGTTTATATTAGTATAAGTTATATTATTTCTTAAAGATTATTATTATTGTAAACCTCAATTAAAATTCCAGTAAATGAAAAGAGACAAAAAAATGTATCATCCTGAAGTATGTTGAAAATAAAGTTGCTTAGCATGTTTCTAGAGATGAAAAAAATCATTCTACTTTTGTTTGGTTGTAATAAATGTTGATAATTAAAAAGGACTTTTCTATGAAGACTTCCTTCTTGTCTTCTCACTATTCGCAATGGCAAAAATTGTGTAATAAATATGAAGGCCAGTGACACAGTCTCACAGACTTCTGAAACAACATATGAGATGATTCCTTTGTTGTAATCTTGGCAGGATGAAAGCTGCTGTGGTGTATTTCATATGTATCTCCCAAGCAAGTGTCATCTTCAATCCTTCTCAAAAGCATCCTTCATCTGGCTGCACTGTCGGCTGCTTCTCAAGGGACATCAATGCAAAAGCAACTCCACTATTGCATCTCAGATGAGGTTCTGCTTTGAAATGGATATTTATTTAGTTTTGTTCTTTTATCCAGGGCAACCTCCGTGGAGAATATACCCTGAAGCAATTTAGGTGATGCTAAAAGACTAGACATATGGAAGAAATACCGAAGAAACTCCAAAACTCCCAAGAAGTACATGCTGTCTGGATTTTTTTGAAAATGCTTCCATCCTGTGTAGAATCAGTTCCAAGCTGTCATAGAAATTTTGTGCCCATTTTCTGACTGCAACTTGTTGCTAGAGATAGGAGACAAGGAATGAAGGAAGGTGGTCTGTCCCTCATTCCTCTCACTGTTTCCTCACACAAAAAAGATCTGTGATCTAGCAATAACAGCAAGTAGGGGCCTTTTCACACGACCCCTAAGATCCGCTGGCCACTTAAATTCGGACCAGAGATCTTAGGGGTTTGTCGCTGTTCCTGCATTCCCACCCCTTCCACACCCCTGGCTGCTGGCTGCGTGAGGGGAGGGAGAAAAAAAGGAAGAAAATAATGCTGGCTTACCTCCGTTCTGCCAGTCTCGCTCTGTTCCCGGCAGCATTCAGATCTCTTAAAGGGGCGGGGGGCAAAAAAACAACAAACAGAAGCCAGGAGAGCCTGGCACTCTAGGTTACATCCGGATCTGGGATTTTTCACGCTCCGAGAGCAGGTACCTGAAAAGTGCGCTAGGACGCGCTTAGGTGGGTGTGGTCGCACTTAATTATCTGTAAATTCCGGAGCTAGTGGGGAAACAATTTTAAGCTCCGGAGCTGGGAGCCATTTGCGGTGGAGTTTAGGGGTCGTGTACAAAGGGCCAAAGTTGACAAGCAGAACTAGAAACTCTCTGGATTGATAGCTGGGCCATTTGCTCAGCCAGCACTGACTTCTGAGGCTAATCCTATACAGTGGACCCTTGTATAACAAACAGTTTGTATAACATAAAATTTGTATAACCTAAAAAATTCCGGACATAGGGGAAATTTGCTTAACAGAATTGCCTATGGGGCAAATCTGTACAACATAAAAATGGGATCACTCTGTTTTCAATGCATTCATATGGGAAATTTGTATAAAGGAAAATTTGCTTAACATAATTTCATTTGGAACGAATTAATTCCTTTATACAAAGTACCACTGTAGATATACATTCCATTCATACTATGTATGTACATTATTACAATAATTTGCTCCAAATGCCTTCCAATGAAGATTCAGTAGCTTGAGAAGTTCTCAAGCTTATGAAATCACTAACAAACACTGAAAATGATATTATTTACCCTGCATTTCAATATATAAGTCCTCAGCTTTTAAATATTCCTTAACTGGAAGAAATATATCAGAGGGGATAAAATATACAGTGAGAAAGAGCATAGAAAGAAATGAAAGCCTCAGCAGTTTCTGGGTTCAACCATAAAGTTCAGTAATGACATGTTAAACTAAACTGTAGCTTATTTTAAAGTTCAAACTTTAGTCCACCCACAAACTATAGTTTGTTTTAGACTTACAATCCAGGTTATGTTTGAATTCCCAGAGAGATTGCTCTGAGCTATTAATCCATCTCAAGAGTCTTCTCCACAATGGGGGTGGTAAATAAATGAAGTTGAGTGTGAAGAAGAAGGAAAACAGAAGTAGAGAAGTATCTCTCAACCAGAATTAGCCAGTTTGGACAAATCAGACATGTATGTTCTTAACTAAGGGTAGTTGGGGTTGGTAGTTATGTTTTTAAATTGCTGTTAGCTCCTAAGATTATTGCCTGGTGGTCGTTATTTATTTATAATTTTCATGTATTTATTTGATTTTTATCCTATCCATTGGACAGCAAAGTCTAGGGTACAAATGTAATAAACAAAAAACAAAAACAAAACAAAAACAAAACAAAACAAAAAGCAAATACTATAGTTTGGAAATGGAAATATATCACAAAATTATCCACAGATAGCCAGCTAGGAATAACTGACATATCCATTCTTGTCCTGCCTAATCTCTGCTTTCCTTATTTAGAATTATATTATCAGGATAAGACCATTTTGTCCCACTCCCTCAGTCAAGAAAAAGTATTTCCCAGGCATGTGGTTAGTCATGATACCCAACCTCGTCTGGGAGTATCTCCAACTTTAGGTCTTATGACAAACACCTTTCCTTTAGCATGAGATGCCACTCAAGCACTTTTGGGAGATTAGAAAATGTGTAGAATACTGATGTTAGGAGTAACTGTTCAAGAAGAACAGCTTCCGCTTTCTATAGGGCCTCTCCATTGATTGGAGTCCTATCTCACATGGAAAAACTCTCATAGATAGCAACAGTCTTCCTATTGGGATTCATCACTCTCCTACATTTAGGAAGCCAATGACCCTTGTGTTGGAAGGGAGAAGAGTCAGAATGCTGCCTATGAAACATCAATACATTTCTTAATGCCAGAATACATCATAATTCCAAGCACCAGTTGCAGCCACACTGTTTCCACACCGTTTCGCAGGCATGTTTCCTTGTAATTCTGAAAGCTTAAACCATCATTTGTGTTATTAGCTGCGAGTAATGAACAATGGCTGAAATCATGTTGTTTGGTGTAGTAAGCGACAACTAGAGATGGCCCATTAAATGTGGGAATTTAGTGAGCCAAATCTTCTCTAAGTTCCATTAATTCAATGGGCCCACTCTAGTTGGAACTTACTACACTATACAACAGGATTTCAGCCATTGTCTAAACTCAAGCAACACATGCACGCCTCAGCAATGAAATGTGCTAAATTTGCCTTCAACAAAACAATGGAAGAGAAGCCCTTTCATTATGAAAAAGACAAATTAAGCATAAGACATTAAGCCCTCTGGGAAGTTCACGTAAAGATCTGAAAACAAACAAAAATGAAACAGCATAAACCTCAATAAATAAAAAGCAACAAGATTTGTCAGGGTTTTTTCCAAGCAATTAGCAAACCAAAGGAGGCATCGTGCAACTGACAGAAATATGGTATAAACCAGGAGAAATTTAATTGCAAGCAAGGGATTATGCACACATAAGCCCCCCCCCCCCAAAAAAAAAACAAAATCTTAATGCAGGAAGTGCCACAAGAGGAAGCTGTATTTTAGAAGCTGAGCAAAATACAAAACCATTGTCAAACATGGAACTCCCTTAATAGCAATAATCTTGCTGGCTGAATAGGTGTACACAAAGGCAAATCCTAAGAATTGTGGTTATGTTTTAAAATAATATTGACATTATTGCCAATACTGAAACTAGGATTTCATAATCCAATCAAACAGAGATCTGAGCTGTAATCTTTTGAAGATGAGGAGCTTTCTTCAGGTCAAGAAGTAGCTGCAGAAGTCATTTGGGGTGAGCAGCCATGGAGGACAAAAATAATCCATCAATATTATACTAATTTTCTCTCTCCCAATGGCATCTGGACAGCTGTTTGATACAAAAAGATGACTACTAGACATAGACAGGTCTTTGGCCTGAGCCAGCAAAGCTATTTTGATGTTCCTCTGTGTCTTCATCTTTCTCTTTTCACAGAGGGATTGACTGAAAAGTTCTCAACCATTCCATCTTATGACAAATACGAAGAGTACATTTGCAGTAGCAGGCAGCAGGCAGAAACTTATTCATTGCAACACTGCTAGACCTTGTTGCAGATGCCAGTGGTTGCTGTACTGAGCATGTTCAGTAAGGTTGAGGTCTCAGTACTACACATAGGTTCAATAAATCAGGCAGAATTGAAGAGAACATTCCAACAGGGAGAGTTATCTTTAGCAGTTAGGAAGTTTTTCCCGATATTCAGCAGGTAATTTGAGCCCATTATTACATGTCTTGCACTCTGGCATACTAGAGATCAGATATTGCCTGTACTCTGTATGACAATCTTTCAAGTATTAGAAAAGAGCTACCATATCTGCCCTCAGTTTTCTTTTCTCAAGACTAAACATGCCCATTTATTTTAGTCTCTCTTCATAGGGCTTGTTTTCTTGTCCCCTGATCATCCTTTTTGCTCTCCTCTGAACATGTTCTACTTTGCTGGCATATTTATTTATTTATTTATTTATTTATTTATTTTATGGCTTATATGCCACCTGTCTTCCTGAAGGAACTCCGGGCGGTTCTCAACAGAACAGGGAAAAAAAAGTCCAGTGTCTGGAACTAGATACAATACTCAATATTAAGTCTAACCAGTGCCAAATAGAAGCACATTAGTACTTTATGGGGTTGGGAGACCATATTTTTGTCAGTGTGGCCTAAAATAGCATTTGCCTTTTTTGCAGCCATAACAGGTTACCCCTATGAAGTCATATTCTGCCCTGTCTCTCCCCTGCACCCTCCATGAAGATTTTGAGTTCTTGTTTATTTCCTATACTACTGGCATTTGTGTACAGGCCATGGGATTTGTGGCCTGCTTTCTTTTACACATTTTAATGAAGATTAAAATGTGCCTGATGACTGGAAGTTAGTGAATATAATACCAATCTTCAAAAAAGGATCCAGAGGTGTTCCAGGAAATTACCGACTGGTCAGTTTGACATGTGTCCCAGGTAAAGTGATGGAAACCATCTTAAAAGATAAAACTAATAGGCACCTAGAAGAGAAGGTGCTGCTGAAGGAGAGCCAACATGGCTTCTGCAAGTGCAAATCATGCCTCACTAATCTGACATTGTTTATCTAGACTTTCAGAAGGCTTTTGACAAGGTCCCGCACCAATGGCTCTTGAATAAACTTGCCAGTATGGAATCAAGGGACAGGTTTTGTCCTGGATCAGCAACTGGCTAAGGGACAAGAAACAGAGGGTAGGAAACTTCTCCAAGTGGAGGGAGGTAAAGAGTGGGGTCCCCCAAGGTTCTGTACTGGGACCCCAGCTTTTCAATCTCTACAATCCCTGCTCTTCGATTCTCTACATAAATGATATAGAAATAGAAGTAAACAGCAAGGTAGCCAAATTTGCCAACAACACTAAATTATACAGGGTAGTAAAAACTGAGAGAGATTGTGAGGAGCTCCAGAGGGATCTCTTGACACTGGAGGAGTGGGCAAACCAGTGGCAAAAGAGCTTCAACATTAGCAAGTGCAGAGTGATGCATGTTGGGGCAAAAAAACCCCCACACCCATTTACATTTATAAACTGATGGGGCCAGAAATCTCTGCAACAAACCAGGAAAGGGACCTTGGTGTCCTGGTGGACAGCTCAACGAAGGTGTCAACCCAGTGTTCTGCAGCAGTGAAATGCTGCTGGACTGGATGGGCTGTGGCCTGTTCCAGCAAAGCTGTTCTTATGTTCTAATGTTCTTATGTTTGAACCCCTTTAGAGCTGCTTGATCTTTTCCTCTTATTGTGAGTAAGCCTTTATATGTCTTTACATTTGAACTCTACATCTCCCTCCCCCTCCCAATTCAGTTTGAAGCCCTCCTGGTGAAATTCTTCAAGCTGTAACCAAACACATTTTTCACAGTCCTTATAAGGTGCAACCCATCATTTTCTCAAGTCTGTCTTCTAAGAAACATAGTCCATGGTCCCAAAATCCCTATTGCCAGAAGCACCTTTGTAGACAGTTGTTTACCTGGAACATGTTCCTTTCCCAAATTTTCCCAGCCATGTTCATGGAGGATTCTGGGCAATGTAGTCGAAATAATTCAAGTTTTTCCAAGCTCTCATCCTGATATGCCTCTATTGTTTTTTTTTTAAAGTAAGGATTCCAGGGGAAGCATATCTAAGCTTTGATCACAACATACCTCCATAAGTCATTTGGTTTTGGTAAAAGTGGGGAAATTATAACCCCCAAAATGGAATGTTTCTAAGTCTTGATCACAGCTTAGCTCTATATTTAGTTTTCATTAAAAACATACTTTTTGTTGCCCTACAGTGCTACTGGTGCAGATCCTCTTATTGCACATGGCCAACTTACCAGGACATAGCTGTCTTCGATGTATAAATTCATGAATAACAAGCAAATGACCAGGACTCCTAGAAAGGATACTGCAGATCGCTTTCGTAGGCACCTCATTTTGTCCAAATGCTTCACTGTGGATTTCATATGGAGAGAAGCAGACAGCAACTCCTGAGAAAGAAAAAAATGTAGAATTTGGTAGGCTTTTCCATCTATGTGGTACTATCACTCAAGTTACAGCTTTAAAGCAAATTGACTCCGCCTTAGAATTCCTTACAATCAGTTTTTTCATATGTATATCATCTGCTTCATAGCAGTACAGGATGTTTGCTTACGTTCTATAGTATGAGGCCAAAACATTGTCAATATTTTCAATGGAAATTCAACAAACAAAGAAACAATTTTCAGTAGGCATCTGTCATAATTAGATCCCATTTGTGAAACAATTGGTCACTTTTATTTTATCTTAGTTAATACCTTCACATGCCAAGCAATGGTTCTTCAGAACCTGATACAATCTATTAAGGGCGTTTATACACGACCCCTAAGCTCCGCTGCAAATGGCTGCAAGCTCCGGAGCTTAAAAATGTTTCCCCACCAGCTCCGGAGTTTGCAGACAATTAAGTGCGACCCCGCCCACTTTAGCGTGACCCAGCGCACTTTTCTTGTACCTTCTTTTTGGAGGTGAAAAATCTTGATACGGTGCAACGATAGTGAGTGCGGGGCTCTCCTCGCTTCTGTTTGCTGCTTTTTGGCTCCCGCCCCTTTAAGAGCTACTTTTACAGAGACGAGGGGGTTGGACTTGATGGCCTTACAGAGACGAGAGGCAGAACGAGGTGAGCGGCATGCTTTTCTTTCTCTTTTTCTCCCTCCCTCACGCAGCCAGCAACCAGGAAGTGCGGAGGGGGGTGGGGACAGAGGAAGAGCGACGAACCCCTAAGATCTCTGGTCCGAATTTAAGTGGCCAGCAGATCTTAGGGGTCGTGTAAAAAGGCCCTAAGGGGCTTTCTACGCAAACTTCATTAAAGTTAATGGAAGCTAACCTACTCTGTGTGAGTCCTTTTCACAGTTAATGAAGTTTATGGGGCCAAATGCCTTTTTGTGTGATGTTACATGGCACTTGATTCTGCATGTTTGAAAACTCAAGGCAGTTGTGTGGGCTGTCAGTCTGATTGGAAAAAGTATAAGACAGGAGAGAAGGTATTTGATTCTTTTCGCTGCTGCTTCTCTGGTCAAAATCACCATTTCCAGACTGCAGTCTTTCCTCTGCTGTGGGGATAGGTGGTTTCCAAAGCATCATTCAATCACGCCTCAGCATGATGGAGTGCTGCTGTTCATTCAAGCTTAGCATCAGCTTGTCAATATGTTTTTTCTTCTTAAAAGTAAATTTCTAACCTCTAGCAGGAATGCAATTTTGAAATAGCACTTTTTTGTCTTAGGGAGGTTTAGTGATTGTAATAATGACAGAAGCTAAAATTCTTTAGCTTTAAGATATGTCAGCCATGCTACTAAGTTATTTTGCTGCCTTTAAAAAAATATTGGGCATTTCATACATCAGATCCCTGCCTTCATTTATCCCTTACTCATGCTGCTGACTGAAGGGAATGATTTAACCTTTCTACTTTCCCCATTACTAATCTAAAAGTGTTCCATGTGTTTTCAGTGTCACCACCTATGTGTTGACCAGTGAGCCACCATCAAGAACCATACACAGAGTTGCAGAAATTTACCAGAGTTCTAAATCCAATTATGGACATGTCAGTTCTTTAATATAATTACTTAACCAACATTTATATACATCCTATTGATTCAATGGATCCTTTCTAGTTGAGGCTGTTAGATATAGCCCTGCAATGTCATATAAAAGAACTTTAGGAACTATTTTTACTAGGACTTGTTTGGACAACTGTATCCTGTGTGGGTTGGCAGGCTGAAAATCTTGTTCCTATATTTACTTTAGGGTAAAAAGAAGAGTACATTGTAAGTATATGGGCCAGATTTAATGTAGAAATGCAAGAAGGGGAACAAATGAATTTGGGATTTTATTATTGCACAGACAGTAGTAACAGAGTTTGCATGTTCTTATCTGAAAGCAATTGTCCCAAGGAAAAAACATTACATACTGAAACAGGGTGTTTTTGAAGTGTAATTTTGTGTAATCTAGGTTTGATTTGTTTGGTGTGACTTTCCATAATCAGTCGCATCATTTGCGGAATTTGTTTTTTGTAATAGTCTGAAGATTAGTGAAACAAGCTGAAAAGGTGGCAAAAACAATATTGGCATATTACTTGGAATCACAGCACAAACAAAGCAAAACAAAAACAAAAGTGTTGCATTTGAAAAGGAAACAATCACCATGGAAGACTTCATGAATTTAAAAAAAATAAAAATGCAGTTGATGTATGCAGCATATACTGAAATGCAGCAAGATGCTACTTTGCAGAAAACATACACGGAATTTTATAATCACTAGGTGGCAGCATGCATACACAATAGACCTATCTTGACTTTTTTCGATCACCTTTCCATTAGGTTACCCAAATACACCACTTTACTTTTTCTTTCAGACTACACAGGGATATGAATTTCACCTGACATTATTCCTTTTTGGAAAGATTTATATGGAAAAGATGAAATTGGAATTTAAAATGACAAGGATTTTCCCAAAAAGAACTGCTGACAGAGGACAAAAAGGGCTTCTCCTCATTGGGAAAGAAGTAGCAGAAGCAGCAGCAGCTGCTGCAGCAGCAACAACAACAAAACACATACCTGTTGACATGGAATTTGGACCCACATCTAAGAATAAAGAGACAAGACACTGAGTCTCTGGCTGTTACTTCACATCCTGTCCATCCCTCCTTGCTCTCCTGCTTGGGACCGGTACAAAATAAAATCTTACCTCACATCCATAATGTGACAGCAAAACCTTGTCTCGACCACGCCCCCTGAACCGGGAACAGAGTGTGACAAACCATACCTGCCCCTGGGCTGGGGAATTCTCTTGTCACACTTTTCCCCCGGTTCCTATTCCAAGATAAGGGACATGAAGTAACGGCCTATCACACAACAACTAGGGTCCACTTAGTGGTCAGCGGCTGAAGTGGCATTCAACATTAGTTTCCCTATGGGAAACACCATGCAGTGCAAATGTTTATTAAAGAAAGTACTGAAAATTCTGTAGCATTGACGTGTAAATCCCAGAAGACCAGTAAATCGAAATATCAAAAAAGTTTTATTTACGATATTTTAAAAAAGGGTTAAGAAAGCAAGACAAATTCAGAATTTCTCATGGAACAAGGATGTGAGGTAACAGTTGTCACAAGACAAGTAATCACGCCCATGAGGAAACAGAAACAGGGACTGAACAGGGACAAAAACACGTGACCGCGAACAACGCTGTCACGGTACAAACGTAATCGCAGAACAAGGTAGGACATGAAGTAATGGCCTCTGAAAGCATGCTAAATCCTGAATAAGAGAACATTTGTATGCTTGATGCTATGGAGCATGTAAGAGACTGATCTGTCTGGAAATTTATCCTGCACATGTGGATGATGTAAGAAAGCAGGGTAAGGCAAGATTCCTCTCCTTGCAGGTTTGTCTGTCTTATCATGTTTTAAAGAAAGGCTACAATAAAGGTGAACTAGAGGAAAACAATGTTATCAGTTGAGTACATCTGCAGTTAAAAAAGGGTTAATTAAAGCAACATCTCCAGACCACTCTAGTCTGAGAGTCTGCACCTTGGCTCAGTCTATCTGAAAACCCACATTCTTACAATGGCATGTCTTTCCATAGAAGGTAACTCTTTATCTAGTTATTGATTCTTGGGCCTGAGGTAACACCAAAAACCAAGAGGCTCTTCTTCAATTGCCTCAAAATAGTAAACTATACATGGGAATAGATGAACACAATACAAGAAAAGGCATGCCAAATGCTATTAAGGGGGGTAGCATTCACCAGATGTCTCTCAGAAGCCCGAAAGTGGAACATGGTTGTGATACACATCCTACATTGTTCAGAGGTTGGCTAGGCAGCTGGATTGCTGCTTGTCCTTCATACTGAGACCAGGGAAGGCATGTGGTTGCCTAAAGTAAGCAAAACTGTATTGTCTTCACATTGAATGACTGGTCTGTCAGAGGTATAAACAGAACTTCCATGCTTACCATCCTCAGACAGCAATCTGGATAAAATTAGTCTGGGAAGCATAAAAAAATTAGTCTGGGAAGCATAAAATGCAGGAAGAAGCAGAAGAGAAGCACAAGGACCAAACTAGTTGTAAGAAACCATGCTTTTTAAAAATGTTTCCATATGTTCTTGGGTCAGTGATGATATAATTAACCATCTTATCTTTTTTTGTAAAGAGTTAAAGCTGAAAATCATGATTGTATGACACAGTCATGTACCACTGACTTTTTCATTGTCATTCAGTGTGTGTGTGTTTCTTCTTTATTTCTCAGTTTCACATTCCACTCAGCAGAAACACTGGCATGTAGGGGATAGTACTCTCCTGCCATCATTCATATAAGAGGACTCCCCCCCCCCAAAAAAAAAATACTGGATACAGTTCAGATGCTGGCACATCAGATGAATCTAGACCAGGGCTGTTCAACTTTGAACAGGCTGAAGTCTACTTTTTCTGGCCCAAAATGCCTGAGTGTTACTACACTAAAACCTCTACTTACAAATCTTAACCGTTCCAAGCACATGCTCATAAGTAAAAAAAAATTGTAAGTAGAGCAGTGATTTCCCATAGGAATGCATTGAAAACCAATCAATCTCTTCTGGAGGGAACAGATTTCAATGTGCCATGGCCCTTGAACTGCCCCACTCAGCTGAGACAGTGGGCTTGCAGACCCAGAACTTTGCTGGGGCAGTGGTGGTCCTTGGGATGGGGGAGGGAGGGGTGGAGAACTTATCCCCTCACTTTTTAAATTGATGACCTGTGGGCTACTTTTGAACCCTTCGCGGGCTCCCGGTAGCTCACAGTCTACCTGTTGTGCTAGCCTGATCTAGACCATGGACCCATCTGTACTCCTTCAGTGACAGTCCCTTTTTGTCACATTTTTGGCTGTCAGAATAACTGTTCCTACATTGCCCCATATTAAAGAGAAATGCAGATATCAAATCAACATGGAAAAAAGTTTGATGTATAAAATGCAACTGGAGCAGGATTGTTTGCATAGCACACAGAGTCACTTTGAACATATTGGCATTCACAGATGGGCCTCCACAACATGTTGTCTTAGAAACATTTGCTTGTTTGACATCATTATGATAAGAAAAATGCCTTCTTTTTAACCAGTGTTTTTAAAGCTATTTGCATATTTTGTATTAGCAGAACCCTCCATATTTGAAGGTAATTGGCAGATTATATAATCATTCAGTGCTTCCCCACCTGATTGATAACTCTTTAAAAGCAGGTAATAAATTAGAGTTAATACTCTTCTATTTCATTTATTTCCAGGTTGAAAACATTGCTTTTTGTACTCATAGATTCAGGAGTAGAAAATGTGGCATAACCCCACATTGAGATAACATGTAATGCAGGCATGTCCAAACTTCAGCCCTCCAGATGTTTTGGACCACAACTCCCAGAGTCCTTTGTCATTGGCAATCTAAGCTTAGAATTCTGGGAGTTGGGGGGTCCAAAACATCTGGAGGGCTGAAGTTTGGACATGCCTGATGTAATGGCATTATATCACAAGCCTTCTGTGGCCCATTGGATACTTGTCTTTCTTTTACTTACTGCTGCATTTTAATTTCTGGAGGAGTTACACATGCAGTTTTCACTGGTAAAGCATCATGAAGCAGAAAAGATGGCACCACAATATTAGATGCACTATCTTGTGGACTCCTGAAGCTATAGCTCAGTGAGTTGGGTTCGGTCTTAAATTCCTCGGGAAGAAGAACCAAGAATTGAACAAACTGCACATCCCCCACAGTGATCCCAGAAGAAAGCAACAGTGAACCACTTCTGAGTAATGTCTATCTAGAAAACCCTGAGAATGTTCAGAGTAATGACGACAAAAACTACAGTGATAATATAATTATGACTACAACAATGCTGATGGAAACAGCAACGACTATGATGATGTCATGCCTTTTTCAGGTGTTATGAAGTGGGGTACTATAACATGTGATAGGAGAGAGTGCGCTAGAGGGTTTCCATCAATCACTTCTTGCGAAGAGGAATATATTGTGTTTGGCAAACAAAACAATCTAAAACAGCCAAGAGAGAACAATGCAAATGGAGGGGGAAGAACACATTAGTGAAGGGCCAGCAAACTATTGGGGTTTTTTGTTGTAAAAAAAAACTTCAAGAAGCACTTTTGTTTGGCCCTGCTTGTTCACCAGCCCCCCCAAAAAGTGTACTGTTGGAATGCAAAGCATAAGTATATTGAAGAAATCCCATTGAACTCAGGGTGGATTAGTCTGAGGTAAATGTGGTTACAATTGAGCCAAAATCTGTATAATTTTTTATTTAAGCATCAGGGTGTGGGTGTGGGTGAGAGAATCCAAACCAAACCACAACACCACACAAGCCAAGCACTAAATTGTGTCAACCAACACCCAACAGGATGTTTTCTATGTAGAAAAACATTAAGAGGCATTACAATCCCATCCCATGTAGTCTTTTACTATGAATTTGATTATAGAACTTTGAGCTTTTCGTTCTCTGAAATCGTATCAACCTATTGCACATAACTTTAGCTGAAACAATTCTTCTCCCTCATTCTTGTCTAATTTATGTTTCTGCTTTTGCTTTTGAAAGACTGCACATCATGCCCTCAGGATTATGTGCTATTGCCTTCATCCTCTGACAACACCCGGCAAAGGAAATATCTTTTCAAACACCCAGCAAAATAACAAAATATTCTACAAGGATAAGGTTAAATTTTAGAGGAAACATTTTGAAATCAGTCTCAGCATGCACCAGAGGGTTTCTGTATACCACATGTATGTCTAAGGTTAATGCATACATTTCCCATTAAAGCTGGTAGTGAACTGGAAAACAAGACAGATCAAATGGTGGCCCATGATCTCAGATGGGCTCTTAATAAATGGCACTACATCCCATAAGACAGCTTTATTGTACAATAGAGAATGCTTGACTGTAATAGGCAGGACATTTGTTACTGGTAGCAAAAGAGAGGGAAAATACCTGAAGCTGAATCAAAATGTTATAAGATTTCCTTTTCAATCATTCATTAGGAGGGCAGAACAATTTCCTCATCCCAGATCCTGAGGGGGCAAAGGCATTTCTCTGAAATTTCTTCAAAGGCCATGCTTTAAATTTTATGTGCAATGAATTTTAACTCTTTTTTCCCCAGAGAGCTCTGACATCAGAGATTTCTATATATTCATAGTCCATTTGAGGTTGTGCCAATAGATGAGATAAAAAAGTGGTGTATTCATATCCCTTTCTTACTCCCTAGTCAAGCTTTCCTTATGAATGAGCAAATATTTAGCAAACAAACAAGTCAAACAAAATTAATTTACATCCGTTCCAGCAGTGGCAAAGATTGGCAGGTGGTTCGAGGGCATGTATGATTATCTGTCTCTCAGAAATTGTCCCACTGTTGCCCTATAGTGGACTTTCACTGTCTCCTTTTGGATGTGAGAGTTCAGATACCAAAGGAAAAATGAAGGTTCTTCCTAAATGTCAGAGAGATACATATATGTATGTGGTAGTCATAGGGACATCCTGTGTTTGCCTAGTAAAAATAGGACATGTAAATGGCAACCTCACCATGTCAATTCCGGCAACATTTCTCTCCAGTCCTGCAAAATGGATGGATGGATGGATGGATCTCCCACATTTTCCTATGGATAACATGTTGATGGGAAGTTTCTGGTCCATAATTCTTGTCTGATTTCTCAACTCAGATCTTGAAAAAATTACTTTGGGAGCTATAGTTTCAATGACCTTCCAAACACCATAGCTTTTAGCCATGCTGCCCAGGGAATTCTCAGAATTTTGTTTGAAAAATTAAATTTTCTATGTTTTCTTCAGGCTTTAGAATGAAGTAGCACATCCAAAGACATTCTAAGGAAGGGCAAAATATTGATCTGTGTGAAGTAGTGAACCTTCAGTCATGAAGGATGTACTTCCATGTTCCAATGACTCAAGATGGCTTCCTGCCAGCGCTGTCTGCTGGGTACAGAGTGGATCCTTTCTCTTGGACACAACCAAGGAGTAAACTTTCTTAGAACTGCAGAGCCGGTAAGGTCTCTATGGATCATTGAGCCCAGCCCCTGTCAAGGAGGCACTGTGAGAAATCGAACACCCAAACTCTGGTCCTGCAGCCTAAACTATTAAGTTACCCAGCAGGAGTAGCTTAATGAACTGGAGAGCCCTAGCTAGGCAGAAAGACAAAAAGGCAGCAGGGAGGCATCAAGGGAACCTCCTTCCAAGTGCAGGGTACAAGGAAGGCAGAGGAACAGTTGGGCCACTCAGCAGAAAAGAGAAGGGGAAGACTAAGGGCCTTTTCACACGATCCCTAAGATCCGCTGGTCCCTTAAATTCGGACCAAAGGTCTTAGGGGTTCATTGCCCTTCCTTCCTCCCCACCAGAGAAAGAGGGGGGAAAATGCAGCTCACCTGGAGGAGCTTCCCGGAGCTCCGTTTCTCTTCTGTTTCTCTTCCATTTCTCTTCTGCTTGCTTTTTTTCCTCCCACCTCTTCTCTTAAAGGGGCAGGAGGCAAAAAAAACACAAGCAGAAGCCAGGAGAGCCCCGCACTGACCAGATTAAATCCAGACCTGGGGATTTTCACCCACTTCAAGCAGGTACAAGAAAATGCAGCTGGGTCGCGCTTAGGTGGGCGGGGTCGCACTTAATTGTCTGCAAAGTCCGGAGCTGGTGGGAAAACACTTGTAAGGTCCGGACCTTGCAGCCATTTCCTGCGGAGCTTAGGGGTCGTGTATAAAGGCCCTAAGATTATGCCTGTGAGTAGGCTGGGAAAGAGCCAGATCTTTCTATATATGCTGGCTTTACTGCATAAAAAGGTAGGCCTCCCTTAGGTTTCTTCCTCTTCTATTATACTGGTGGGATGGGGGGAGATGTGGTGAGGGTAACCCACCCCCAAATTCTCTTCTTCCACTTCAGAAAAGGTTGTGTCAAGTAATACCAATTCCCCTATGAATGAATGAGTGAAGATAATCTATGCATGGAGACACTGTGTATATGATTGGTGATCAATGTGTGCTTGTTGATTACTGACTCTGAGGATACTTTGACATGGTGAAAGCCACTGGGGTATTGTTTGTAGTTCCCATCTCCCCCCCCCCCGGCCGCCCCAGGAGGCATACCCTTCTAATTTGCTACACATATGTATGGACCGTAATTCACTAAGTCTTCTAAGGGTTAAGCATCTTATCGAAAATCTCTCTTTTAAAATCTTATAGCACCAGAAACACCAGTTTTGATAATGCCACAGGTGATGTTCTAAACTGATCAACATCAAGGACAAAGTAGTTTGAAGCAGAGGTCAATCTTATGCATTTTCTTATAAATGCCAATGCCAAAGTATCTGGGGAAAAGGCTTGCAGGTAAAACAGAGCTAGTGATTGCTAAGCAACTTGCTTTGGAAGAGATTCAGCTTATGCAAGCCCTTTCCTTAGAATTAAGAAAATAACTGATATTATTCTGCTTCACCTCACGTGTGAGACTTTTTGCTGTAGTAGCAGCAGTAATAGGAAACCTTCCTTGTGATGACTTGGCTCCCTTTTTGTGTTCTGCAGCCTTGTCTGCTGAAACAGCATCATGCCAGACACCAAGACAACTGATTTCTGTATTAGCTATTCAGGTACTTTGAAGACCTGTGTTTCCTAGGGTTCTTGACACCTCATTCAGTGCTATAACGGCCTTCAGGATGCTAGGGAGAGAACAGCTGTAGGTATTCAGAACTAGGGAAGGAATAAATACTAACTCCCTTGTTTTCATTGGATTATGTTGTCTTGCTGAGGAGACACCTCCATGAGGGATTTTAAAGTCCTGTAGCATTCCTTGTCTCAAGCTAAGAAAGAAAACCAAGAGCTCTCCCCTCCACACACAGACCAGTCTTTGTAATTTTTACAAAATATCTCTGGTGTCCTCTCCTAAAAAGACATATGACAAATACAGAGTGACTGTCTAAAATGGAGGAGTCCCTACCCACCCAAAACACTCAGCGCTACAGATTAAACAAAACATCACAGGTCTAGAGCAGTAGTTTCTGAACTTGGGTCCACAGATGTCCTTGAACTGCAGCTCCTAGAAATTCCAGCACAGCTAGCAGTGAAGGCTTCTGGGAGTTTTAGTCCGAGAACATCTGGGGACCTGAGGTTGGGAACCACAAGCAGTATCACAAAACAGTGGTCAAAATAGTCCATAGAACAAAGAAAAAGTCTTCGCTCCGCCGAGGGAATCCGAAGGCAGAGCCCATTTGCCGTCCCCAGCCAAAGTCAAGCGAGAGTTGCTGGGGCTGGTCACATGAGGCCGGGAGGTATCGCGAGAAGCCCGGCTTTAAAGCGGGCTTCCACGTGGTCCCGGCCTCTTTTTCATCCAGCATGCGAGGCCCCTCTCACCCACCCTTTTATCAGGCATGTCAGAATGAGTGAGCTGGTTGCCAGAAGGGGCCGGATAGGAAGTTTCCCCCCTGCCTGCGGCTTGGTGAGTTTGGGCAAGGGTTTTTCACCTATCCCGTTCTGACATGGGAGGGAGGCATGTGCACTTCGGCCAGGGCGTGTAGTAACATGTGGATGGGGCAATGGTGGGTAGTGCGGGGAAAATGTTGGAAGGCAGGCAGTAAGAAGCTAGAATTCCCAACCCTTGGGCGCTGCCAATTGTGGAGATTACAGCGCCCGGGGGAAGGGGGGAATTTTAACATACCACCACTGGGTGGGAGAACCTGCCATGTGATGGCATCCCCTCCACTTTGGCCCGGTGGCTGGGGAAGTAGCTTCATCCAACCGTGGGGGCACCAAGGTTAAAGTGACACCCCATGGTGGCTGCCTACTCTCACCTGGCAAGTGGGGTGGTGGTGGTTTGGAGTCGACCTCCCCCCCAGGACTCTTGATGGCCCGCACTACGGTTGCCCCCTCCTCTGTGGTGGTTGATGCCCTGATTGGATGTTTATGTTTGCATTAATAAACCTGGCCCTGTTTCTTCCCATACCTGTGTCTCGCACGTTATTTCGGCCGTGGGAGGGCAAAGGGAAATGGTTTTGCCAAATCTAGGCAAGAATTTGGTACTGGAACATCTGCCTACTTTAAATGAATCCAGGTTTCCTTGACCAGATGAGCTGGAACTCAGGTTATTACCAAAACCTGCAGATACAATCACAGATGAACCTCAATATATATTATCTTTGTGAATTCCTGAAGAACAGATGAGATCTCTGAAGACTGGAGGTAAAGATCCATTCATCCCCATTCTCAGAAAAGGGGGAAAAAGAGAACCAGGTGAACTACTGACTGGCCAGCTTGATGTCAATCTCAGGTCAGATCATTAAACTGTCAGCCTGTGAGCTATTAAGAAAATAATACTGTGGCTCTGAAGAGCCAGCATAGGTTTCTTCAAGATACAGTATATATATTGGAACAGAATTTTAACTGGCTGACTGAAAAGGAGAGTCTCTGCTTTGTGAGGACAATTACCCCAAAAGCAACCTTCCCCATCCAGAAAAATCAGAGTTTTAGTTCATGTGGGCAGCATCCACATGTACAGGAAGCTGCCCAGTTCAGGCCCCCACACTATTTGCTTCCCACACATAGAACAAAGAAACAGAATTTCAGACATCATGGAGATAATTAAAATTCACAACTAAAATCTTTGGAAAGCAACAACAACCAACTAACCATATCCCATCAAATATTGTCCATAAGTGCCAAATGTCAGTATACAGATCTATGGTAATATGAAATGGTACTTTCTTCTCCTTATCTGCTTACTAGAGCCCTTCATAGCGGCTACAGCCTGTTTCAACTTTTCCTAGGTATTTTCCCAGAATTGAGTTTTGTTTGTTTTTGTGCAAAAGTAGTAGCAAGAGGGATGGAGAATCCTTGATTCTAGTGGAAGGTGAAGATGCAGTGACGAGGTAGGTAAACCAAAAATTGTAGGGGGAATTTGAATATAAATTATTTGGCATGTAGATGCAGTTCATAATAAATTCAGGGCACTTTCAATTTCAGCCTTTCAGTTCCCTTTAGCATAAAAAAATCAAGCTTTTGGACTAGCACGGTCAGAGGGGAAACCTCAGGACCTGAACACCAATGCAGGGGTGTATCTAGGGGGCGGGAGGGAGCATTTGCCCCCCACGCAGCAATTTGGAGACACTGACCTCTGTCGTTTGTCCACCTGCACGACGCCCTTCTCCCAGCACCTCTCTCTCTCTTGGTCTCACGCTCACTGGGATCAAAAGGGAGCAACCTGCACTCAGGAGCCTGTCAAAGTGGGTGAGGGAGGATAGTGGCAGCAGTGGTGGCGGCCGTGTGGCAAGGAAGCAGAATGAGTTCTTCACACACACGTGTGTGCACACCCAGATGCACAACTTGAAGGGAGCCTGCTTCTTTTTTTTCTTTTTCTTTTTTTGCACAGTTATCTGGGCACCGCACCAGCCGAACGCAGGGTGCACCCCCACACACACATACACATTTATCACACGTGCATCCACCCATATCTACACACAAAGAGAGGGCTCACATGTGGAATCCAAGCTAGGAGTGTCTCCCTCCCTCGCATATGCACACACACCATCCATTTTCAGTTCCTCGGCGTGGGTGTGGGTACCTGTCATTGTGTGTATGTGCATGCACATCTGGCTGCAGTGTGTCTCTTCTCCCCCCACCCCTCTCTGTGTGGGGCTTCTTCCAGACCTCTGTGAGGGTTGCCCTCTTCCTTTTTCTCCTCTTCTCTTCTCTCTCTCTCCTCCCCTTTTCTCTCCCACCCGTACACCCCACCCTGATTCCCACCCACCTACCTCAACCCCTTCTCCCTCCCTCCCTCCCTCCCTCCCCCTCTCTCTTTTCCCACTCTCAAACTCCCGTGAAGCAAGGAGAGGGAACCAGGTCTATAAATAAGAAGAAGACTTGTTACAATGGAGCATCTCTCTGGCTTCGAAGAAAAGGAGAGAGAGGGAGAGAGAGGGAGAGAGCATGGGGACAGTATGACTGACGCTTTTTGAGAGATACAAGTAAAGCGGGCACAGTTAATCAACCTGCACTCTCTGCTGCTGGGTGGATGAGACATGGGGGGAACTGACTTTGTCCCTGAGCGCAAAAAATGACTTTTCCCCCAGGTGCTCCAAACTGTAGCTAATGCCTCTGCACAAATAGCTGCTTCTCAGAGCTGAAGTTAATATAATCTTCCATAAGAAAAAGTTATTTTTTAAAAGCACAGATCAAGCACTGATATTAATATACTCTTTTCCCTTTCTTTGTCTGGGACACATAAGACTCATACATTGTCTCATTTGAAGTATTATGTTTATTTTATTTTGTACTTTCCAATGGAACTTCCAACACTACACTTTGTATTATATATCATATGTTTTTTACAGATCCCCACCCTCCAATCTGGGGATAATACTGCTCTGTTGACTCTCATTGTTCTGTGGTGCAGTTTATATCTCAATAGCCTGACTTGAAAGCTCTCCTTGACTTGAAAGCACTCTATACTTTTGTGAGGCATTGCCTTTATTTGCAGAAACCACTCAGCTTTCTCACATTTATAATTGTCTTTGAGTGCCTGTTTTCATCTGACATTTTAATTGATTTATTTTTCATTGATCATCATGTGCATGTGTCAGCTTCTATTCTCTCTTTCCTTTAAGGGCATGGAGCATTTATAATATCATCTCTATAAAGACGGAGTCATTCGGAAATGGATGTTCATAACACCTGTCAGCTTCTCCTCAAATGTTAACATTAAAATGGCTCTGCAACCTTTCCAAAGTGCCAGAAGTCAGGTTCTGTGTTAGGTCATCTGGAATGTACCACTATAGTCTGTCCTAATGCTACTGATTATGGCTCACCGAAGGAGTGTTCAACGTCTGGAAGGATGCTTTCCATGGATGTAAACAGAAGCTCATTCCCTGAACTGAGCAAAAGCATAGGATCTAGACAATGAGGCTATAGTACACCATATGTTTACTACTGCAATCAAAATGGCTACATTCATCAATGTCAATGGTGAATGCACATGCTGGAAAGCCACAGACAATGGTAGTACTTTACACACAATAGCTCTTTATAGCCTCTTCAGCTGAGGACAGGTACAAAACACTTGAGTAGTTAGCATGCTGTGTGTTAAGTTCACTTGCTTTATCCGGGATGCTGTCCAGTATTTAATGATTCTCTGACTGTCCAAATAACACTTCCACGTGACCTTTGCCTGGTGGTCAGAATCTTATTAGCTATTTACACTGGCATGAGTATTGCCATGTAAATTACAGTGGCAAATTGCCCCTCGTTAATGAGTTGCCACTAGAGATGGGCTTTTAGTTTTGGAAGTGATCAGCTTCTGAAATGAAATGCAAGAGCCAAGCTCACGTTCGGAACTGGAAGAATTAAATCAACCAATCCCTTACCTTGCACAGGGCTCAGGCTGGGCGCAACTCCAATGAGGAAGAAGCATATGGTGCATCATCTTTCCTTCTCCCTGGCACTGGCCAATCAGACAGGGAGGTGGGAGGATGCATTTCCCTGCACAGTTCCTGATTGGCCAGTGAATAGAGGCCCAGCAATGCAGCAATTCTTGCATCAGAAAAACTGGTCTAGCTTCCTTACAGAGGAAAAGGGAGAGGGAGAGAAAGGGAAGAGACAGTTGGGAGAAGAGAAAAGATAGGTGGTGAAAGGAAAGAGTCTAAGAGAACAAAAGGAGACATAAAACAGGGGTAGGAGACAGAAATGTGAGAAAGAGAAAAAAATTGGACCCTCCTTCTTTGGGCATTAGCATCACTAATTGCTGACACTGTCCACACTCACACTCTGCATGAGTCCTCCAAATATTAACTGCAATGGACTATGGTTTTCACTACAAAAAGCTTCTCAGCCTGAGATAAAGGATCTCAAGCAGGAGCAATGAGAAAACTTCTGCTGGAGGCTCAGAGGCTGTGTTTACACAGGCAACATGTCTTTCTTTTAATCTGAATTTGTCCTGCTGTGGTTTGTTGTGTGATCCCTTCCAATGATCACTACCCCATGCCATGAGTACACACACATATTTCTAAGCAGTGTACCCATAATCTCCATGAAAATGCATCATAATGATGCAAAAATGAGCTAACTCAAAAGCAAAAAAAAAACATTTTTAATCAATCAATCAATCAATCAATCAATCAATGCTCACATTCAAAGCAGTGCCATAGGACTCAATCAGGGGTTGAAGGTGGCATGAGTCACTTGTATATTCTGAGACAACAGGGTCACTCATTAAAGTGGCATGATAATGTGGAACAGAATGTGGAACACAAAAAGCAGTAGGCCCCTAACTTCTCAGATTTATTGTGAATTCAGTGCAATTGGGTGGGGGTAATATGTGTGTCCTCTAAACTTAAACTGAGATTAAACAAGGACATTCTAGAATTTATTTTTTTTACTACGTGAACACAGCCAGAGAGTTGCTAGTAATTCTGGGAAGATGTAACAGTGAATGGAATCCATGTAAAGCTGCTTCCTGTGCTGTATTTATGTATAGGAAAGCTAAATTAAACTAACATTTTTCGGGCAAAGAAATCTCTTTTGCAATTATAGACTCTTTGCATGAAGAAGCCAAGGCAATCTCATTGTACTTCACTGATTGTATGTGAGGCGATCAAGCGGCATCTGTTCAGTATATTTAATATTTATTGGCTTAATAAGTCTAGCATATAGAACCTATTATTTTTAAAGAGGCACCACTAGGATACATTTGGTAGGCATTACTTTTATACAGAATTGAATATATTCTGCATTAAACAACTAGGCAATAGACTCAGTGATCGAAAGTGATTTATATTCCATTGTGGAGACTCTGAATTCATGAAAACTCATTGCCAATAGGTTTTCTTAGGAGAATAAACTAATTTCAGAATCATTGTATTAACCCAGAGCCAACTGCCAGTTTTCTAAGCCCTTCTTTTTGTATGGAAGGGGGGATGAATTTCTTTATTGATCAAAAAGCTTCTGTCGGGCCATTCAATGAGAGGTCTTAATGAAAAACTTATTTTCAAAAAAAGATTAATAATATAGCCAGTGGAAACCAATTTTCTCGTGCTGAATCTCTTAATCTATTTTACATTATTTCCCAAGAGGGCCCTGGACTTTATAGATATATGGTCCTGTGCAAAGAATCAATTACACTAGATGAAGCACTTTGTGGAAACCTACCAAGTTTCTATAAAAACATTTTCCCCTTCAAAATACTTCCACAAACTTTAGTGATAGACCACTGGGAGCTTTCTATGCTGCAGTGCTCATCCCAACTGTTGCAAGAAGAACAACGTTCCAAATATTCTCCATGAGATTTTCAAGGCCTGGTTGATATGGGGAAATTCTCTGCTGAGTACCTACAAATACTGGTTCTTTTGAAAATTTTCATGTGTCTCTTGTGCTGAGATTGCTACCATGACCATCATGATGGACAAGGAATAATGTTGGGTGGAAACCTAATAATGGTCAATTTTTGATCCAGTGGTGCCACAAGTTGCTCCAGAAGTTCCCAGCTGGGGGAAGACCTGGGGCCTGATTTTCAAGTCTCGTAATGCAGTTTTCAGATTTGATGAAAGAGAAGTTTTCAGAATTGTTTTCGATTTTTCATCACAATCTTGGAGGAGAATCATAGCTCCAATAGAATTGTACAAATGTCCCAATCAGCAGCTCTTCAAGGAGAAAGGGATTTGTGATATCCATAGTTTAGGAAGTCTGCCCCACCTATGCTTTCTCCAGTGTTGATGAATGTAGGCAGGCTACAGTCTTGCATTTGAGTTTTGTATTAGACCAGTAGTGGCCAAACTTTGCCCCCCCTAGCTGTTTTGGACCACAACTCCCAGATTTCCAAGCCTGTATTACCAATGACAAAAGACTATGGGAGTTGTGGTCCAAAACTTCTGGAGGACCGAAGTTTGGCCACCACTGTATTAGACACAAAACTCCCCCTATTTATTTCAATGGAACCCTAGATTAAGTGTGTTACTCTTCAGAACGTTCAATATAAAAATAATTGTGTGCTGTCAAGTCAGTTCTGACTTTTGAAAACCCTTTTCAGGGTTTTACCATTCCTTTCCTCTGAGGCCAGCCTGGGACTGGGCAGGTTATCCATGACTACCTGGGCTGGCTGTTCTTGCAGGAATAAAATTCCCAACCTCTGGCCCTAAAGTTGGATATCTAAGCCATTGAACTATCCAGTAAGTCAGGACATTAAGTGACTGTGATAAAATCAAGTTCCCAGTTGCAAAGGCAGGGTTATTCATGTTTAAGCAAACATGAATAGAACTCCCTAGCAAAATCTTGTCATTCAACATGGCAAAATCAGAAAACTAAGCAGAGAT
Organism: Phrynocephalus guinanensis; assembly: GCA_037367245.1. Lineage (NCBI taxonomy): Eukaryota > Metazoa > Chordata > Lepidosauria > Squamata > Agamidae > Phrynocephalus > Phrynocephalus guinanensis. Next base: position 60,795,718 of record CM074740.1, read on the forward strand.
GGAGGGAGAGATAGGTGTTGCCAAAGTATGAACCCCCATCTTGTCCCCAGTTTAAGTCTCCATGCATTCAGTAGAATGTGAAACAATGCCATATATATTGTATCTTTGTCTCTATCTACCTCAGTCATCTCAGGTAAGTTAACTACTACACTTTGTTTTTTATTTTTTTTATTTTTTAATGTTTTTTTATTAAATTTTAAACTACATACAACGACATAAGAAAATGAAAATAAAAAAAACTACAACAAACAATATAAGTGCACTCCCATCCCACGGGTCCATCCATACATTCTTATTCGTTGCTCCATCTTCTATTCTTCTAGTAGTCTTCTTAAAGTTCTCTTCTCCAGAATTGTTGTGAGATATTCGTGGACTCTTTCCCTTTTCCTTCGACTAGTACATAATCTAAAAATTTACCCCAGATATCGTAGAAAATGTTTTTTTTCATTTCTCCTCCTTTAACCTTTAAACTGCAGGACAGTTTATCGTTTATAGCTATATCCCAAAGTTCATTATACCAGTCTTCCATCTTGAATTCTAGTTTTGACTTCCAATTTTTTGCTATAATTAATCTAGCAGCTGTCATAAAATTTGCTATTAGTTCCTTTGTTGTAACATCATAATCTTTACTTGTTAACAATGATAATAATGCTATCTCTGGATTACAATCTATATCCATCTTAATCATATTACTTAGCTCTAAAAAACACTTTTTTCCAGAACCTTTGGACTATTTCACATTCCCACCAAAGATGCAAGTAAGTACCAAGCTCTTTTTCACATTTCCAACATATCTTAGAGTAAGCAGGATTCATTCTATTTAGTCTTACTGGGGTTAAATACCATCTAGAAACCAATTTGAAGTAGTTTTCTTTTATCCTGACCGATAATGATCTCAAAATTCTCATATTCCAAATTTTCTTCCAGTCTTCTTTCTCTATCTGTACATTAAGGTCTTGGTTCCAAACTTCTCTCAAGGTGTTTAACTCCTTCATTTCTGATAATTCCCCTAGTATTTTATATATTTTACGTGTTATTCCTTTCTCTGAATTTTCCTGTTCAAACTCAAGCGATAGTAGGAAATGTTCAAATTTTGTGCATTCTCTGATTTGATTATTTCTCTTTCCCCAGTCCTTCATCCATTTTCCTAGTTGAATATAATTTAACCATGTTAAATCACTGGGTTGCAAAATATTTTTTATATCCTGAATTGTTTTAATCTTGAGCATCCAATCCTTTAGTCTAGCTATTTTCTTAATTTTAAATAACTCCAAATAATGCTTCAAGTTGTCTGGAAAGCTTTCCAAGTCAGTAACTAAAGCCAGTGGGGATCCCTTCGGAGACAAGATTTTCCTATATGTTCTCCATGTAACAATTAATTGTTGTCAATCTTTACTTTGTTTTTAACTTCCGTGAATAAAAATGTGTTTATTTCCCCCTTTATATCCAAAGACTCTTGCTCCCACCATATTAACTTATGTGGTTTAAAAAGAATTTCCCCCAAAGAACTAAGTTGATTGGTTATATAATAATTTTTTATATTGGGTATACCTATTCCTCCTTCTTTCTGAGATCTATACCATAGACTTTTATTTATTCTGGATTTTTTCCCTGCATTACAATACCTATTTATCATGTCTTGGAGAGTTTTAATTTCCTTTTCTAAAAACTGAACCGGTAACATTTTAAAAATAAAGTTAATTTTTGGGAGTATTTTCATTTTTATCAATGCAATTCTGCCAAACCACGATAATTTTAGTTTAGAGTAGGATAATAATTTGTTTTTCATCTCTTCTAATTTCGAAATATTTCTGTCTTTAGTTTTAGTAAATTCTTTATAGAGTTCTAATCCTAGATATTTAATGCTTTTTCCCGGTTTAAGTCCAGATTTTTCAATCACCTTTAAGTCATGTTTTCCATAATTGAACAATAAACTCTCTGATTTTTGCCAGTTTACACATAATCCTGTTATTTCTCCAAATTCTTCTAAATGAGTTTTTACTCTTTGAATATTCTCTATTGGGTTTACAATAGTCAAAAGAGCATCATCCGCGAATAAACTGATTTTAGTTGCCCCATCTTTCCCTATACCTTTAATAGATTTATCGTCCCTTATGGCATTTGCCTGGAGCTCTATAACAATACAATAAAGGACTGGAGAAAGAGGACATCCTTGTCTAGTTCCTCGGCCTAGGGTGATTTGTTCAGTCAATCCATCATTAACTATTATTGAGGAAGTGCCCGTTGAATATAGTTGATTTATTACACCCAAAAAGGATTTCCCAAATCCCCATTTTTTAACAATATTTTTAATGTGGGCCATTGAACACAATCAAAAGCTTTAAAAAGATCTAGAGATAACATCCCAGCTTTAGTAGTACTCTTTCCCATTTCATAAAGAACATTCAAATTCCTTCTAATAATATTTGCCTTTGTCTACCTTTGATAAAACCACATTGATCCTCTTTAATATATTTAGCTATAAATTTATTCATTCTTTTAGCCAAAATTGCTGTGAAAATCTTAGCATCTTGATTTAATAAGGATATTGGTCTGTATGACCCAATATCCATTAAATTTTTATTAGGTTTTGGAATTAAAATAGTTAAAGAATGGGTCCAAGATCTTGGAATTTGTTCTCCATCCAAAATTTCATTATATAGCTTCTTTAATTTAGGTATTAATACTGCTTTAAAAAGTTTGTAAAATTCCGGTCCCAGAGCGTCCACTCCGGGCGTTTTATTATTCTTTAATTTGTCTATTACCTCGCTTATCTCTTGGTCTGTAATAGGCTTTTCCATTTCCAGCATATCTTCCTGTTCCAAGACCCTCTTTAAATTCTTAGTGATGTACCTTTCTATATCCTCCTTAGGTTTATTTTTTGCAGTATATAACAACTGATAAAACCCTTGTATAGCTAACAACTTTTCCTTCATTTGTGTGCATGTCTTACCTGAGGAGTCTTTTATAATCCCTATTGTATTCTTGTCTTGTCTTTTCTGTGCTAATCTGGCTAAAAGTTTTGAGTTCTTGTTGCTGTATTCAAAAAAATTTCTTTTTAGGTACAGAAGATTCCTTTGTGTTTGTTGTAAATCTAGATCTTCTAACTCTTTTTTCCTTGCTTCAATCAACCTCAGTATCTTATTATCCTTAGTAAGAAAGAATTGGGATTCTAGGTCTGCTATTAATTTTTCTAATTTTCTTTTATTGAGTTCTTCCTGTTTTTTAGTTTTAATATTTTCTTTTATGATAAGGCCTCTAGCTACCGCTTTCAGGGTGTCCCATATGATTGGCGTTTGGCTACCTGCCTTTTCGTTTATATCCCAAGTTTCCAACCAATCTTTTTTAACCTTTTCCAGCACTTCTGGATGTTGAAATATTTTTAAATTCATTCTCCACCTTTTAGCTTCTCTGTAATTTTTATTTGTTGCTAAATCAATCAACATTAAAGCATGATCAGATGTTTTTATGATCTCAATTTCGGTATTATTTATCTTGGGTATTAGGCTTTGTGAAACAAACACAAAATCTATCCTAGAATAGGTTTTGTGCACTGGTGAGTAGAAGGTGTATTTTATTTCATCTCCTTTCAGTTCTCTCCAGACATCCTTCAATCCTGTTTTATTTATAAACTTTGCTAGAGTTGTGTGTCTTGTCCTCCACTCTTCCTTTTTACCTACCGATTTATCTTTAATTTTATCTAAGACCATATTAAAATCCCCTGCCATTATTAAATACCCCTTTTTAACCAATTCAATCTGATCCCAAAGGAGATTGTAAAAGCGGCCTTGGTTAACGTTTGGTGCATACAGATTTACCAAAGTGTAATGATCTTTCCCCATTAGTACTTGCAATATTATTATATATCTACCTTCTGAATCTTTTACCACATTTTCAACAACACATTCACAATTCCTTGAGATTATAATGGCCACCCCTCTTGTTTTAGATGTGCCAAAGCTTTTTTCATAAATATCAACATTTGGAATTTTTAATTCATTAATACCATCTCTTATTTGATGAGTCTCTTGCAAAAAGGCAATATCTATTTTGTGCCTTTTGATCATCGCTTCGATTCTGTTTCTCTTCGAAAATGACCCCAGACCTTTTACATTCAGCGTTGCTAATTTTATAAACTTTCCCATAACCTAGTTCTTTTGGTTTCAATATTCTGGAATGGTCTCGTTGTGCATACAAAAGTAAAAACACCACCAATTAATAAAAAATAAACTAAAATAAATCTAATCCTCCACCCTAAGAAACTATTCTTTTCTCCCACCCCACCAGCTATCATATTGTTTAGCATGTGCATCAAGGGGATGGGAGGGAGGAGGTCGTCCACAGACATTAGCCAGCCTAGATCTCATTAGCTCTTAAGTAGCGTGTTACTGTAAATTCTATAAGTTTATTCTACCCCCCTCTAAACCACCCTCTCACCACCACCACCCCCTCAAAAAAAAAAAAAAAACAAAGGGAAGGGGGGAGAGGAGGGGGGAAGGGAAGAAAAGGGATAATGAAAAAGAAAAAAGAAAAAAAAACACCCCAAAAACAAAAATTAAAATTGGAAAAAAAAGGGGGGGAAGGGGGGGAAGGGAAGTGGAAGGGAAAAGGGGGGGAAGAGTAAAAGAAGAGAAACAAAGGGGATGATAGGAGGTGAGAGAGGGGGAAAGAGAGAGGAGTAAGTTAAATGAGTTTCAAATATTCTTCATCTTCATCGAAGATTCCTGGAGCCGGAGTAAAAAGAGAGATATTCACTGTCCTGATGTTGCCACTGAAGTTCCTGGGGGAGGACAGGCAGAACCTGAGTCGTCTTGTATGTTCTATGCTTCAAGAAGATGCTGGCCTTCTTCTAGAGAGTGAATAGTGTGTTGAACAGAGCCTTTCCAAACTTTCAAAAATAGGGGGTGGCCCCAAGAATAGCGATAGTTGCTCTTCCTTAATATGATTGTGACTGGTCTCATCGATTTACGCCAATCAGCAGTTTCTTTAGAAAAATCTTGAAAAACTTGCACAGTTGCATCTCCTCTCAAGAATATTAGGATTGGCTCTAATTGAAGACATAAGACGTTCTTTATTTACATAAGAAGCAAATCTTACTATCACTGGTTTTGGGGCCCCATCTCTTGACTTGCCCAGATAATGAACTCTCTCTAAATCGTCGTCCTCTAGTTGTTTGGGCAGAAAGGAGTTAAACCAGGTTAAAACTTCCTGTTTTAATGATGCCCCCTTCTTTTGAATAACAAAATTAATCAGTTTGACGTTCTGTCTCCGGGAGTAATCTTCAATATAAGTCAGTTTCTTATTAGTTTTGAGTAAAGCCTGCTTCTGAGAGTTAATTTGAGTTTCGTTTTCCGTTACATGTATCTCCAGAGTTTTAAATTCTCCTGCCAAATTATCAAGCCGCTGGCCATTTAACTTTATTTCATGTGATAAATCTTGTTTAGTGCTTTGGAGATCCTTTGAAAGGCCATCCATTCTGCGTATCACGTCCTGTTGATTAACACTCATGATGCTAGCTAGCTCCATCCTCATTAAACGCAGTTCCTTCATGAAGTTTTGATCTGCGTGGGGAGTAGTCTCCCTCTTTCCCTTCTCAGATCCTGATGCCATTTTTACCCCTCCGTTGTCTGGGGGCTGCTCGATACGCTGTAGAGCTGGGCGATTGTGTGCTGTATCAGATAATTTCCTAGTCCAACCTACTGGCTGGAGTTTCTTTTTTGCTCTCTTACCCGGCATATAATTAGTCAAAAGGCAGGCATAAGAAAGTGTAACTGTTTGTAATCATCTGGTAACTTTCCAAGCAGCCGGTATGCAGTTTTCTAAGCAGCCAGCGGCCAGCAGAATCAAGCAGGCAAAACCGAAAGTAGCTCCTTTGCTTATAAATCAAGTTTATCTACTCTACAAAAACACATATATTGCTTCTCCTGACACCCGAGTAATTTATTGATGCATTACTCACGGCACCACGGCATTTAAACAGTAGTTTTAAAGCTCTTTTTAGATCGCGGCACAGAGCTCTAAGATCAGGCTGCCGGCATGTCTTGGTGGGCGGGAATTCCTACTACTACTACACTTTGTTAGATAAGTTTCACTGCCAGCGTTCAGGACCTTCATCATGTAATGTTCCACCAATTATGGGATATATAATGGACTGTACAAACTTCTTGGAAACTTAAAATTCACAGTGTTTAGGAACTGTTATGCTTTATTTGCCATCAAGTTGGAACCAACTTATAGTGGCCCTAACAGGTTTTCAAGCACAGAGCACAAAGAGAGCTCCTAGTTCCCTGAGCTCCTTGCCCTCTGAAGATTCCAGCCACAGAGTCTGGTGAAACATCAGGAAGAAAAACTTCCAGAATATGGCCAAACAGCCTGAAAAACTCACAACAACTATCAGATCCCAGCCATGAAAACCTTCGAGAATACATTTGTGATTGTTCAGAATGTTAGATAGCTGCAGATCTCTGTACCTACGAGTGATTCAGTTGTTCTCGGTAGGGAATAATTCTGACTGAAGTCTCATAGCACATTATGATGGCTTTAACGTATTGCTGGGCATGATTCAGTTAATTCTCATAGTGGGTAGCAGGTGTCAGAAATGCTGGATTGAAGTGAATATAGTCTAATGAGGATGGCATTGTGATAACAATCCCAAAACTGACATCTTTGCCAAAAACCTTTGTTATTTGCAAACTCAAAATTACCACCAAGATACAGACAACTCTAAACTATAGTGAGCATACCTATATTTAAGTTAGATTTTAACAAAATATTGAAATTACCTGTGTCTCACCTCTTTATTCTAGGGTGGGGAGGCAATGCCAAATAGATGGTACAAAAGGGACCTCATTGATAACCACTTTCTCAAGGGCCAAGAAAAAGGTTTTTCAGAATCTGATCAGCATTCTAATCCCAACAAAGACGGTTACTACATGTCCACTCTCGTCCCGGGAGGAAGTTCGTAGCGTGTTGATGTCGGTCACGGTCACGTGATCTTCTTGCAGTTCTTTCCATGTTCCCATGTACGCATGGGTGTGATGGATGATACCGGCATGACTGTTTCCGCACGTCCTTGTTCCGTGATGAGATGTGAAATTCCATGCCTTTGTTCTCCATTTGTTTTTTGTTTTTGACCCGACCTTCCATTTTTCAATGTTTCAGTTCTCTGAATCCTTGCCTTCAATGCGTTATGGAGCTAAGTTTGAGGCATTTGTCTTTTAATCTCTCTGCACTGTGTTGCAGACTCCATAGGGAATGTACTAGTGAATGGCACTTCGCACTCCTTCCACTAGATGGAGAATGGGACGTTGCGTGATGAGCCTTACCTCACAGGCACTCGTATTGGAATGAGAAGCGAGATGAGGAGATTCCTGAGGCCAAGGAGGGGAATCTGTCACCCCACTTAGATCACAGTTCAGGGGGCATGGTTGGGACAAACTCCCCTCGTTCCGCAATGGACATGCGGTTAGATTTCTTTGTACCAGTCCCCAGCGGGACCGTGAACAGTGATGAGATGGATGTGAATTATCAGACTTTGGCTGATGTGAGTTGAGTTGTGTCACTTCCCCTCCCCTTCCTGCATGGAGATTTTTATATATTTTGCTATGTACTTGGTACGCTCTTTGTCTAAAATATATGTTTTTTCTATGGATTTTTCTATGGACACTTTTCAATGTGTTTTCCTATTGGCAAAAGCATGTTTGTATTCATCGCTCAAGTAAAACATGGTTAGATTTCTTTTATATTGATGTGCATATAATGCAGGAGCAGGGCCTATTCATGTTTTTCCTCTTGACAATGGAAAATCTTGGATTTCATCTGCTACTGACCTCTTCAAACTTAAGTTTAAAGAATGGGGAAGTAATGGTCTTGAAGAATTTCCACAACATTCACTGACTGAAAGCAAATAATCCAGTGAACAGTTAAAGGTATCAATTAGCTTTTTTTAACTTTGATGTGAAAAATGACACCCCTCTGTGTATACTTGGAATGTATACTCAGTATACTGTATTTGGCACATGGGGGCTGAAATCCTGTTGTCAAAGATGCATCCTGCAATGAGGATGCCATCAGCCATTACTGTCCTACAGCCATTTTGGGGCAAGTAATAGCTTCCCAAGCACCCTTTCATCCTATAGCAGCATTATCAAGTCATAGAATGGGATGGGTGGTGGGGTGGTGGTAACATAAAGCCAGAAAGCTTAAACCAGTGATGATGATATCATCTTAAATCATTCTCTCTTCAGTTTCCTGGCTTCCCAAAGCTGCTACAGCATGAAAGGATCCCTAGGGATTCTCCAAACCTAGATGGCTCTAGGAAGCTTTTTTTAAATTGCCCTCAAATGGTGATAGCAGGGTCAGATCTTCATACATATAAGCTGTAAACCTGTGCAGTAGGATTCTAGTCACTGAATACGATTGGCCTCTGTTTTCATCCATGTTCCAAAATATGTGTCAAGAAATTCCTATCTAAATAGACAGATCTATAATTTATCAATGAAACTGATTTACACTTCAGATAGATTAATTGTACACAGAAATACATTTTTTCCAGCTGTGACTCCAAAGTCTCACACTCATCTAATATTGCTTTAGAATCTGAAATATAGTTTTGTAGAGATTTTCACTGCATGGGGCTTTCTGTATATTACACACTCATCAGCTCTTCAGGGATAAATGAAAACCATACACAGTGGAACAGACTGGGATTTCATTTGCAGCAGTGTAATTGAGATAATAATACAGTATTCCTATAGGAACCAATAATAGATTGTTTATATTGCCATCCTTTAGAAAGACAGTGAAATGAACCATTTTCCAACAGCAATAGTTATTTTGAAACATTCCAGTCCTTACTCCTCAGCTTTATTGACTAGCACTTAAGCACCAATGCGAGATCATGCCAACAGTTATGCCAGCACATTGTAAATGCTGATTTGATATTGACACAAAGCCCATTTCAAAAGCAATTTCCCCTCCTCTTTGTGTCCAGAATTTGAGAATGAGGATGAGATATGATACATACATAACAGAGCCTCATGCAAGTTTGGATGTTCAGTTGATCAGGAGAGGTGAAAAGCAGAAGAAGAACTACATTTCTTACTTACGCGCATGCTGGTTCAGGTACTTTTGGATATCCATTTAATTCAGAGAAGGGCAATGTGTGCTTCAAAACACTCTACAAAGCTTAGATATTTGGCAAGGACAATCTGTAGACCCCACTCACCTACCAACATTGCAAGGAGCTGGATTGATGGAGATGAGGAGGAGAGAGAGATAGAAGAATACAGAAAGAGTCATGGTGAGATCAGATGACAAATTAGCTCAATGCTGGCACAGCCAGGTTGAGTCTATTTTCCAGAAAACAGACATTATATTCAGGAAATCACAAATCAGCCTGATTTGCTCTATGTCCATCCAGACTGATTTCATTTACTGGCAGGACTACTTTTTCCATGGCGCTGGGGACTAGATGTGTACACCGACGGGCCAATTTAAAGGGGGCTGCATGGAGTAAGCAATGCTTTCCAGCATGATCCAATATGATCTGCCTTCCATGTATGACCACACTCTCAGCTAGATAAAGAAAAAGTCATAATAAAAGAGAAAGAAGACAAAGGCTTCCATTCACTTTGGCATGGACCCACCCATCGCTGGTCTCAGCCATACCCACAGCAGCATTTGGCTCCAGATGGATTAACCAAGAGGAAATACAAATAGGTTCCCAGCTGTGATTTAAACCTCCTAATTTGTTTTTGTCAAGAGAAGAATGGAAAGAGATTATTTGGTCAGGTCAGAATAATCCATTTCTGTTCCTTGGACAACAGGCTGGGCTTCACACAAAGTACATAGTAATAAATTAATTTTTGTATTCCAAAGTTATCACTGAAGTTATAAGAATAATGTATCATCAAGTAAATTCTAAGTTATGGCAACCCTTTTCAGGGTTTTCTAGGTGGAGAATACTCATAAGTGGTTATCATTCCCTTTTTCTAGGGGTGGCCTGAGATTGTGCAACTTGCTCACGATCACAAAGGCTGACTATACACTCCAGAGACACATTGAGGAATCGAACTCTTGAATTCTGACTCCGCAGTCAAACATCTAAACCGGTGAGCTGTCCATCTGGCTCAGTGAATATAAATATCTCATGCACTGGGAGTATAATGCTGTCTAATCCTTGGAGGAGTTTACTTTCACATCTGCAAAATTAGATGTCCTTTTGCAATCTTACTGAATAAACCTCAAATCAAATAACAGTTTGTAAGTACAAGGTTAATGCACATTTCTTTGTCACTGAGTTCTTATGAATCTAAACAAACATTTAGAAACCAAAAGAACTTGTAAATCTGAAGTCTTACAAGAAAAATAAATTGGTCCAAGTCATGAGACAAATAATAAATGGTTTGACATTTAGGGGGGGAACTAATTGTATTGCAGATGATCATAGTGAATGTTTGTCTTCACATGATTAGTGTTGTTTTGTGATACATTTCATTCAAATAATTACTTACTAATAAATTAAAATGCACCATCTGTCCCTTTTGCTGCCAGATTGGAAGGTAAAAGTGTACAAGGCTGTATTAGGATAGAATATGTGATCCAACTTGATGAAGGCAGAAGACTGCAGATGAACCATAAAGGCGGGGTTATAGACTTGAGGAATCAGAGCAAGATTTTAAACCATTTCCCTCACATCCTGCATTATGAGTCTTTTCTAACAGTGTCTTTGACGGTTACTTCACATCTCTCTCATCTTGGTTCGCTATCCTGCTTGGGACCGGTACAAAAAAAGGTTACTCCACGTCCATTTCATGATGGCGGGAGTTCATCCCGACCACACCCCCTGAACCGGGAACAGAGCGTGATGAGACATACCTCTCCCTGGCCTCAGTAATTGCCTTGTCTCGGTTCTTGTTTCGAGACAAGTGCCCATGATGTAATGCTTGTCACGCAATGAACAAATTCTCCATCTAGTGGCAGGAGTGTGAAGTTGCATTCTCCCGTACAATCCCAATGGTGTAAACAATGCATCATAGAGAGGGAAGAAGGCATGAAACCGGGAGTTTTGCCACTTAAGGCATGAAAGGAGATTCGAAATATTGAAAAATGGAAGCTTGGGCCAAAAAAACAAGGGGGGGGAAGTGAAGCCAGGAAAATTCAGTAATTGTCATGAAACAAGGGCATGAAGTAACAGTTTTCACGATACCCATGGGTAAATGGAAACAGGGATAGAACTGGGACAAGACGACGTGACAGCGAAAAACGTTATCACAAAACGAACGTAATCTCAGAATGAGGAAGGACGTGAAGTAACCCATCAGTGTCTCAGTCTTGAGAGGCTGTTAGTTTGAAAAGTAATTTGAGGAGGAATCATTTTATTTTTTCCATAAGTATTTTTTTTCTTTATCACTGAAGGAGAAACATCAGCACCTCCCTCCCCCCTCCCCCCCTCTCTCTGTGCGCGCATGTGTACGCAAGACAGAAGGAGGGCAGGAAAATGTAGTCAGACTCAAGGTTTGTTCTTAATTGCTTTTCCATGACTTTGCTGTTGTCTTCCTGATTCTTCCCCTTTATACTGTAATTTTCAAAATACACATTTATGGTATATAATTTCTGTATATATATATTGGCACTCAGGCTCAATTGAGATGTTAATGCAAAGGCATATTCCCTACAATTGAACTCCACATCACCCACAAGAAAATTTCCACCAGGATTCTTGCCTCAGTGACAAAACATACACATTAAAATAAACCCATATTTATTTTTCAAAGGTCAAGGAGAACACCCTCAGCTTTACTCCAGGATGACATTCACTACTTAAGGAAGAACATCATCTTAAAATGTGGTTAATGCTTTGCCTAATTTGATGCTTAGCATCACAGGTTTAAAGACTGCACAGTTGTTAAGCTTCCTCTTGTATTCTAAAGATACTTTACACTGTCCTGTAGCAGAGGTGAGCAGGATATTTATTTTTCCAACCCCTATGAAACCACCAGTGCCCAGGGGGGATACAAGCTTTGTGTTTTCTGCTTGGTAGATAGGGCACTCCTAATATGAAAGTGGAACATGCTTCTTGCGCATTTCTGGGAGTATGATCCATAACGCAAACAAGATGCATATCCCAAAATGTTTTGTCTACATTGCAAAAAGTTCTGATTTTCTTGTCAGCACTGTAGCAGCAGATTCATCATATCAGTCTGAAGGTTATTCAAACTGCTTTTCAAAAAACTCAGTTTTAATGGAACCAATGTGATTGAGTTTCTGGGAGCTGCTGTCCAGGAACACCTGGGTTACCCAAGGTTGGGAAACACTGCCAGAGACCATCTCCAACAAATGCAAATAAACAACAAAATGCAAGTTGGAAAGACACTCAAGGGTATAGAAGGAAACAGGTGCAGCATTGAATTAAGCACACAAACATAACTTATATCCCGCAATTGGATAATGAAGAAGCACAAACTCAGGCTCCCATTCTGTCCTTACAGCAACTTGACAGTGGCTGGAATGAATATATAACATCATTTTCCATGTGTGATGTGCTTCTTGCCATTATTTGAATCAGAGCATGTGCAATCCATTTTCTATAGCTTCAGTGTGTACGTTTAGTGAGCAGCAAGCATCCGTCTTTTGATTTACTCCCCTCCTCCATTTTTCATTTGATTTTCTGCTACGGGGTTTTAGAAAAAAAGGCCTCTTTACTTTCAATGCTTAAGTGCTGATCGAAACAGGAAATGCACACACTTATGTGTACTTGGCAGGTGTTTCGTCCTTCTTGAGTTTACCAATTTGTTTTAGCGACTGGGATGTGCAGACTGTCAGTATGAAATGTAAAAGGCATCACTTTGTGAGTACCATCAGCTTACTTATATAGAAGGCAATTATGGATTGCTGGGGCTCAGACTTCACCTTAGATGAGGCACCTGCACAAATATCTGCCATGTGTATGCAGTTGGAGCCGCTCAATGATTAGATTTGTATACAGCAAGGTGTGTATGGAACACCAGGCTCCATTCAGAACCTGATTTGGGAGTTATATGAATTTTGAGTCCACTTTATTCGACTTGGTGGATTAAAGCAGATCTGAGAGTAGGTATTTTTTCCCCACTAGAAGTCAACAAGACATGGTTTTCTGCAGAGGGGAAGAGACTAAGCTATATATGACATGGGATGACTGGATTTGAACAATGGTGCATTTGACAACAGCAACAGCAGCCTGAATGAAATGGAGAACAAAAGGGAAGAAGAAGTCATAATGGACTGGGTGTGAACTCACCACCTTTTTCCAGAAATACTAGGGCAATTAAACTTTCTGACACAAATTAAATTGTTCCACCTAAGAAAAACTGGTCACAGACCAACAAATATTGGTGATGCATTTTTTCAATATAACCACAGCACTGTGCAGGAAATGAAGCTTAGATTCATAAAACTGGGATGATAAAGGAAAATAATTGCTGGAGTAAAGCTGAGAAGTAAAAGTACAGTGAAGAATGATGCTGGCAAAATATATTGAATGAAACAGTATATTTGGCACAGATGAGAATGCAAAGAAGTAGATTGAGATTCAGAAACCTTCTCCAAAAACTGCATGGGAATAAAGGGCCTGTTGCATTAATCTTTCTGCTAATGTTTATGTCATTCTGCACAAAGAAAAGCAAGATGTAGACTGGGGCAAAAAAAGAGAATAATGCCAGTATAACAGAACAATTAACAAAAAAAATACACAAAACACATACTGAGAACTGGAAGATAACAGGAATTGGATTCAGTTTTTTTTTTGCTTTGAAATCCCCCCTCCAAAGCATGAAAAACATGGGTGCATTTGCTCTATTAATTCTGTATAATACAGACAAGATACAAAACAGAGTTTTTTTAAAAAATGTTGAACTTATTGCAAAATAGTATTAACAAGAGTGATTAAACTGCTTAAATTTGAGAAAAAAGAAAGAATGTGGCTCAAAATTGTGAAGTAAGGAAAAGGAAGGAACTGGAAGTCTAACACAATACAGAATCAGAGTTCCAAGAGTCCAGTACTTGCTTACTCGTGTTGACAGAACAACTTGACCAATGCCAAGGAAGGATGGAAATTTAATGAGAACCCCACCCTTCTCCATAGCACAGTGGCTGGAACAACAGGCACAGTGAACAAAAATTTAGATCCTCCTCCTAACTGCATTCTAAAAAGAAAAATGTTCACCCAAATCCCCTTCCCTTCTGAATGCCGAATCATTAATAACTCCTTGTATTGTTCAGCATCTGTTCTGGTCAGTTGAAAGGCAAGCTATTCAAAGATATGGACAGACTTCATTTTGACTGGGAAGTGGTATCTGATTACACACCCTTATAATTTGCAAAGACTAGAGATAGGGGAAAAAATGAAAAATGAATAACTTTTTATGACAAATTTGGCAAAATTTGTCAATTTATATTCATTATAAACTGTGTCCCCCAATGAATACAAATTGATGAATTTTACTAAATTTTGATTTGTTAATATGTTGTGATGTAAAATGACCCCAAAAGCTCATAGACACATTGAAGAATCTCCCAACTCTCTTCTGACATCCATCCATTTTCAGTTGATTAGAGTTATGAAGCCTGTCTTATGTACCCTAAAATAGCGAACCCAGGAAACCTCTCCCAGGTGTCTAGAGACTCCAAACTTCCAAAGAACCTTGCTCTGAATATCCCCTACAATCCTGCCATGTTTGGTGAAGATTGGATTTCTGCAACCCAGTTGATAAAGAATACTTTCCTAGGTGTCCCCTCTTTCTGGGTGTATGCCTCAAATGTCTGAAAGTGAATAATCACAAAACTTAGTGAGACTGTAGGAGAGAGTCAGAGAATGCTTCTCTGCAAGTTTGCTGTCTCTAGGTGCCTGTGGGGGCACTTTCCTTGAGTGTCCCTATTTGAGGGTGCATAACTCAGATAACTAAACTCCACTCCTCACCAAATACGCAGGGATTCTAGAGGTGAGTCAGAATAAGCATCCCTGCAATTTTAGGGCCTAGAAGACAGGGTAAGTTTTATAGCATTTTAAAGGGGAAATGAACCAATTAATCAATTTGTCAGTTAGCTAAAACCCCTTCAATATCACAACTATAGACTACTTTTAAAAATATTTCTATTCCAGTTCCAGTCCAAGAACCACCAAGGGATTTTCATTGTGTGCTGGCATTTGCAAATGCAGTGTGTGTTAATGCTCATGGGATCATTCACATGTGCCAATGAGACAAGGTTTTCAGATACATTTTAATTGTGTTATTGTAGGATTGTGAACTGCCACTTTATTGTCTAGATAATTTGTTGCCTAAAGGTATTAGACTGCATTTCGATAGTGGATTGTTTCAATAAGCAACACAATTATTTCTCCTTTGCCATCTCTAAATGAGAGAAAGATAGAGAGATGTTACCCATAGTGAATATTCCATGAATATTTCAAGCGATGTGATCTCCATACTCATCTAGTGAGTCAACTTCATTACAGTTTTCAGAAATACACAGAAAGCGTTAATTGATCTGTATTGCATTGCATATCTTAATATTATTAGTTTTGGTGTGTGGGTGTGTGTAGAACCTACTGCCATTTATTCCAAAAGTTGTGTCTTTCCTTTTGCTAGTTTTCCATAAAATTATGATTATAATGGTGATAAGAGTTGGGTGTGAGAGAATGGGGAGAATGGAAAGATTCTGCCTTATAAATGCTTATCACTGTAAAACAGACTACATGGTTTGTTGGTAATAAGTATGTGAACTGCTGGAGTCAAGTCAAATCATTCACATAAAAAGGCCCCTATCTATTTAGGGCAGTTAGAACTTGCAAATAATGTCCCATTATATTTGGACAACCTATTTTTAAAAAAGGCATACCAAGGATGTGAATCTTTGCTTGCAGATAATTTATATTGTCACCCTTCCTTCAACTCTGCTGTTGTTGTCTGAAACAGACAATCACCCACTTCCAGCATGAGGGGGACAGAGGGAGAGATGCCATTGGCTTAGAGTACTTTTGATTATGTGACACACATGAGTGTGCTGGTATATCAAGGCACTGCTTGTTAATAAGGCAAAAATGCTCAGAAATTTTTGCTCGTTAATCAAAATGCTCATAAACCAAGTTACTTGTTCACCAAGGTACAACTGTAATTATAGTTTATTTGAATTTCAAATGACCATGGTTCAGGTACAAATATCTGTCATGTGGCTGGAAAACACGTCCCCATCCTTTGCAAAACAGTCTTTAAAAACATGCACATGGTGAGGATCCAGTTTCAAAAAATGATGCAATAACCCCTCCCCGCACACACAATGCAAAGTGGAATTTAAAGGTATGCACACCACAAGGATCAGATTCCTACCTTTGCACCACTTGAGAAAGGAAAAGTAGTTCTATATGATGTTAGCCTGCCTGGTTATTATCTTCAAGGGCCTAGAACAATCTTGGTACTAGGACTTGAAATTCTACCTCCTAACATATTTTCCCCTGGAATTTGATATCCCTTTATCCATCCTTTGTTGAGACCACAATGCCCTTGTTTCCTATAAACACCACTCTACAAAGAGAAGCCCTCGTAGCTGTAGTTCCTTTTTAATTTTGTTTTTGTAGCATTTCACTGGGGGTTTTTTTCTTTAAAGAGGTTACAATGAAGGAAGCTCTGGTCATGATGAAAGAAGCATAAGGCCAAAGATAGATGTAATTCTCAATGCTTTCATCATTAATATTTTATAGGCCTCACTGATGTGCCCTAAAGTGAGAACCAGAAATTGATCTTCCATTTAGGCATGCATAGCAAAGTAATAGGTTTCATTCTCTAGATGGAAGGAGGTGAAATGTAAAGTGTTACAGCGATGGCGGAAGGAAGTAACAAATCCATTTTCCTCCATCACTCTTGAGACAAAACTTTCCTGCTGAATTCCTCATGTTATTTCATTGCTTTCCTTCTGTAGTTGAGACCCAAGGCAGTTTACAAAAAATGATTTTTAAAAAAAATAATAATACATTATTCATAATATTGCAAAGTAATTAAACATAGTATAAGAATACAATATCATAACCTAAAATGATATTTTAAAGTACTGAAAGGGGGAGAATGGCAATATCCTCCACCTAAAGTTACAGTATTTTTTCTGCAAATCATTCAGTTGCCAAAGCTTGCCTAAAGTAGGGTAGCAGGAGAGGAGAGTCGGAACTGTGGTAGGAAAGTGACCGTAAAAAGACTTTTCTTCTTCCTACCAGATGTGTTTCATGCTATGAGAATTAGCATATTGTGTGTGGTCTGGTAAAAGAGTGGAGGCTGACGTGGGGTGGGGGTGAGCCTTTTAAAGGCACACTCTGCATTTTCCTCTCCCTGGCCAAAATCATCAGCCTGCCCTCACCTTCTTCCGGTTGGGTAGACAAAGCAGCTCCGCAGCGGCAGCCCACACCACACAGAACATTCCTTTTAAATAATAAATGATGATAATGAAAAGGAAGCTGTGCCAAATTTGCTAGAGAAGTAGGGACGAGGAGATGCATCATTCCATGCTTTAAATATGTTTTCTATCCTATTGACATTTTAGTGCTGCTGGACAGAGAGGAAGGAGTCAATGAATGTGCATTTTTCAGACTTTTACGATATTGCTTGAGAATATAATAGGATCCTGAATCCAAGGGGTTGAAGTTCAGTGCTTAGGAGGAAGGCACATCTGGAAGAATTTGCCATTGGGATAAAAATTGGTGGCAGGAATATCAACAACAACCTTTGGTATTTAGAAGATACAACACTGCTGGCAAAAAGAAAGGAAGATTAAGAATGACTAATCCTAATACTGTAGTCTAAAATGAAAGTAAAAAGCTTGGATTGCACCACAACACCAAGAATACAGAAACAAAGACAACAGCAGTTAACATGGAAGTCAGTATTAATATCAACAACAAGGTAATTGAAGCAGTAAAGGAGTTTAACTTTCTTGGGTCTAAAATTAACACAAAAAAGTGATGGCAGCCCAGGAATCAGAAAACGTATAGCACTTGAAAGAGCAGCAAAGATCAGTATGAATAACATCTGGAAAAATAAAGACATCAGCTTCCTAATCAAATGCAGATTAGTTAATTTGATCATATTTTCAATAGCTTTCTATGGTTGTGAAACTTGCACTTTGATGAAAACCTGTAGAAAACAGAGACATTTGAAATATGGTGCTGGAGTGACTACTACACAAGGAAGGATGACCAACAAAGAATTAGGGCCTTTTCACACGACCCCTAAGATCCCCTGGCCACTTAAATTCGGACCAGAGATCTTAGGGGTTTGTCGCTGTTCCTGCGTTCCCACCCCCTCCGCACTCCTGGCTGCTGGCTGTGTGAGGGGAGGGAGAAAAAACAGGAAGAAAAGAGACATGGCTCACCTCAGTTCTGCCTCTCGCTCTGTTCCGGGCAGCATTCAGATCTCTTAAAGGGGCGGGGGCAAAACAACAACAAACAGAAGCCAGGAGAGCCCGGCACTCTCTACGTTAGATCCGCATCAGGGATTTTTCACCTCCAGAGAGCAGGTACTTGAAAGGTGTGCTGGGACGCGCTAAAGTGGGCGTGGTCGCACTTAATTTCCTGTAAACTCCGGAGCTGGTGGGGAAACATTTTTAAGCTCCGGAGCTTAAAGCCATTTGCGGCGGAGTTTAGGGGTTGTGTACAAAGGGCCTTTGGCAGAGTCAAATAAAACATATCTCGGGAAGCCAAGATCAACAAACAAAAACTGTCATACCTCAGTCATGACATGTGAGCCAATTCATTTCATAAGACAATTATGCTGGGATTGATCAGTGGCAAAAGAAGGGACCCTCCAAGGACTCTCTGGCTTGACACCATCAGATGGGAAACTGCAATAACTTTGATGGAGCTAAAAGCAGCTGAAAGGGATTTAGAGCATTGATCCACAAAGTGACTGAGTGTCAGACATGACTGAACAAGACATGTTCAACATATAAGGGTGCACCCTTGTGGCCTCTGTCCTGGTGTTCTGACCCTGTGAGCCCCTGGCTAGCTTCATGGTTCTGACTACATTCAAAGCCTTGTGGTTTCCCACTAGAAATTGGACATTTAGAGGCTTTAAGATAAAAAGATTCTGAGATATGATAGATTCAGGATTCTGAGTGACAGCGTAACTAAATTATCTTATCACTTCCATATTTTCTCTTTCAATGTATTACTGTGCAAACTTGCCTCAATGATATTCTTCCAGCAAACTGTGTTACAACTAGAGATGGGCACAACTTGGCGGAATTCCCGTTTCCGTTTCCGTTCCTCATTTCTGTTATGGAACGGAAACGGTAACGGGAATTACTCCACCAGAACTCGAACTCGAACCGACTAAAGAATAATTGGGTCTGATTTGTCGTGGTCGTTCCTGGAATCGCGGCGATCCCGCGATGCCAAGCGGCACAGAAAAAAAGTTTTTAAAAGTTTTTAAAAAACCCGATTCCTGGCCAAAAAGCAGGCGGAAATATGCATGCCTGAGTGAGGGCTCAGGGCACCTACCAGAGGGGTGGTTGACCCCCCCCTCTCCTGTCCTGGGCTGCTCTGGTGGTGGGGGAAATCCTCGTCGCAGTCGCTCGCAACAAGCACCGGACTCGCCGCCGGCCGCCACAATTCAAGCGGAAGCAGCACAGAAAAAAAGTTTTAAACTCCCCCCCATTCCCGGGCCAAAAAGCAGGCGAAAATATGCCTGCAGTGCAGAGTGCACCTACCAGATGGGGTGGTTTCTGGGGGCTGGTCCCGGCCTCCCCCCCTTTCCTGTCCTGGGCAGCCGGACTCGAGTCGCCATGCCATGCAGTGCGGGCGGGCGATCCAAAATGGGGCGGCGACCGCAATTTTTTTTGAAATCGTGGTCCAAAAACACACAAGCACCACACAGAAACATGCGAAAATTGCTATTTTAAAACTGCCAGAATTTTTACAGTAGCAGTGGGTTTTTCTTGCAACAAAATGTCTCCTCTTTCCTCTCTCCATTTATTTTATTTTATTTTATTTTATTTTTTATTTTTTTTACACCTGCGCAATGATGGGCTGGCCATGGGAGTGACCATGCAAATTTTTGGAGCCATTCCACCAATCGCATGGCCACTTGGCCAGATTGACCACAGAGACTTCTGGGATGTGCCAACCGGGCATAAAAAGCCCACTAACCGTAGCCCGAACCCGAACCCGAACCCTAAGCCTAACCCATACGCCAGTACACTGTCCTTCTAAGTGGGTCAGAGAGGCCCCCAGAGGTGCACCCCAATACTTACCCTAACCTCACCCGTAACTAGCCTAACCCTAGCCCTTGCGCTAACCCTGTTGCCTAAGCCAGATCTGTACTTGCATTGCACTACACACAAGTACAATTCCCTTCTTAGTGAGACACAGCGGGTGCAGAGAGTCTGCCAGTCCGCCACTTGTGGCTCTGGGTGACTCCTGCAGGCTTGGCTCAGCCGGCAGCATGTGTGACATGCAGACCATGCCCCCGAGGCCTGACTGATGCAGGGAAGGCACCCCAAAAAGAGGGGTGCCTCTGCCAGTCTGCTGTGTCTCTGCGTGCAACTTTGCATATCCATATGGCTATGCATGCCCTTTTGCAGCAGGTGAGGAGAGGAGACCCCCATGTATGAGGGGTCTCCAGGAGCCTGCTTTCCCTAGCGGGTGAAGATAGGAGGCACCCACCCCCCAAAAAAGAGGTGCCTCCAGGAGCCCGCTACGCTCCCAAACCAGTTTAACAACAGACGAAAAAAATGAAAAACGAAATGACAAATTTTTGTGAAGTTTCGCGAAAAACGGAAACGAGCCGACACAGGCTGCCTCCAACACACAACAACTCAAAAACGTCATTTTCCCTAGTCGTGCCCATCTCTAGTTACAACTAGTTAAGAGAACATCCTGCATGGTTTTTGTTTGTTCATTTTGGAAGAGGGCAGTTCAAATCTTTCAAAAGGCCTGGAAAACTGCAATGGCTGCTCTTTAGTTGCTTGGTAACTTGTTCATTGTTGTTGCTACGAAAGCTCCACTGACCCCTATTTTAATTGGATTTATTCCTTGCTAACCTGCTTTTAAAAGGAGTTATATACTTTTTTGTATCATTTTCAGTTACCACTAAATTTGGAGAAAGTACAATGGAGGGGTGAATTCTAAATGTCAAATGCACCCTGGCAGAGGCAGAAAGACACAAAGAGCTAGAATTCCCTTCCAGACTCTACAGACTCTAGCAAAACAGTCTTTACATGCTTACTTTAGGAAGAGAGTGCTAGCAAGAAAAGAGTACTGGACACTGAATTTGTCCAACACTGCATTAACTCAACATCACTCCCCACAAAGTGCTATCATTGCAGATCCTGAATAAAGCTTTGTTTCACGAAGCTAGAGCTGCCAGTCATAAATCTCTTCCTCTTCTCCCTGTTCCCCACATTCTACCCACTCTCTCTTTACAGGGAGAAAATTAGAAGAAAAATATCAGTTTTTGGAAGAGCCTGCCTGTTTTTCCGAATCAATAGATGTTCAGACATGTCTCAGGTTTAGACACCCACATCTCTCCTGAATCAGATTTATGGTTCAAACCAAAGGAACACCTCTACTCCACAGCAAAGGAAACCAGAATGGTGAAAAAGGAAAACATCCCCTGGCCTATATTTTTGCCACTTGTTTATTCTGAAGATGTAAGCTTCTCACCAAATAAATAAACAACCGCCCACACAAATATCTGATAGCTAAAAATGACAGGCTATTATAAAAATCTTGGTACAGAACTGCTGATACAGTGATGTGATTAGTTTCAATATCAGTGGCAAATCAAGGAGTGATGGGATCTATCTTTTTGCTCTAAGACGGAGCTTGTGATCCTGTCACTTTGACATGTATGATATGTATATGCTGTCATGTTTTATGGGGTTTATCTGGATGAAAAAGAAGGATATGGTTACCTTGGATAGCAAGACAGACCATAGGAAAGCAAGCACATTGAAATTTGTATTCTGCAACTGTCATGTTCTCACTGCAGATACACTGTGCAAGTGCATATTTTATTTTCTTATGTTGTTATCATGGTTCTGAGATCTTTGCTATAGACCTTGAAAAGAAGATGGAATTAGAGGTTCAAAGTCAATGTCACCTTTAAAGTTTTCATAAATTTAAACTCTTTTAATCCTACTACTGCCACTTCACCCCAAGCTCTGAAACATATATTAACCTGTTAGGAGTTGTGCAAATTTTAAGAATTTCCATTTAGGATAACATTAATTTTTCATACGAGCAAAAAAGAGAGACTTTTTAAAATGTGGGAAACCAAAAGAAATGACCACTTTGGCAAAGATTTTTCAGTGCTTAGTAGAGATGGAGATGATTTTTTTAAAAAAAAATGTGATCTGTCATGATTTTTGTGTCATCCCAGGGCTGACAAATCAACAAACTGATGAAGTGATGAATTTCCAGTATTGAACTATCTCAGCTCTAAAATGTTCTAAAAAGAACCTCATAGCACCTAGATACCTCAAAATTCTGCTGACTCTCTTCTATAAACCCTGCATGTTTGTTGAGAATTGGGCATCAGATGTCTATGCTATGTACCCCCAAATGAAGCCCCCAGTAAAGTGCTTCCAGGCACTTAGAGACACCAAACACGCAGAGAAGCTTTCTCTGACTCCCTCCTACAATCCCTCTACATTTGGTGAAGACTGGGTTTCAGACATCTGAGACATCAGTCCACCAGGACACTCCTTAAAGGATTTGAAGGTTACCATTTTGGAACAGAATAATTACAAATCCAGAATACAAAGAGAAACAGCTGAGATAAAATTCACATCCATCTTCACCAAATTTTGAGGCGAGGCAAAAGAAGCTCCTTGGAAGGTTTGAAGTCTCTAGGTGCCTGGGGAGAACTTGCGGGGGGGGGGGCTAATTGGGAGTGGAGAACTCAGATATCAAAGTTTCCATCGCCACCTGGAGGGACTGTAGAGGAGAGTCAGTGCATGCTTCCTTCCATAATTGGCCTCTCTAATTCCCTTATGGGGCATTTTATAGTCCAATTAATGAATGAATCAAATTTTGCTAAGATCAATTAGCTCCTATTTATACGGGGACTTTATTCATGACGAATGTGAATTGATGAATTTTGACAAATCAGCCAAATTCGTCAGAAAATGTGATCTGTTTTTCAATTTGTCTCCATCTCTAGCTCTTAAAAGTCTGAATTTGAATTCCTATGTATTAACCATGTCCAGCCACATCTGTGGGACTGAATCAAGGTTATCACATCCTCTTTTTTTCTGAGGTGTTCCTCATTATGTATGCACAACACAGTTGCTTCCATGCTGGAAATGGCTGCTTCCATTGAACATGGCTGGTGCACAAAGAAAGAATTTATCCAAATGAGCACATTCTTAATAAATGGGACAGAAATAACTTGAGATTCTTAATAGAACACTTGACTTGACGTATCATTCTGAGAGTGTTGAAATGTGGCTAATCCTGGAGATGAGCCACGGCACTTAAAGCTGCATCTCCTTGCTTAGGTCGGTTGCTCTTTCAAACCCATCATAATCTGCCCCTTGCCAGCACATTCTGAACTTCCTATGCCAGCTCATGTATATGAGAATCACTGCAACTAGAACAAAGCTAGTCACCCCATGGGCTGAGCAAGAGCCCTTTGACTAACCTGGTAAAAAGTCACAGTGGATTTTGTTTGGTTTGGTTTTTGGCCAGGTGAGCAACCTGAATTGTGTATGTGCCTTTTTGTAAAGTCTTTAAGTCACCATACCTGGTCAGGAAAAAGTGCAGAGATGCATATACATTAGTGAGAAACCCAGAAGCATCAAAAGAGGGCAATGAGATGTTCTAGACTTGCTCATAGGTTCAGAGGGTGGAGAAAATAACCTCCTTGAGCAATACTCATAACCCTTAGCCAGGATAATAGCAGCCAGTAATTAAAGACCATCTCCTTTGGGCCACATCATGCTTCCAATAACTCAAATGCAACTCAAAGCAACTTGGAACTTCCAGCTCCCCACACATTCCAATTTTAGAAAAATAGTGCAGAAATGGCACCCTCTAGGTGGTGTTGGAAAATAAGTTTGTCATATCCTCCTGAACAACAACAGATACTGTGATGAGGCTTCAATAAAACTTTTTTTTTAATAAAACAATTTGGGCAGCAGAGTAGGACATGAAAGCAGATGTGGTCCCACAACGTCCAGAAGTAGGCATGTATGGTCTCTAGATCTCAAAAAGTTGCTATCCTTGACAGTATAGAGAAGCCATATATTTTGCCTTCATCAAGTGTGCTTGTGGCACAGTGGATAAACTGTTATACTGCAGCTATAACTGTGCTTATGACCTGGGATTCAATTGCAGGTAGCTGGCTGGCTGGGAGGGGGGGAGAGGGCAATGTGTAGCTTGCATCATTAAACTGTAAACCACTCAGAGAGTGCTTGAAGTACTATGGGGTGGTATTTAAGCAGCACACTTTGCTTTTGCTTTTGCTCCCATCACTAATGCCAGATCTCCTTTTCATTAAATATTGAAATTATAGCCATAACAACCTCATCAACAAGTGTCTTACATTTATACTGATCATCAAAGTACACAGGGCCTATTAGTGTAATAGCAACAGTTCTCAATCCAGAGGAGTTTATAGGCTAAAAAATGACCATAGGAAATGGCAGCCAGAAAGGTAGAGAGGAAATAAGATATGCTCATTCATTCATTCATTCATTCATTCATTCATTCATTCATTCATTCATTCATTCATAAGAAATGATCATTCTGGCATGGGCATCATAGACAAGGCAGAAGTTAAGAAGATATTTGAAAGAAGAGAGAAAACTGCTTTGAGATTATTCCTTATTATTTAAATCCATTAATGCTGCCCTGGGTGATGGATTACAACACACCACATTTACAATATGTACTCAAGCTGTAATTATATATATTCATAAACCTAACATATTTTTTCCATATGCAACAACCTGACAACTTTAGAATGTGTTCCACTTATTTGCAAGTGGTCTATAGCAATGTCTTGTGAGCTCTTGCAGAACTCAACATCTGCTAGAAAATAATACAGGCCCTGTTTTCAAGTGTTTGGTGTGGCCACGAAACAGCAATCAGAAACACAGCACATGAATATGGAGGGAAGTGATTGACATGCTGCAGGCATAGCTGATGGAAAGAACTCAGGGCAAAGGGTTCACAACAAGGGAAAGATAGTTGAAATTGCCATGCTTATGT
The DNA here is from genome assembly GCA_037367245.1 of Phrynocephalus guinanensis. Classification (NCBI taxonomy): domain Eukaryota; kingdom Metazoa; phylum Chordata; class Lepidosauria; order Squamata; family Agamidae; genus Phrynocephalus; species Phrynocephalus guinanensis. The sequence continues at coordinate 60,820,952 of CM074740.1, forward strand.
CATTGGATCACATTTTAAAAATGTGCTAAAGGCATTATGTGCCATAGCAGTATTTCTGAATGTTCTGTATCCTACTTGTGTGCTTGAGTATCTCTGCACTGAACACAAAATAAAGAAGATACTTGAGTTAAATTTCTGAAACAATTCTAGCTAGATTTTTTATATCTGGTAAAAGAAGTCTTGCTGGCTGGATAGTTTAGTGAGTTTGGTACCCATCTGCAGAACCTAAGGGAATTTGTTTCCCCACTGTGCATCTTTGGACAAGCTACACAGTCCCAAAGCACTCCCCCCACCCCAAAAGAGGATGGCAACCACTTTTGTTTAGTGTAGATTAAACAACCATGAAAAGGGTTGCCATACGTCAGCACTGGTATGGATGCACATAATGAATATTATGAAGCCCATGCTAAGATGGTAGTGCTAGAAAAGGTGGAAAGGAGAAGGAAAAGTGACACCTAGCAGATTCAAAATGGCTTGGCTCAACACAGCCTTTGTCCACCCAGCCCAAAATAAAGAGACGAGACATGTTTCTGGGATTAATATGGGCCACAATTTATTATATCAAACTATTTATCCTACTGTTATCCTCAAAGGGAAACCTGAACGGGCAAGTGGCTCTCTGCTAATAACGATGTAACAAGGGGGGCATATACTGGTGAGGTCAAACCCCCCCCCCAGCGATGCAGGTTTGTGGGCAGCCCTCTTTAGGCCCTTTACGGGAGGGGTCATAAATCACTCTGTCCTACCATATCTATTTCTACGCCTCATTAGGGGATTTAAGGGCTACCCTTGTCCAAGGTCCTATTTCCTACTCTAACCCTAAGGGGCTTTGTGCCACTTGCCCTTACTGCCACCGGAACAGAAGCTACATAGTATGCCCCCTCCCCCCCCAGCTGAGAAGCTTAGCATAAAGGCCCCCCTATAGGTCAGAGAGAAAGAGCTCAAGGCCGGGCTCAGACAAGTGAAGCCCGTCAGTGTGAAAAAGGTCAGGCCATCCAAATCTGATGGTTTTCTGTGTGATGACACCCCCCCCCCACACACACACAGAGGATGAACTTGGACATCTCCCTGTTGATGGAGTGTTGTACTCTGTCAAATTTCTTGGGGTGAGAAGCCCCTTTCCAAACCAAGCAGGGCAACAGTTCCGACCACAGGAATCACACCCGTGGGTAGGAGGCCTGTAAAAACAGCAGGTCGGCTTGCGCCTGTAGGCTGAGCGACTTACACGGTTTTTGTGTGAGGTCGTTGCCCCCCAGGTGAATCAACAAAATATCAGAGGGAGCACCACTTAAAGACTGAGATGCTGTGGCTCTGAAAGCATCCCAATGCATTCCTCAGTACTCCTGCCAATCCAGTGTCACCCATGCCCCCAGGCCAAGATCGTGACCCCAGGCCGTGTGGCTGTGAACCACTAGTATGACTCTTGCACAAGCAAGTGGCAGCACTCCTGAAAAAAGAAGGCAGGGACTGTGGCACGGGCAGCCGTGCTCCAAGCAACAAATCACAACACAGGCAATGGCCAGACATAAGCCTTGTATTTCAGATATTTCCAGTGCCCCATGGCCTGAATTGTGGAAGGCACATAACCCATAGCTGTAGCGGTTGAAGCGGTGCCAATTCGGAATGAATGGGTGCCAAACGAGTAACCAGACACAACTGTTCTAGATAGTGCAGCACTGGTGACCTTCCAGAACTGTCATTGGCTGGACCCCTTTAAAAATGGCCCGGTTGGCACCAGAACCCCTGGTGCCAACTGGGCCATTTTTAAAGGGGTCCAGCGGATGGCAGGTTGGCAGGAGACATCTGAAAATGGTCAGGACACCAGTTGGAGAGCTCCAAACTAGCATCCTGACCAACTAGCATCCTGAGAGGTCCTGCCGACCTGTCATTGCCTGAACCCATTTAAAAATGGCCCAGTTGGTACTGGGGGAACCCCTTGGTGCTGACTTGGCTATTTTTAAAGGTGTCCAGCTGAAGACAGGTCAGCAGGAGACGTCTGAAAATGGTCAGGATGCCAGGCTGTCAAGGTACAAAACATTTCATTATTGTTTCGTTTCATACAAATTTTTATGCAAAAACCCATACGAAACAGAATGAAACAAAATGTGGGCTTGGGACAAAATGGAACAAAACGAAACACCATTTTTTTTCATTTCGTGCCCATCTCTAATCTCAAAGAGGTTGTGGTGAAAAGCAAACTCATTTAACTTGCTACATCAGAAGACTGTACAAAGCCTGGTTGCATAATTGTTGAAATGTCTTCTCAGGTACAATTTTTTTTCTTCACAGTGACTTTTGGTATGAAAATTAGCAATTAGAATCCTGAAAAATTCTGAATATCCTAGCTATCCACTTTCCAGTATGCCTATAAGTTTACATATGGACCAAGAATTTTGAACTCATTGTGGTCGTAATCATGTCCTGTATCTCACACCAGATGGAAGAAGGAACCCTTTAATTGCAGAAAAGTGCTACCACCAGAATACATTACTAGCATTAGGAGATTTTGGGTAATGAAAAACTTCCTCCTTCCCTCCCATGGTTCCCATGGATTTCATGGTATGAAAGGAATTAGTTGGGAATTGGAAAAGCTGGGAGGCAGAAGTATGAAATTGGTCAAGTAACTGGATTTCAGCTTCTAAAGAGATCTTTTTACAGTCCGGTGTATGGAGAACATTATTTGATCCTTGCCTCAAAACCAGATATTTATTTGGGGCAAGTAGGTGGGCTGCTTTTGGATTCAGCATTTTTGCACTTCAAAGTCTTGCTTGTGCTTATAATGACTTTAACAATGACCACTATATTTACATAATTAGCATAGAGTTCATTATTTGTTTTCATAATGTTGTTGTCACATGAGAATTAGATTAGATTACCAGCTCCACATACTTATATAACCTATGGCTAATATTTTATTCCATGTTTCTGAATAAGTAAATGAAAGCTTGCACTATAACAAATCTGTCTTTAAGCTGCCACAATACTTATTTTATTTCTTTATTTTAATTTTTGTTTTTGTTTTGGTGTACATGATAAAGTACCAGCACAGCTGTCTCTTTGAAAAAAATATCTTCATGCAGTTACAATATAATCACTTCATTCATGCAATTAGAATAAAAGTACTTCGTTTTAGGGCAGAAGGGAAAATAATGAGAAACTGTTGATCCAGCAGAAACCATTTGCACTATTATTTAATCATGAGTTTCTATTGTTCCAGAGATATGTAGCCTCCAAACAGGATGTTTGGCAAAATTAGTGAAATATGGCCAGTGAGGCAGCCAGCTGCCCAAGAAGAGGAAAGACTGCCCATCCCTGTTCGTTATCATTTCAAAATATCTAGGCACAATCCTGTAGCTTTCTGCTTAAGTCTTGCTAGAGCCGTCCTTCTTTCATAGTGTTCTTGATATGGAAGACTCAATGAAACCTAATGATCTTCATTCAACAGCACTGTGCTAGGTCCTCTCTCTTCTGCAAACCTGTGCATGACTCAAGTACTAGCTTGGGAGGGTTTACCCTCCCTCCCTCCATTCTACTGAGAGAGAAATCACTCCTCCCCAGGTCTTCTGAGGAACAAAATCTCCTCATTAGAAATGCATGACAAGACTGCAACCACTAGGTAATTTCATTTGATCCAATTGGCTACACCGAGTGGATTTTTCTAAAGTTTAACCCTGGCCTCAACTGGAGCACATGGGTTTTCTGCACCAACCCTCCCCTTTCTCTGGCCAAGCAGGGGCTATGTGCCTCAAAGTGCCACATGGATAGAGGGTGTGGATGCGTGTACGTGACCTATATCACTCTGTTTGAAGGACGGGAACTGCAAACACAACCTGTAACTTCAGATGCAGCTTTACAACATCCCTGCTTCTTGCCTCAACTAGGAGACCACCTGGGATTTATTTTTATCTTGCCATGAACTCTACATCTAAGAACTAACTCCTGGCAAATCCATCTTTTGCCAGGCCTGAACTTTTGGTACAGCTTTGAAAAAGATGGTATTGCCTTTGAAATATTCACATCATTTTTGTTATTTTACTAGTAGCCTAAAGGTATGACCTTGTCTAGTCTTGTATTTAGTCAATAAGAGGATAACTTGAAGTACTTATCCCATTTTTCAAAAACATAGTTTTGATGCATGGGAAGATTCATCACCTGCAAGATACACAAAAGGGGGAAGAAATTCTTTAGATGAATGTGGGGCATAAATTAAAGCCCAATACAACCCCCATTTTGATTTCCTTTTTTGATTTCTGCTTCTCAGATATCACTGGCAATCATTTTTGGTATATATCTTCACCTCTTATATGCACTTTTGTACCCATTGTTTCCCTCAAAATCTGAATTGCAAATTCCAGAGAATTATACAGGTCAAGGGAAAGTGTGTTGAAATTCAAGAAGTGCAAGTTTTGGAGGGCTCACTGAAAACACGGGCTGTATAAATGGTCCTCCCATGCCATATGATCCATAGAATGGCACTGTAGCAGATCAACAAGAGTATGTAGCACATCATATTGTGGCATTTCATTTGGGTCTCACTTTATGTTCCACAATTAAGTGGAAGGTCAATTATAACTTCTATGATCTACATGTCCCTACATACATTATTCATCTTCACCTTTCAGAGATGCATGATGGAATGTGGCCTTCTCTCTGATATGGTATGTCACAAAACATTTACGTCTGTAAGTGAGCTGTCTCTACAGAGAGCTGGTTCTGTCTAACTCTTTATTGTGCCAGGTGTGATGTTCAGAGGATTCCAAAGGTTGCCTATCTTTTCCCCCCTTCAAAAATAATGACCTTTCAAAGGCTTTCACTAGCACAGATGTAGTCATAGGCAGCCTAGGGACAAATACCAGGTAAATACTGTACATGAAAGAGCCTGAGCCAGAAAAAGATTGGGTAATGTGTTAATTATTATTCATAGCTAGTCTGAATACAGCAGCAACAGCATGAGTTCTAAATCCTAGTAACTGGTCTGGAGTTCCTATCCCAAGACACAGACTCTTAATGTTGCACTACCTTTGTATTATTCATTTCTGAATAATATGCTTGCCAAGGAAAGATAGATTTTGCAATATATGCAGTGTTATATCTGGATTTTTGCATTTATTTATTTATTTTAGAGTATTTTTACCCCACCTTTCTCCTTGGAAAAGGACCCAAGTGGCTTACAGTAATGAGGGATAATATACAGTCCAGTACAATGAAGACATGTTCAAGTCTTTGAGAACAAGGAATTGAGAGACTTCTTACAGCATTAATAGACAATATTACATTTAAGCTACAAGGTTGTGAGTAGTTATAAACACAAGGCCCTTTCCTGATGATTTTAACACCCGAGTCAGTTCATATTGTGAGATTATATCTTTGAGGTAGCTAGGACCCAGGTTGTATTGTGCTTTGTAGGTCAAGGTCAGCATCTTGAATTGTGCTCGGTAGCTGATTGGCATCCAGTGGAGCTGTTTTAATAGGGGTGTGATGTGATCTCTGTACTCCGCTCCAGTCAGCAGTCTGGCGGTTGCATTTTGGACCCATTGAAGTTTCCTGAAACTTTTCATCGGTAGCCCCACATAGGCACATTACAGTAGTCCAGCCAGGATGTCACTAGGACATGAGTTAATGTGGCCAGAGCAGGTTTCTCCAGCAATGGGCATAACTGGCATACTAACTTTAATTGTGAAAATGCGCTCCTGGCCACAGCCATGACCAGGGCATCCAGCCTTAAGGATGAGTCCAAGAGCACCCCCAAGATGCACACCTCTTTTTTCAATGGGGGGAGTTTAATCCCATCCAATACAGATTGCATCCCTATCCCCTGTTCTTCCCTTCAACCAACCAGAAACACCTCTGTCTTTTCTGGGTTGAATTTCAGTTTGTTCATCCTCATCCAGTTCATTATTGAAGCTAAACACTCATGTAAGGTTGCCTTGGAATGTAGAGGTGACAAGGGATAGCAGTTCCCTTAGAATGTAGATGTATAGGTGGGTGTCATTGGCATACTGGTGGCACTTAATCCCAAAACTCCTGATAATCTCCCCCAGAGGTTTCATATAGATGTTAAATAACATAGGAGACAGAATAAAAACCTGAGATTAGCGACCACAGTCCAGGAGCCGTGGTGTCGAACATGAATCACCAAAGACTACTTTCTGTGTTCTTTCCTGCAGGAAGGATTGGAGCCACTTTAATGCAGTGCCCCCAATTCCCATTCCAGGAGGATGCTGTGGTCTATAGTGTCAAAGGCAGCTGAAAGGTCTAATAAAAACAAAAGGGTAACAGACCCCTATCCATTTCCTGCGTAGGTCATCTACCAGTGCAACCAGTGCTGTCTCCATCCCATAGCCAGGCCTGAAGCCAGATTGAATTGGATCCAGGTAGTTTATCTCATCCAGAAATCTCTGGAGCTATGAGGCCACAACCCGCTCTAGTATTTTCCCGAATAATGGAATCTTTGATACTGGTTAGTAATTGTTCAGTATTGTTGGATCTAAGGAGGGCTTTTATAACAGTGGTTTTACTATTGCCTCATTTAAACATGCTGGAATCCTGCCCTGTTGTAAGGACGCATTCACTACTCTTCCTAACCGGTCTGCCATACCTTCTCTGGCAGCTTTTATGATCCATGAGGGGCAAGTATCCAGCAGACCTGTGGTGGCTCTCATCTCGCCAAGGGTCCTGACCCCATCATCTGGCTGTAGGAGCTGATTATACCCATACACTCCTTTTTCTCTGCCACCCCAATCATTTTAGCCCAAAACGATCTTGATTTGGCACAACAATTTTCAGCATGATTTGTCAAACCAATCATTTTGATTCTACACACCAAGACATTAATCTTTATCTAGCTCTTGTGCATATAAGGCAAGGGGACACTGTGCAAATGAACATTCAGATACACTTCCAGGTGACCACCTTACTTAAGGTAATGCGGGCTAGGGGATTCTAGGAGGTGTTTAAATTGTAACTTTCCCCAGGTTCTGCATGATGAAAGACAAGGGGGGTACCAGTCTTTCATGCTATATAACTTTCAATCACTCATCAACATACTTTGTTGATTACTCCAAACTAGAGAGGGACATGAACCGCTGAACGACAGTTGTGCCCATTCATTTTTTTTTTAGCAAAACAAGGACTTGGCAGTCCCTAACCCCACCCCATCTTCCTCTGGTCAGTGCCCACTCTGAGACAACACCCTATCTTCCTTGCCCAAACTCCTCCAGCAGACACCCATGTAGAGATAGTGTCTTTCCTTTCCTTCCCTGCCTCTTCTGGGCGCTACCCCTGAGTGAGTGCCTGGGGAACACCAAACATCTGTTCAGCTGGAAAACAGGTGAGCACAAACCATCTGCTCATCACTTGGAGTCCTTCTCTAGCTCCAAACTAATCAACTACATGTAGTAAGTCATGGAATGGAGGCATCAGACCAGCTGACTTAATGCTAGGAATATATTGGCTTTCCCCCTTACATGTGTTCACTTAAAAAGATTTGTACAGCCTTTCAGAAAAGAACAGTGTATTTTGTGCAGGTGAAGCAAATTATATATATATATACAGCATTTACTACTACCATTTTGGCTGTATGCTAAAAGAGGAAAAAATAGCCACCAGCAACTTCTCAAGCTTGTTTGGGGAAAGAGAGATTGAGAAACAGAAAGGCTGAGAGAGGAGAGGATGAAATTCAGCTGCCAACATGTCTAATTACTTCGAAAAGAGGATAGGGAAATGAAAAGCTAAAATGATTTCCACCCCATTTTCACAAGATTAACAATTCAGTGTGAGAGATGTGCTGAAGAGCTCCTGAATACTAAAAAACAGAAGATGAGTGCAGACCATAACTATCGGCACAGACATGTAATGACGTCTACCACTTCAGTTCAACAACAAATTAAAAAACCATTAATATCTGGACGTGGGAAGGAGCATAGCATGAATTTTGAAAGTTATATTGTTTCTTCCTCAACTAACTCGTGTGTTTTTTGAAAGGGAAAAGAGATAGTGTTCTTTCAGGAATTTTAATGGGGAAGTAAAACTTGCAGAGATCCACTGAAACCTCACCTTCTTTAAATTTGTCGATCCAGGATCATGTTTTAGATGAATAACAAGTTTTGCTGAAGAATTTAAGAAATACAATGAATTATGCCAAAGGAAGGTTAATTGGGTTTGCCTCTTGAAATATGTCTTCCAAATTGGTTCCCCCTTCCCTCCTCCTTACTGACGATGCAGGACCTGCTTGTAGGAAACAGTCCAAAAGCAACCTGAGCAGTCCTGACTGTGTGACAGTAATGGGAGCTCTATGAAGTACATCTGGAAACCAAGGTAGTGAGTTTATCAAGAGAGAAAAAGATTGAGCTGCTGCTGCTGCTGCTTTTTTAATGGTAGTTTTTTATCACTGAAGAAAATTAGCCTGGCATTTTCCTCACTTCGCTTGTGAACTTAATATGCCTTATTTCATTCACTATGCACATTTGTGGAACTACTTTTATCATTCATTACTGTCCTTTTTTTTTTGTTCACGTGTAAATTGAGCACCTGACTGGACTAATATTATTGGTTCTGGCAAGGCTGTCCAACTATGCTCCTTGTTCTCCCTAGGCAGAGAGACTTTTCATAATCATTAGACTGTCCTGATGGTAATTGTCCTGCTGTATCATGAAGAATAATGGCCCTCAAAGTGAAAGATGCATGACAACACGTTCAGTCTGCGTATCTTCTTTAAAAGCTAGACACTGAGACAGGTTATGAGACACATACCAGGCTAAGGTACATAGAATTCTATCCTTGCATTTATTTTAGATTATATTGTTGTGATACTAAGGCAAATTTCTCTGGAAAACCCCTTCTAGCTATGGAAATCCAGATGATGAGAAAATATCTATGGTCTTCAAAATGCCACACTTCTGCAATATAGGTATTAGAACAAAAATGGATTTTCCCATAGAGATAATAGGCATAGAGTGGTATCTCCAGCTCTCTGAGCAGAGAGAAGTAGCATTGGGTTGTATATGTCATGCATATGGTGGTGATTACCTGCAGTTCCTGTCATCTCTGTCCCCCCATCTTGTTTCCTTTTCATTGCAGCAACCAGAGGTGGAAGGGGGGGTAGCTAGCAGAATGAGATGCCGAAGGAAACATTTTCTGATTGGTGGAATAATAAAGCAGGAACAGAATAGAGGAAAGCTAAAGGAATGGAAGTCTGTGAATGAAGGAAGAAGGGGAAGGGGGAAAGGGGCTGAAAGAAATGAAAAAAAGGGTTATGGGGATGAAATAAAAGATAAAAGAGAAAAATACATGAAGACAATGAAAGAAGTGAAGGGGAAATGTGAAATAATACAAAGAGAACTTGTGCATATATAACGTGGGGAACAGCTCTTGCACTACTACATCTCATTGCTACTGGTATGATGAGCCTTAGTGGTGAGTGATTTGGCCTGTTGTCTGGTGCAAACCAGTCTGGTATTCCTGCCAAGAAAACTCCAGGGGACGTGGGGTCACGAAGAGTTGGTCACGACTGTAATGACACAACACACACTGGTGCCATTGAACTGATGCCCTACACTGCGATCATTTTGGGATCCCCTTGAGGTTGATACACACCTTGAGGACATTGGATTAAGGGGACCAGACTGCCAATTTGAGGTGAAGGAGGACAACCCAGGCGAGTTGCAGAATGAATGGAAGCCATCATGCTACTCTATAAATAGGATTTTTTTTCCTAACGTGTTGTCCTCAGTGAGCTACCAAAATACATTAATGGCAACAAAACAAGCAAAACATTAACAAATAAAGCCTAATATCTAATGTGAATTTAAAACTTTACTAGCCACATGATCCAATTTTACTAGTGTTCAATACTATTTCCTATATATATTTGAGAGGTATGCCAGTCATGTCAAAAGCTGGGGCTTCCCTTCCCCACCTCCACCGGACAATCATCGCCTGCTTGAAGCTTCTTACAATCCCACCTCCTCTTTGGACTGACCAGAGCTATTTATGTTACATGGCTTGTCCTTGGTTCAATAGATTTATTTGTTTTCCTGAAATGTGGTGAAATTCTTTCCTGATTGTGGAAACAGGATTCAACTGGCAGTCTAGCTGACTTCTGTAGGTGGAAGAGGGAAAATATCTCATTTAATATTTTTCGTCAGCCAGCAAAATGGTTTCAAGTACAAGTTTAAGAATGAATTAGAGCTGATGTGCTCTTACGCAGCTAGGACAAGAAATTGAAGTCAGTTAGACCCATTTTACTCTTTTTTAATGTTTATTCTTTTATCATAAGCAATACTTTTTCTCTAGCACTGGAAGAAGACAAAGGAATAAAGACTTCTTGGCCCAAGTCACCTACGTTCTTCTTCCAGTGGTATCTCTCATACCTTTATACTTTGTTTCCAATAGATATTTAAGTATATTAAGTTCTTGCTATGCAAACCTATTTCTCTGATAGCATCCAAAAAAGAAATATGCTCTTTTGTTCCTTTCATAATACCTTTTTTCACCATTGCCCTAGTGGATTTGGAAATAAGCTTCATGAAAAACAGTGAAACCTCTTCTCAAGTAAATGCTATTGTGGCGATATCTTTCGAACAAGGGCGAGTATACGACTACACTGGCACTTTTGATGTGGGTTGGTATTGTTTAAATAGGATTGTTTGATGTCAGGGGGAGAACCAATATGCCGTTGGGTCCTTTCCTCATATCCAAATGGCATATCAACTTCAAGTGAGCCTCCACTCCTTCTGTCAATTGAACAAGCCTCCTGCCCCTCTGCAGTAGGTTAGGGGAAGTGAAATTATTATTTTTACCTGAGATAGACCATCATCACTTCATACAAATGGAAAGACAAATAATAATAATTTAACCTCAATAATTTAGCAAAATGACAATGGTCTAGCAGGTTAAAAATAATTTCGCATCCGCTCCCACTCTACAGGGATTGTTCTGTTTGTTGATATCATGACATGACTCACCGATTAAGCCACTTCATGACACTGGAATTTTAAATCCCAAGAAGCCTTGGCAGCTTTGCCCATTCCTTGAAACTGCACATGCTGGGAACGGAATAATTTAGAATATACCAACACACACGAAAAAACGTAGCAGCCTCTGATAGGGACTCAAAAAGTTGCTGGTGGGAAACTTCTGGGGGGAAATTGTGCTCCTCTAGCAATTACGTTATGTGGACATTATGTGATCTTATATTGTCCTCTATACAAGGACATCCGTGCTTCCCACCTAGACCCACATCTTGCTAGAATTCCTGGTCGCCAGGATGAGGTCATCTTGCATAACCTCTTGTTAGGCTTAGATAAAACCCACACTAGGCAGATTGCCATATTTATCAACTTGATAATCCAGCGTCGCAGGCCACAGTTACTTAACGGGCCTTCTGTTCCACACCTTCAAATATAGTCTGCTCACCCTGGATGGTCTGCAGTCGTTTAGGGCTGGACAAATACAATGCTTCATGGAAACACCTTCCTGCTCCTGTCCTGTTACAATACTTTTCCATTCCTTCCACCCCCTCTAGTTTTTTTAAGCGATACTGATTTGGGTCCGCACACTCCCACAAATGTGTGCTTTTATTCTCTATTGTCCATTGTCTATTTTATCTATCTATCTATCTATCTATCTATTTATTTATTTATGCCAATAAAGGTGTCTGACTAAATAAGAAAAAAAAGAGAGAGCAAACCAACCAGCCCCAGAAATGCACCAAACAGCAGGAAAAATGCCCATCTGAACAAGCCTTGAGATGCATATTTTTCTCTTGCTACTGTTCCTATTCAAGAAGCTTTGTGGCATGTTTATATTTTACATTTGGTTGTTTACTGCTATTTTTTTCAGCTTTATACAAAAGAGCATAGGTTCTGCTCATGTGTGTGTTGTAGCCAATTCAATACAGGCATGTTCCTGACAAACTAACAACGGATTCAATCCAGTTCCATGCAAATCACATAGAGTAGCTGTTGTGAGTTTTTCGGGCTGTTTGGCCATGGACTGGAAGTTTTTCTTCCTGATGTTTTGCCAGAGACTGTGGCCGGCATCTTTGGAGGGCAAGGATCTCAGGGAAGTAGAGCTTTATGTGCATGTTAATATATGAATGCACCTATGCATCTATCAGTGGTCTGCCTTAATAACATCATATATTTTAAAGTGATAATTTTTCCAGAAGGAAGAAAAGAAAAGAATCCCTGAGGAGGTTTTGGTTATTTTGATGAGATACATCTCTACTAAGAGACAGCAATGTAACCAGAATCAAACAGACACTGAAATCAATATATGTCTTCCAGTTTAATTCACTGAGCTTGGATCAGGTTAATTTCATACTAATGTCCTTCTGGGAGCCAGCAACACTACAGGTAATAGGTACACTCCTCTCTTGTCTCAATCAATGGTAAAACACTCATTGATCAGACTGGGTCTATATCTCTTGTCCCAGAACTATAAGTGCAATTTCTGTCAAAACAATTGGGTGATAAAATTAATGTAGTTTAAATTGACTTAAATAAAGCAGCAACAAGCAAACCAGGTACAGCAAGTGGCAAGTGTGGGAAACTTATTATTGAGTGTTGTTCAAATCCAGAAAGGGTATTCTTATGTTCATATGAACTGAAAATGTACCTTGCAGAAATGACGGGTGAGAAAACCCCTGAAGTTTGTCTATTGCCTTTGTGCCCAGCACCCAAATAGCAGATCCTCAGAGAAGCATAAAGATTGATGACTCTGGTCTGGAATCATCAGGGGGAAGTGGGAAGAAGTTTCAAGCAAAACAATGCTGGGGTTTCAAACAAAGTTTCTGGTCCTGTTCATGGCTCTGGAAACTGTGGGAGCAAGAATATACCTCCCCCAGAGGATATGAAATCATGAGTTTACCCATGGTGGATGTGAGATATAATGGGGTGGGGGGCTTGCCACACAGGAAGGTGGACCTACCAGCAGAGAGGACATGAAAAGAGCAGGTGTGTAAAACTGAAGAAAATCAAAAGTCCCTTAGGGGCTGAAGGAGAAGCCCTGGGTGACAGGGACTGGGTAGACTTCTCAGGAGTCTACAGGGCAGATGACTCACCTGCTGAGGACCCCAAGCCCCCTGGGGAGTAGGATTCTAAAGAAGAGCCCTGGCAAGGATCCTGGTCCAGCTGAGGGTCTCAAAGGGAGAGAAGGAGAACCACGAGCTCCCCAAGGTCCCCTACAAACCTCTGTAGAAAAAATCATGAGGGAGCCTAATGAGATGTTTAGGAAGGACCAGCAGTCTGGTCTGCAGCCAGGGAAATGCTCCACCACTCAGCTGCAATACTGGAAGAGAAAAACTCATTGAGCCAACACTGGATGGAGAACAATCTAAGTCAGGGATGTCCAAATGTCGGCCCTCCTTATGTTTTGGACCACAACTCAAAGAATTCTAAGCTTAGGTTGTCAATGGCAAAGCACTGTGGGAGTTGCAGTCCAAAACATCTGGAGGGCCGAAGTTTGGACATGCCTGATCTAAGGGCATCAACAAGCCTGAGGCCATTCAGAAGAGACTGTCAGCCGGCCTACCCTTATCATGGGCGTACTGCTGCTTATTGCTGGGGTCAAGATGATTGTTGAGCCCATTTGGATTAGTAGTCTGACCGCTACTCCAACATCCGTTGAATAGAACTAAGAAGAGACAGTCCCCATCCCTCAGTGAAGAGAACCAAGGGACAAGACGTAGTGGTATGTGATTCAATCCAGTGAAGAGAACTAAACAGAATGAAGTTAAGTTGCATGTTAGCCCCTCTCCGGTTACAATAAATCTTGTACTGTTACAACCTTCATGTCCAGAATTCATGGAACGAATGGAAGAATGTAGCCCAGCCAAGCCAGCTGGGGCTGGTGGGGCCCACTTAGCTGTATATTATTATGATCACCTTTGCTAAATATTGTAGATTTTCTCCCTGAGGATAAAAAAAAATATCACTCGAGGTTTGAGATATATTTTGACCCATGAATCTCATCCAGCAAAATTCGGATGCATTTTTATTCCCTCAAATAGTGACTGTTGTACATTGCTCCAAAATGAATTATAAATGTTCCCAAGATTAAACCAATTCATGGCCTACTGACTTACAAAAGGTGCAGTCATTGTCAAATAAATGTAAAGACTGAACTCAAATAGAGATGGGCACGGAACGAACATTTTTTTCGTTTCCGTTACCGTTTGTCATTTCCGTTACGTAATGAAACAACAAACGAAAATTGTGATGAAAATGAAACGAAACGAACAGAACCACAAAAATTGTGGTCGTTACGTTACGTTTCCGTTAATGGTGACGCACAATAAAATGAGCTGTTTTAAATGTTAAAAAACGCCCTGGACATCCATAAAAACGCAGGGATAATTATTTATATTGTCTGATAATACCTACCAGGGGGGTTGGGGTCCTTAAAACGTTTGTTTTTGTCTTCTCCCATTGCGATGTATTTTTCTTTTCCCTTTAAAATGGATGTCGCCACCAGCCACAAAATGGAGGCAAGCCATGTGATGTGGGATCATGTTCAACCAATAGCATGCCCAGGTTGCAGACTGGGCGGGCAGGTCTGGCAGCCACAGAGGGCATAAAAAGCTCTGGCAGCCCCCATCCTCCTTGCAGTGTCTGCTGGGAGTTAGGGTGGGATTGCTGTCTCTGCGACTCTAGCTTCAGTCCTGCAGCCTCCCTGTGTGTGTGCGTGCTGCGTACCTCTCGGTGAGTACCCTCCCCTGCCCCGCAGTGCAGCCACTCTGCGGCTGCCTTGCACCCTGGGCAATGCCCGCCGCTGCCTTTGCAACCTCCCTGCATAACTAGTCTATACTGTGTCTCTGCCAGCATCCATTTTTTAGTGTTTTCCCTCTGGTCTGTGGCATTGGGGGATGCCTGTGCACGGAAATGCTTTAAAAATCGCACAAAAAGTGGGTAGAAACAACAAATGAAAAAACGAAAAACGGTAACAAAAATTTTCAAAAAAATTCCGACAAACGGAAACGAACCGCAACAGACCTCTCAATGACAAACGAAAAACAGAAACACCATTTTTCTGTTTCGTGCCCATCTCTAAACTCAAATAACTTTTTAAGCAAGTGATTTTCATCATGCACAGAAAACCTATGAATGCATGCAACTGAAACTTTTTTGTGGGGACCTTTACTGTGTTGATTAAACAATCTATAGGGAGCCATTTCACAACTTACAAATTATTTGCACACACTTCTACAAATCAGTGCATGACTTGCCAGTTGCCAGGCTTTGAGGGCTATCAAAACATGGTGCATGTGAACTTGCCAATCTCCAGATACCTCATATGTTAATTTTGACCTACAGTTAAGAATACCCACTAGGTTCCATTCAATTAAAAAAAGTTTCGCTTCTTATGTTTCCTGGGCAAGTGTACACTTATCCTTAGTCACAGCAAAAACTACAGTGTCAATTGATTGATTTTTTTTTACTTAGCTTAATTTAACAATGCCATCTGCCTCAGAGAAAAACACTAAATTACAATGGTAATTGAGATTTTTTAAACAGTATTTTCAGGATGCCTATCATCCAGAATAATCTCAGAATGCTCGCAAACTTGGGGGGGGGGCTTCTCCAAGATTTGGTCCAGTTCAAAGAAATTCACTAACAATAGTTTGCAGGAGTGCTGTGTCCTGCACCTGATAATTAGTTTACCATATAAATATGTGATTTTTGGATTGATATTCAAACTGATGATTAGATATCAAACAGTTTTCTTTACTTGCTATAGTTTTTGCAGCTGATGTAGAAGAGCTGAGGTTCTATGAATCAGAATCAGACCTTAGAGATAGCATATTAAGAATAACATGATATGAATTATTTTACATTGATAAATAATGAGGGGAACTTCAGATTTGCTGTTAACTTAATAAAATGCTAACTCATCATCAGCATTATTTGACATAACAAATAGAATGCTGTATATTGAGGCATAATTTCATTGTTCTTCTGCCTCTGTTTCCAGCTGGTGACTGGAGATGGGCCTGCAGCAGAGGCGTAGCTAGGGTTTTCAGTGCCTGGGAACAAACAGTGGAGCCTTTAAGTGGACTGGGAGGGGCCGGAGCTTTCTTCACATACCCCTGTGCATGTGTGGATCATGAGCCCAGCCCAGTCCAGCCTGGATCAGCCCTCCCCGTCTTCCACCACCTTGATATCCTTTCTCCATTCCCTGCCAGTGCCCGCGACCAGCCCGCTCTGCCCATAGCTCCACAGGCTCCGCAACACCACTGAGGTGTGTGTCACCTCCCTGCTGCCCTCCATGCCTGCTGCCCCGCTGACTTGCCATAGATGCCCACCCATCCACTCGGGCTGCCTTTCCTGGGTGACTCCGCCTCCTCAGTCACTGGCCCTCCTTGGGTGCCCCACAAAGCAGAACAGGAGGAGGAGGAGGAGGAGGAGGAGGAGGAGGAGGAGGAGGAGAAGAAGAAGAAGAAGAAGAAGAAGAAGAAGAAGAAGAAGAAGAAGAAGAAGAAGAAGAAGAAGAAGAAGAAGAAGAAGAAGAAGAAGAAGAAGAGCCGGCCTTGGCAGTGCTCTGCCTCCTCGGGGGCTCAAGGGCAATGCTCACTCATTTAGGGGGCCTGCGGCACAACAAGAAGGGTGAACACACCCACTGCCTTCCCCATGAAGACCAGCCACTCCCCAAAGGAGAAGAAATGGCAGCAGCGACAGTAGCAGCAATGACAACAAGAACGGAGCCCGGTGGTTCCTTCTGAGCATGGGGAGGGCAAAGAAGGGAGGGGGAGGGAGGGGTGGGCCAGCCATTCATGGGCTAATCAAAATGGCCTGACAGGCCAGACTTTGTAAATGTTGGTTCAGGTCCTGGCAGATGGCCTCCACTTTAGCTTTTAATAATCCTGCAAATTGATTACAGATTCTGAATGTTAGGGGGAAGGCCTTTCACTGTGACCAACCCCGGATAGATTGTGCACTAGAGATGGGCACGAATAAAAAAAATGATGTTTCATTTGTTGTTTGTCGTTTGGAGGGTCCATTTGGGTTTGTTTCTGTTTTTCGCGAATTTTTGCAAAAAATTCATTTTCATTTTTCGTTTGTTTCGTTACCATTTCGTTACCATTTATTTTAATTTTTTGTGATTTTTTTTAGCATTTAAAGCAGTTTACTGTATTGCAGTAACGGAAACGAAACACACAACAAAAATTCCGGTGTTTCTGTTCGTTTCGTTTCATTTTGGAGACAAAATTTGTTTGTTGTTTCGTTGTGTAACGAAACAAAAATACAAAAATGGAAATGAAAAATTGTTCGTTTCGTGCCCATCTCTATTGTGCACTATGCAAAACAATTCGGCCTAATGATTTAGAGACAGGCTTGAGCCACTGGTTTATGTCAGTTCATTTTTTGACCAGACAAGTGTTTGGCACTTCCTAGCCCCACCTCCTCTGCCAGCCATCCATTTAGAGGCAGGATCTGGAGAATGCATTGCAGCGAAGCTCGGGTACTGCTGAATTCTTTGTTTTTCATTTGTGGCATGCTAATAAAAGCTAAGCATTTCTATAAGCCCATTATTATAATAATTCATAAAATGCATTTCATTCAGTTTTTTTCAATGCAAAGTTCAACTAAGTGCCTGGATTGAAATGGATAAAATTGCATGCAAATACATCTGATTGAATCCATTAGCTTAGAGTATGCAGGGGTCAAGCTAATCATGTCTCACATAAAATCAATTCATTTCCATGATGCCACTGCATTTATAATGAAATCTGGACCAAATCCATGGATTCTGAAAGTTACCCAATTAATGCTTTATTTCAAATCCCACTCTACTACTCCAGCGGGATTCAGATGTCTAATCTGTATCTTTTAAAGCAGACATCACCTATACCAGGCAAATAACAACTCTCTCTCTCTCCCCTCCCCCCTTTCTCCCTCCCTCCCTCTCCACCCACACATTCTCACACCTGAATTATAATTCTGTGATAAAATAACAGTGAATCTACTGTTAAAACAAACCCAAATCTTTTTTCTAGTAAAGAATTTCACCAAACTCTACAAGTGCAATTTTTTTCCTAGCAACTATACAAGTGCAACAGGGTGTGGGGGGCCACCCTCTCTACCCCTACAGCCCTCTATCCCTCTCTCTTTATATTATTCAAAATATTTTAGGAAGTTAATCAAAGGGGGTGGCTATTTGATTTATACCACTAGAACAATATAACCTCTTCCCTTGGTAAAATGTAATGATGCAGATTGCTTGGAGAAGTTTTGTAAAATAGTTTTGCCAGTTACACCAAATCTTTTCTTCGCACTTGTGCTTTTTCGTGGCATTTTTATTCTATTTTTATTCTATTTTTATGTTGTTAACCGCCCTGAGTCCCCATTGTGGGAATAGGGCGGTATACAAGAGCTAAAAATAAATAAATAAATAAATAAATTTTCCAGCCAAAACGCTCTACTTATTTCCCTTTCTTCTATAGTGCAAAAGGCATCTGCAAACACAGCAAATCTATAATAATTAATTCAATGTTTTGTGCTATATTTGTATTCATAAATGTTCCATAAAGGAATGATGTAAATAATGCATCGAAGGGCATGCAAAGAATCCAGCATAAGCAGAACATTAGTTTATTTAAAACCTTTACAAACTACATTATTACATCTCTCTGTTAAATAATTGAAAATAGGCCAAAAGTGCCATTATCCTACATCTATTGAAGCTAACATAATTATACACAATGCAATATGTTATTTTAAATATGTAATAGAACATCATCATCCAATTATACAAAGGCAGTTTTCTTCATTAAAAAGGCATAGTAATTCTAAAGTAAGGTGGCAATTTAAAAATTTAAATTTAAAATGATTGTATTTTAGATACCAAACATTCACCAATTCCAGAGCTTGATCCCAACCAACTAAACAGTAATGACACAGTTTATGAATCCCTGCCAATTCACTAAAGAAATAGTAATCTTGGTTGCATTGAGGCAATAATAAAGCATGGCAGATGTGCTAGAATAAATGACAGGAGAGTAAATCATAGTGAAAATAAAGTGTACCAAAAGAATTAGAGGTTATAGGGGAAACTGCCTCTGTTTCACACAGCTGTTTGGGTTCAAACAGCTCATCCAGAAGACTTGTAATACGATGAAAATAGAACATAAACTCCAACCTGCTTTGTCTTAAAGGCAAAATTATATAGGCAACTGAAGTATTTGCCTGTGATGAAGCCTGTGATGGAAAAACCTCTTAATTTTTTTAGTGCAGCTCTCAACATTTCACAGCCAAAGTGGCCAATGAACTTTTCCTTGTCCAAAAAAATGCCAACATTTTCCATCTCTGGGAGAACTATCATTTACCAGGAATCTGGAGTTACTCCCCCTTAGCTGTTTGTAACACAGATCACTGTGTTTGATTCATGGCAGTAAAAAGTGTTCTGCTTATATACCGCCCCATACCACTTCAAGTAGTCTCTGGGTGGTTTAGTTTTATAATAACATTATGCAGGCTACACATTGCCCCCCCCAGCAAGCTGGGCACTCATTTTACCAACCTCAGAAGGATGGAAGGCTGAGTCAACCATGAGCCAGCTACCTGGGATGGAATTCCAAGTCGTGAGCACAGTTTTAGCTGCAGTATAGGCATTTAACCACTGAGCCACAAGACTCGTGACAGTAGGTAAATCTATTGGAAAAACCCAGCATATATATAAAAGAGCAACTTATTGGTGAAAGCTGTACAGCAAGGACAAACTATGATCCAAAAAAACCCCATGAACTGGGCTGGTTCTTGGTTCAGTTTGTGCAATGTGTTTTACTGAAATGAAACAAAGTGCCCAACTTTTTTTCTACTTGGCGCTTCGTTTTGCTTTGGTAAAGTGGACTCCCCCAACCCCTTCCCACTGACTCTGTGGCCTCCTCATCTGGTCTGTCAGCAGTCTTTGCACATGTACACACTGATCAGCTGATAGGCATGCGGACAGACAGTTGGCACTTCTCCTGGAGAAGTGTCTCTAAAGATGGCAGTGGCAGAGGACAAAGAGAAGGCTGTGGCAGGGGCAGTTAGGAAGGTGATGGGACAATGTGAAAGAGACAGGAAGGCAGCAGAGGTTTTTACTCCTTTTGGCATAAACCAAAAATAGTTTGTGTATTCTGGAGTCCAGCAGTGGTTCGCGGTTTATAGATAACCACAAATCACAAACCACTATTTTGCATCATTTTTCCGATCTGTCCCCATTTCTATTCTTAGCCATTAAAATAACCCTGAAGGTACTTTATATGTATCTCCATCCCATACAGTGGGATATATATATATATATATATATATATATATATATATATATATATATATATATATATATATATATATATATATATATATATATATATATATGCATGTTAGGGTGGATTCGGGTTTCTTCCCGTGTAGAAATCTGGTTGTTTTGGCGACGTTTCAACGAGGTCTCACTCGTCATCTTCAGGCTGGTGTTCTGGCTTCTTTCTTCTTGAAGCAAAGCGTGATCTCAGTTGAAGTCCTTCTATAAATACTGCTGGGGGGGTGTGGTTTTCTTGCTCTGTTGCTGATTGTAGGTTCGTTTGTTCTTTTGTGATCTGCTGTGTGGCTGAGGCGATCGTTAAGGGCTTAACTGCTGGTGGGTTAGATGGCTGTTTAGAGACATCATGTGTGGGTGAGGTGCTGGATGTGTGTCTATTAGCCTTTTGTTTCTTAACGACCTTGGTGATGGGTGTTTTGGCAGCATCCTGGGCTTTGTTGGAGTGGGGTCCTGTGTCTTGTGAATTCATTTTGGTCTGGCTGCGTGTCTGTGGTCTCCCAATGTTTTTTTGGCGTGTGTAAGTGTGCTCCATGTGGTGGCTGGAGTGGGGAGTAGCGGTAGATGGTGCAGTCGTGGTTTTGTTATTGGATGGTGGTTTCGTTTCATCTGTGGGAAGGGTCTGGGTTTGTGTTTGGTGTGGATGGAAGGTGGTGGCATCTTGTGTCCTTTTGGACCTGGTGTCAGTCTTTGTGACAGAGGCTCGTCTGTTGACCGGGGCTAGTTTCCAGATGTCAGGCAAGCGGGAGGTGTCATCACGTTTATTCATGTTGTTTGGGTGTTTCTCTATTTCAATGGCTTCCATGATTATTCGACTGTTGAAGTGTTCAGTTTTGGAGATGAGTTTGGTTCTTTTAAAATCAATTTCATGACCTGTTGTTTTTCTGTGCTGGAAGAGAGAGGAAGATTTTTCTTCTTTTTTGACTGCGTTCTTGTGTTCTGCGATGCGTGCGCTTATTCTCCTGTTTGTCTGTCCGATGTATGTGGCTGGGCAGACTTTGCATGGTATTTCGTAGACTCCTTGGTTTTCTAGCTCAATCTTGTCTTTGGGGTTTCTTAAAATGTTGGCTATTTTTTGTTCGGTGCAAAAGGCTGTCTTGATATTGTGTTTGTGGAGAATTTTGCTTATTTTGTCTGTGGTGCCTTTGATGTAAGGGAGGAGGGCAGTGCCGTTGTTCTCTTCTGTTTCTTGGTTCTTGGGGGGTGTTTCTTTTTGGATTAGTTTGGTGATGGTGTTTTTTTGGAATCCGTTCGCAATTAAAGTATTCGAGAGAGTGTGTAATTCAGTTTTTAGGTGGTCTTTGTCAGCGAGGCGTTTGGTTCTGGAGATGAGGGTTTTTGCTACGGAGTTGATCTGTGCAGGGTGGTGGTGTGATTGTGCATTTAAGTAGCGGTTTGTATGTGTTTTTTTCCGGTAGATGGTATGTCCTAAGGAGCCGTCGGGGTTTTTTGTAGATTAGGACGTCCAGGAAGGGAAGTTGGTTGTTGGCTTCTATTTCCATAGTGAATTGTATTTTGGGGTGTAGGCTGTTGAGATGTGTGAGGAAGTTGTTCAGTTTGTCTTTCCCGTGTGGCCAGATAACAAAGGTGTCGTCTACATATCTGAGCCAGAGTTTGGGTTTATGTTCGGACTTCTGTAACGCGTTGGTTTCAAAGTGTTCCATATATAGGTTTGCGATGACCGGTGAGAGGGGTGATCCCATGGGTGCTCCTTCTATCTGTTTGTATCTTTGTCCATTGTGGATGAAGTATGTGTTGGTTAGGCAGTGGTTGGTCAGATCTAGGATGTGCTTGGGGGGGTTGTATTTGTTGTGGATAGCTGTCAAGGCTTCTTGAATGGGCACTTGTGTGAAGAGCGAAACAACGTCGAAGCTCACGAGTAGGTCATTGGGTTGTAGGTCTTGTTTCTTTATAATTTCTATGAAGTGGAACGAGTTTTGTACGTATGAAGAGATGGATTCTGCATAGGGCTGGAGTTGTTTGGCAAGAAATTTGGCGAGGTTTTGTAGGGGTGAGCCTATGGAGCTGACTATGGGTCTGAGAGGTGTTCCTTCTTTGTGAATCTTGGGGAGGCCGTAGAGCTTGGGGCATCTGGAAGATTTCTCTCTGGGGATGATGCTTGGCTTGATTTCTTCACTTAAGGGTGAGGCTTTTATTTTGGCTTTGGTGGTTTTTTCCAGGTAGGTGGTGGGGTCTGTGTTCAAAGGTATGTAAGCAGGGTCTTGTAGTAGGTTGGATAGTTTGGCTTGGTAGTCAGATGTGTTCATCACCACTGTGGCATTGCCTTTGTCTGCTGGGAGAATGATTATGTTGTTGTCTTTCTTCAGGTTGGTGAGGGCTTTTTGTTCTTCTTTGTGTAAATTGCTTCTGGGTGGTTTGCTGGAGCAGAGGATATTGGTGACTTCGAGTCTGATTTTGTTGGCTTCATCTGGGTTGATTTTGGTTAGGCTGGCTTCCACTCCGCATATGATGTTTTCAGTGGGGATGTGTCTGGGGGCGACTGCAAAGTTGAATCCTTTGGACAGGACTTTGGTCTCTGCGATGGTGAGTGTCCTGTCTGATATGTTGTGAACTGTTTGTTTCATGGGCTGCTGTGGGGGGTTGGGCTTCTGGCGTTTTTCCAGTTTGTGGAGTTTGTTGGTGTGTATGTCTGTCTTGTGGGAGGTCTCTGTTTCAGCTCTCCAGGCGGCGAGTTGCTTGGATTTGTTCCAGAGTGTTGGGTGGATTTTGTTGCTGAGTTTGAGGTGGAGAGTGAGTAGGTCTCTGTTGGTTTGATCTAGTAGGTATCTTTTCTTGTGTAGTTCATTTCTGATTAGGGCTAGTTCTGTTCTTTTCAGGATCCTTTCGCTGGATAGGGTTTTTGAGTGGAATTTCAGTTGGAAACTTGTGGGGATCACATTTTTATCTCGGCAGTTGCGTAGGAATGCAATGTCACATAAGATGGTGGCTCTTCGGACTTCTAGTTTCTCGTAGGTTCTGGTCAGCTGGAAGGTTTCCTCCCCGTAGAGGTCGGATATTTGTTTTCGTAGATTTTCACGGGTATAGGTATGCATGTTAGGGTGGATTCGGGTTTCTTCCCGTGTAGAAATCTGGTTGTTTTGGCGACAGATGGCTGTTTAGAGACATCATGTGTGGGTGAGGTGCTGGATGTGTGTCTATTAGCCTTTTGTTTCTTAACGACCTTGGTGATGGGTGTTTTGGCAGCATCCTGGGCTTTGGTGGAGTGGGGTCCTCTGTCTTGTGAATTCATTTTGGTCTGGCTGCGTGTCTGTGGTCTCCCAATGTTTTTTTGGCGTGTGTAAGTGTGCTCCATCTGGTGGCTGGAGTGGGGAGTAGCGGTAGATGGTGCAGTCGTGGTTTTGTTATTGGATGGTGGTTTCGTTTCATCTGTGGGAAGGGTCTGGGTTTGTGTTTGGTGTGGATGGAAGGTGGTGGCATCTTGTGTCCTTTTGGACCTGGTGTCAGTCTTTGTGACAGAGGCTCGTCTGTTGACCAGGGCTAGTTTCCAGATGCGTTCTTGTGTTCCGCGATGCGTGCGCTTATTCTCCTGTTTGTCTGTCCGATGTATGTGGCTGGGCAGACTTTGCATGGTATTTCGCAGTCAAAAAAGAAGAAAAATCTTCCTCTCTCTTCCAGCACATAAAAACAACAGGTCATGAAATTGATTTTAAAAGAACCAAACTCATCTCCAAAACTGAACACTTCAACAGTCGAATAATCATGGAAGCCATTGAAATAGAGAAACACCCAAACAACATGAATAAACGTGATGACACCTCCCGCTTGCCTGACATCTGGAAACTAGCCCTGGTCAACAGACGAGCCTCTGTCACAAAGACTGACACCAGGTCCAAAAGGACACAAGATGCCACCACCTTCCATCCACACCAAACACAAACCCAGACCCTTCCCACAGATGAAACAAAACCACCATCCAATAACAAAACCACGACTGCACCATCTACCGCTACTCCCCACTCCAGCCACCACATGGAGCACACTTACACACGCCAAAAAAACATTGGGAGACCACAGACACGCAGCCAGACCAAAATGAATTCACAAGACACAGGACCCCACTCCACCAAAGCCCAGGATGCTGCCAAAACACCCATCACCAAGGTCGTTAAGAAACAAAAGGCTAATAGACACACATCCAGCACCTCACCCACACATGATGTCTCTAAACAGCCATCTAACCCACCAGCAGTTAAGCCCTTAACGATCGCCTCAGCCACACAGCAGATCACAAAAGAACAAACGAACCTACAATCAGCAACAGAGCAAGCAAACCACACACCCCCAGCAGTATTTATAGAAGGACTTCAACTGAGATCACGCTTTGCTTCAAGAAGAAAGAAGCCAGAACACCAGCCTGAAGATGACGAGTGAGAGACCTCGTCGAAACGTCGCCAAAACAACCAGATTTCTACACGGGAAGAAACCCGAATCCACCCTAACATGCATACCTATACCCGTGAAAATCTACTACAAAAATATATATATATATATATATATATATATATATATATATATATATATATATATATATATATATATATATATATATATATATATATATATATATATATATATATATATATATATATATATATATATATATATATATGCACATATTCTATCACCTTACCCTTGCAATCTCACTGGTATGGAACAGAACAGCATTCCATACTGCCTTTCCTGCAGACCATGACAGAGGAATTCTAAAGCTAGCCCTTTCTTTGCGTGTCTATATGTCATTCTCACATTTAAACTGAAATAACTAATTCTCACATTTAAAGTGAAATTAATTATCCTTCTACTTGACGGAAAGCTGTACCATATGGCTATTATGACTGGCATGTTTATTTGTACAGGAACAGCAACAAACCATCAAGAAGAACTGCAAAATGTGCATTATCCTTTCCTTTTCAGATTCAGTGTTTCTGTTGCTGAGTGCAATTTGCAATGTTTGGTAAACAACATTTGTTTCCATGGATGGTGTTGCCAACCATGTCAGCCTTGTGATGAGAGTCCAGGAAATGACTATAACTCCTACATCAAGAAAATTGAGGGATATAGTCACTGTACTTCCAAAGATAGCATAAGCACAGTGTACTCCACCATAGCTTGTCACATGAGGATTCTCAGAACAAACTGGCAGCAATTTGGTGCTTTGATTGGGGGCCACTTCAAATATTAGATATGCTTTATCTAGAAGTTCTCTGTAGGAACAGGAGAGACTATCAAACAGAGATGGCTGCCCACATGTATCATTTGGTGTAAACATGCAAATAGAGAAGAGCAGCAATAGTGGCTGTAGCTTCCTATTCTCTCTCAACAAACTGTAGCATTAGAATGAACCGGAGTAGAGATGTGCAAGAACTGTGGTTCATTCGCCTGGTACTTTGGTGTAGCACCTACATAGGTGCTCCATGAGCACTGCGTTCTTTCCTTCCTTGCCTCTTCTGGATGACCACCTACTCACCGGCAATGGTTCGCTTCCTTGAACCACCTCCAGACCTGCAACTAGGGTCTGTGTCAGGGTAAAAATAGATTCTGCACCCCCCCCCCAATAGGTTGCTGACAGAAGTATGCAGAGCCTGTACTGGGGAGGCAGCTAAAAAGGAAAACCGACAGGCAAGAAGGAACCATTGGTAATGACAGTGCCTGTGCCCAGTATAGAAGACTGGCCACTCTGCTGCTCATCAGTTTGCCCTACCCAGTGGGCATGAGAACCATGCTCAGGTCACTCCTTGCTATCACAGTCCTGCTTCTCTTGCTGTCACCACCGCTGCCTTAACAACCACTGGAGGAGGACGAGAGGGAGCACTGAGCTGCCTGTTCCATTGCCCTTTGCTCTTTGATGAGGAAGAGCAACCCCTGGCCAGCAGATCCCTTTCCTTCTGGGCTCTCCTCTCCATCCATCCCTGCCACCTCCTGCCTTTCTTCGCAACCTCCCCTTGACAATGGGGCAAGCCCCAGTAAAGCTGTTTGGGATCCCCCCTCCTCAACTAATTCCTTGCCAAGTTATTTGGGGTAGAAGTGGTGGAGTGGGTTTGTGCTCCTTTTCCTCTCTCGTAGCACCCCTGTTCATCTAAACATTGTGAGTTCACATCAAAGCCCCCTCTGCAATTTTCCAGAGTTTGAGGATGGCTTCCTATCCTGTCCTGATAGCCCCCTCCCAGCCCTCATCAAGTGACCAGGGGAAAAGGAGGAGGGTGCAGGTGAGTAGGTTGATTGAGCCACACACACACAGGTTGTTTGTGTTTCCAAGTATATTGATGCTCAGACTGAATTGTTGACTCTCTTTATCCCCCCTTCACAAACACAAGGCCCTAGTTTGCTTGAATATCCAAAGCTATCAGCTCTATTGTATAGAGCTCACTAGTCATGGGCCTTTCAGTTCAGAATGGGTCTGGTTCCAAAATGAATCACGGCAGCTCAGCTGCTGTTCAGAACTTGGACTCACCCTCTGAAATGAATCACCAATTGACTTACCTTGGTTTACTTCACATGGCGTGATACTCCAACCAGGAAGTAGCCTCTGACATGGCATTGTTCCTTCTCTCTGGCACTGGCCAATCAGACAGGGAGGTGGGATGATGCATGTCTTTCCAGTGCCAGGGAGAAGGTACAATGATGCATCACAGGCTACTTCTTGGTTGGGGTATCACACCGCACAAGGAAAACCAAGGTAAGTCAATGGGTGATTTCATTTCAGAGGGTGGGTTCAAGTTCCGAACAGCAGCTGTGCTGCCGTGATTCATTTCAGAACTGGACCCATTCCAAAATGAAAGGCCCATGCCTAAAGCCCACATATTCTTCCCAGGAACAGAAGAGTTCAATAGAAATCTCTTGAGATTGATAATAAATTGATCACAATCTGTTCAGAGGATGGCCAATTCTGGATCCAAATCAATTTTCCAGATATGTCCAAGAGCAGATTTTTCTTTTAATTCCCTCATAATGACAGAGTGGGTTGAGCCGAGATGTGACGTGGGTTAGGTCACCTCTGATCTCCCTGGTTCTTACTCCACAGGTCTATACACAATGCAAGCTTTTAAAAAAATCCAATAGTCAGTTGCACAGTGCACACACATTAACGCTGCACTTAACTGCTGTTCATTTGCTTGCTACTACACATGAACTACACATGGGTTCTCTCATGTCAATTCAGAAGTACTTGCCATACAGGGACTACAGTGTTTGAAAGGATCTTTGATAAACTGCTTTTCGTTCAAGAGAACAAAGTGCTTTTCTACCTTTCTATTTGAGCTATAAATAAATATTTTGATTTCTAGAGGGGGACAGTGCTAGTCTGTTGCTGCAGAAATAACAACAGGTTCTTTGTGGCTCCTTCTTTAATGCACCACAAGGATTGCAGTTATTTTCAAATACTAATGATAAATAAAGATGCTTAATCGTGTGTAGACACTTGATCTCTTCCTCCTAACCCCAGTGTATAATAACATATTTCACATATAGTAAAGCACACTAAGGGTGCTTTTACATGACCCCTAAGATCCGCTGGCCACTTAAATTCAGACCAGAGATCTTGGGGGTTTGTCGCTTTTTCTGTGTCCCCACCCCTCCGCACTCCCTGGCTCCTGTCTGCCTGAGGGGAGGGAGGGGGAAAAAGGAGAAAAGAATGCTGGCTCACCTCCGTTCTGCCATCTCGCTCTGCTCCGGGAAGCATTCCAGTCTCTTAATATCTCTTAAAGGGGCGGGGGCAAAAAACAACAACAAACACAAGGCGAGGATTGCTCGGCACTCACTGCTTTGTAATCCGCATCAGAAATGTTTCACCTTCAGAGACCAGGTACTTGGAAAATGTGCTGGGATGTGCTTAGGTGGGCGTGGTCACACTTAATTTTTTTTAAACTCCGGAGCTGGTGGGAAAACAATTTTAAGCTCCGGATCTGGGAGCTATTTGCCTCGGATTTTAGTGGTCATGTAAAAGCACCCAAAGATACTGTAGCTATATCATTAAGGCTTGTGTGGAACTTGCAGAATATCATAATGAAATGTTTTAGATTTGTACTTGATGGACTGTGAATGAAGGTTTTCATATAGAAGCTTTTTAGACGAGCAAGGAAATATCCTGTGCCAATTTCCTGTACAGCCATTTATAAAACCACGGACAAACTATGAATTACACATTTACTTATTTCATGCTTTATTTCAGGTGAGTAAAATGAATTCAACTTTCTGAAATGTTTTAATTATAGCTTATGAAAGAAATCAAGGGACTACCTAATTATTAGGTAAAAGGTAAAGGTTCCCCCTGCATATACATGCTAGTCATGTCCAACTATAGGGGCGGCGCTTATCTCTGTTTTCAAGCCAAAGAGCCAGTGTTGTGCATGTTTGTGGCTGCACAGAACAAGAGGGGCGTGGTGGCTCAGCAGACTAGAGCGCTGAAAAGGTCAGCTGCAATCAGCAGCTCAGCGGTTCAAATCCCTGGCGCCACGCAATGGAGTGAGCTCCCATTGTTAATCCCAGCTCCTGCCAACCTAGTAGTTTGAAAGCATGTAAATGCAAGTAGAAAAATAGGTATCACCGTAAAAAGTGGGAAGGTAAAACAGTGTTTCCTTGGAGCCATGCTGGCCACATGGCCAAGGACTTGCACTACACTGGCTCTTTGACTTGAAAATGGAAATGGGCATGGTCCCTAGAGTTAGACATGACTAACACACATGTGCAGGGGGGACCTTTACCTTTATCTATTTATTAGGAACTACGTAATAAGACTTTTTGCCACATTTTCTACTACTACTACTACTACTACTACTACTACTACTACTACTACTACTACTACTACTACTACTACTACTACTTATTATTATTATTATTATTATTATTATTATTATTATTATTATTATTATTATTATTATTATTATTATTATTATTATTAATAATAATAATAATAATAATAATAATAATAATAATAATAATAATAATAATAATAATAATAATAATAATAATAATAATAAAAGTTCCACTCTGTTTCATTTAGTTTATCTGTGATGGGTCAGGTAGTTATTCATTTCATTCCCTAACGAAATGAATAACGACTAAGGAAACAAATAATAAATTCATTTTGTGCCCATCTCTAAATATAATAAAAGAAGGTGAACAGAGTGGATCTTTTGTTAGGGCTGTCCCCAAGACCCCCCTTTCCTTGGTGCAGCATGAAGAGCACTTGTCTTCAAAGCCTGTAAGCTGCCTCATTAACCAATATCATCTTGTTACCTTGTTGCCAAAGGACCTACCAAGAGATTAATTTTCCTGATGAAAAGTTTAGCTCTAGTGGGTAAATAGTGGAGTTCTCATCTACTAAAGAAAGGAACAGACAAGCTGATGCTGCCTCCAACAAAGAAATCAGTGAAAAGTGCTTTAGAAAGATATTGCTAAAAACAACTGGTTCCAATGGCCTTCAGCATAGGCAAGTTTTTTTCAGGCTTAGCAGCATCACATATTATTCAGGCTTAGCAGCATCACATATTTCTGCTCAGAGACCACTTGGTAATGGGGCAGCTATATTTTTAACTAAATAAATGAATAAATAAATATTAGGGCAGAAGAAACTAAATCAAAATTGCATCCTTCTTTGCAGCATTTTCTTTCTTTCTTTCTTTCTTTCTTTCTTTCTTTCTTTCTTTCTTTCTTTCTTTCTTTCTTTCTTTCTTTCTTTCTTTCTTTCTTTCTTTCTTTCTTTCTTTCTTGTGAACAGGGCAAAATGACTTAGAACATGACATGGGCTGATATATATGCGATCTATACAAAGGGTAAAATACATTTCTCAAGGTGAAGAGAAACATTCTGAAGGACTGATACTACCATGCCATGCACCTATACTAGAATTGCGGAAGTGACAATGTGCAGAACAAAATGAGCTTTTCATCAGAATAGTTGTGGGCAAATTCAGTTCCATAAACACTCTGCTCTAAGAAGATTTCTCTTTCTCTCTCTCTGTCTAAACCTGAGCACACACAGCTTCAGATTAACACCTGGAAGACAGTATAAACCGAACCATTTTTCACTTGGCAGTATAAATCAGGCCATCCAGAGTTCCAGATCTATTCACTAGACTTTCAATCACCCTCTTCTGAAGGACTGATACTACCATGCCATGCACCTATACTAGAATTGCAGAAGTGACAATGTGCAGAACAAAATGAGCTTTTCATCAGAATAGTTGTGGGCAAATTCAGTTCCATAAACACTCTGCTCTAAGAAGATTTCTCTTTCTCTCTCTCTGTCTAAAGCTGAGCACACACAGCTTCAGATTAACACCTGGAAGACAGTATAAACTGAACCATTTTTCACTTGGCAGTATAAATCAGGCCATCCAGAGTTCCAGATCTATTCACTAGACTTTCAATCACCCTCTTCCATTATCCGGTATCTGTTGTTATCAATGGCTTGCCATTTCCGTATCCATGTTGTCATTTATGCTGTTGTTTACAAGAAGAGAGATCACATTGATCAAACTCCTGTTGTGTAGTTACATATAAGATATAACTCTTAGCAGCAGGTTGCCATAAGGTAAGAATTATCTCTAGGCAGTCTCTCTTTCATTCTGAGTTGCATGCATAATTCCTACAGAAGTGTCTTAACTCAACAGCAATTCTATGCTAAAAATATGGCATTTGTGCAACTGCAAAAGGATTTCAGGCAATGTCCTCTACTGTAGTACAGATGAGATCTGCAAGCAGATTCTGCAAGTGAGAAGTTTCAGTGTATTCACCCTAGAAAACTACCTTGTATTGAGTTGTACCATTGGTCCCCTTAGCCCACTGGTTCCCAACCTTTTTTGAGTCACAGTTCCTTTTTATAATATCCAAGTAACCTGTGACCCTCCACCACATCTGCATAAAAAGGAATGTTTAATGGAGTAAAGTCATCTTTTCATAGAATGTAGAGGCTTCTTTCTCCCACAAAGAGCCTATTTCTTATACAAAAATATGCATGCTAACTTAAATATCCCTCTATGAAAGATCAAGGAAGAAATTATTTAACAAGGGCCATGATATATATAAGGTAACTCATAACTGCCCAGAAAACACTTTGCAACCCCCTTTGGGCGAGTAATGACCCCCAGGTTAGGAAACACTGCCTTAGCATAATATCCTCAACTGTGACCAGCAGTTTGAAGTAGGATTTTTTCATAGCTGTATCTGGGAAATCCCTGATATTTCTGAGTGTCTAGTAATTTACCAACCAGCATCAATCTTGCTTACCTTTCAAAATCCCATAATATCAGGTTATTTGGGTCTCATGGTGGTTCTTTTTAACTACACAAACTTTAATCCCACACCCACTATTTGCATATATGATAATAATTCTAGTGTCACTTGACTAACAGCTGACTGAGCCATATCTACTGCATATAGACACATCATCTGAGAAAACAGAAATGTGGGTCTTCTACACTTCAGAAAATAAACTTGTTTCTTGTGAGTATTGAGTTGTTACAGTCACAACCGACTCTTTGTGATCCCACATCCATTTTTCTTACCAGTAATACTGGAGTGGTTTGGCAGTTCCTACTACAGGCACCTACCCCACCTTGTATTCCCTGGTGGTCTCCCATCCATGTACTAACCAGGGCTGACCCTGCTTAGCTTCCAAAATCAGGTGAGATCAGATGTGCTTAGGGTATCCAGGCAACTACTATATTATAAAGCAGAAATATGCATATAGTGAAGTAGGGGCCTAAAGCATGAGGTGATGAGAAAGGGGTGTACAACTAATTTGAATGAAATTCAAATAAAGTAAAAACAGGTCTGCATAGGATTAGATCAGTCTGAATCTGGTCTGACTTGCTTTGGTTTAACTCTGTGAGCTGGAGAGGACAAGGAATCCCCACCATGTGTCGGCAAAAAAAATTCAAACAACACCATCAAAGAAAAATTCCAGATAAAGAATAGAGCAAGTTAGAATGGAACTACATTTTGTTTATGGGAAGTTTCGTTTTCTAGCATGGGGGTAAAAACCTCATTAATACTCTATAGTTCAATATCTGGGGGGAAAGGGAATATATTATTTTGGTTAACAAAGAGTTCCAGTGGCATTTGTTACTAACTGTAGTTAGTGGGGCAGAAAGAAGAACAACTAATGTGGAGAAGAGATAGGGCAAATATTGGAACTCATACACACATTTACACAAAAAGACACACAGAGCCCTTCTCATACACACATACACACAGCTGTGCATCTGTTGATGCTCTGCTTCAAGTAAGTAAGAAAGAAGAATGGGGTGATGTTTTATTCCCCCCCCCCCACACACACACACACTTGCATCTCTCTACTTGTCTCCTTGCAGACATCATGGGTATAAAAAACCAATACACATTACAAAGCCATAAATATAGACTAAGACAAACTTTAAAGGTAGCATAAAAACAGGTAAATGTAACAGTTTTGTAATTTTTCAAGGATAATGCACTCTGAAGATGCTATCATCTTTCTCAATTGTACACATTTTTGGTAACATAAAAAAGAGTTAAGGTAGGCATTACTAGCACAAAATTGTCCAGACATACCTGTCAAGTGTCATCCCTTGTAAAAAAAATTACCATCTCAGTAAGTGTTATACACTTATGTGGAAAAAAGGTGACTGTGCATTCCTATGCAAATCAACAGCCCAAATGAAAATCTCTTAATGTTGGTTCAAAGTGAGACAGACAGAAGCAATAGGATCAAAATTGCCAGGGCCTGTCACCAGTCTAGGAACAGCATTTTGAGCCTGCTTTACTCTCTAGGTCAGCAGTTGCCGGGAAAGAATGCGAAATTATATTTTAGTAATCCCCTACTTGTGGGATTATCAGAAGAATCCATCTGGCCACTGTGGGAAGAAAATACTGCTCTGATAGCCCTTTTGTCTTATTTAGCAGGGCTCTTCTCATGTTCTTAGGAAACTGAATACCATGAAGTGTGTCTTCCAATAGATACAGCCAATAGAACCTCCATTTACACAACAGAACAGGCATGTCCAAACTTTGGCCTTCCAGATGTTTTGGACCTCAACTCCCACAGTCCTTTGCCATGGGAAACATCAGGAGGGCCAAAGTTTGGACATGCCTGCAATAGAAGCTATTCTGCAAATTCTGTCAGGGACAGAACACTCCTCAAAGGTGGCACATTACATTCCAGAATCAGTAAAACAAAACAAAAGTAAACCACCTCCCTCCTAAAAAATGTCCTCCAAAAGGAACCAGGTCCACAGGACATGTCAGATTGCTAAAGAGTAGCTACAATGCAATTGTGTACTCTCTACCAGATGGGTGGTAGCAGAATTTTCTGGAGATATTCTTTCATAATCACTGAAGTGAGCATTCAATGAGTACTAGGTTCAGGATTTTTCTTGCCCAACTACATAAGCAGCCTCTCCAGCATGGTGATTTTCTAAAACAGGAGGGGGGGAGAATGCTTGCCAAGTTCTGTGTTCCCACTGTCTTGATACGAGTAAAAGAGAGTAGCCAAACACCTTCTTCTTGTCATTTTTGGCAAGAACATGATGAGATAGTTGAAAAAGGAAATATAAGCTCCTAAAAGACTCCATGATTCCAGCTGACCACAAATGTAAAGTGTTTCCCTGCCCTAGAGATGGGCACGACTTAGCGGTATTCCCGTTTCCGTTTCCGTTACTCGGTTCCGTTACTCTACGGAAACGGTAACGGGAATTACTCCGCCAGACTTCGAGCTCAAACCGACGAACGAACAATTTTGTTCTGATTTGTTGTGCTCGTTCCTTGCATCGCGCGATGCCATGCGGCACAGAAAAAAAGTTTTTAAAAGTTAAAAAAACCTGGTTCCCGGCCAAAAAGCAGGCGGAAAAATGCCTGCCGTGCCTCAGGGCACCTACCAGAGGGATTGTTTCTGGAGGTCCCCGGCCTCCCCCCCATCCCCCGTCCTGGGCTGCTCTGGTGGGACTCGCCGCAGGCTCGCAGCCAGCAAAAAGCCCAGTCTCGCCGCCACCCGCCGCAATTAAAGCGCAAGCAAGTGGCACGGACGGCACAGGAAAAAACTTTTAAACTCTCCCCCTACCCATTCCCGGGCCAAAAAAGCAGGCGGAAAAATGCCTGCTTGACTAAGGGCGCAGGGCACCTACCGAAGGGGTGGTTTCTGGAGGGGGGGTCCCGCCTCCCCCCCGTCCTGGGCAGCCGGACACGCCATGCCATGCGGTGCGGGCCGGGGATCCAAAATGGGGCGGCGAACGCAATATTGTTTTTGAAATCGTGGTCCAAAAACACACAAGCACAACAGAAACACGCGAAAATTTATAAACTGCCAGATTTTTCACAGTAGCAGTGGGTTTTTTCTTGCAACAAAATGTCTCTCCTCTCCTCCTCTGTCCTCCATTGATTTTATTTTATTTAATTTTTTTTTACACCTGTGCAATGATGGGCTGGCCGAGTGGCCAGCCATGTGGGAGTGGACGACCATGCAAATTTTTGGAGCCATCCCACCAATCGCATGGCCACTTGGCCATGGAGACTTCTGGGATGTGCCAAAAAGCCCCCTAAAACCTGCCCTAGCCCCCTAACCCTAACCCTAATCCTTGACTCCGTACCCATACGTCACAGACTGTCTTCTTAGTGGGACAGAGAGGCACCCAGAGGTGCAACCCACTAGCCCACCGTAACCTTACCCGTCACTAGCCTCACCCTAGACCTTGCACTAACCCACCTTAACCCTAAGCCAGATCTACTTGCATTGCACTACACGCAAGTACGATTCCCTTCTTTGTGAGACATGGTGGTGCGAGAGCCTTAGGCATCACCCTATGCCTCTGGCGTGTTCACTGGTCTCACTGTCTGCAACTGGTATGCATATCCATATGGCTATTGCATACCATTTTGCAGCAGCAGGTGAGGAGAGGAGACCCCCATGTTGAGGGGTCTCTTGGAGCCAGCTTCCCCTTCCTAGTGGGTGAGGATAGGTGGCACCCATGGGTGCCTCCAGGAGCCCGCTTTCCCTTTATAGCGGGCCAGAGGAGGCACCCACCCCACAGAGGTGCCTCCAGGAGCCCGCTACCCCCCCAAAAAACAGTACTAACAAAAACGAAAAAACAAACCGACTAATTTTTGCGAAATTTCGCAAAAAACGGAAACGAACCGAAACGGAACCGGCTCGACTAACAACAACTCGGAAAATTTTTTTTTCAAGTCGTGCCCATCTCTACCCTGCACCTAAGTATTTGTAATTAATACAAAATTATATGCATATTCAGTTGCACTGAAGTGTAAGGTCTGCCCAACCTCAAGCACAGAAATACTTGATGACTATTTGGAGTAAAAGAAGTGGCAAATATGTTGTGCACTGCTTTAGATGCTTATACAATGCTGCCTAGATTTAGGCAACTTGAGCAATTCATACAATTATGGTATATGCTTTACATGAAGGTATTTGTGCAATTGGTTCTTCTGTTTCCAGAAGGTTTTGCCAATGGCTTTTCTGGGTGTGTGCAAACACAATCCTTAACATTCTAAAATGGGACTGTGAAAAACAAATCAGGATATCATAATGTCAATTGTAGCATTACTAGCACAGTGGTAAAATACGGTTCTACTAGATCTTCACTGTATAGAACATTGAACTTGATCTTAGCCAAAGAAATGTAGCAACCTACATAGATCACAACATGCTTCTGTTTCACTGCATTTATCTTCTTGCTTCTTCATTTCTATTCAGATTCAGTTACTAAAATAAATTATTTTCTAAATCAAAACATCTTAGGTTTTACCAAAGCAAGGATGACATGCAGTTTGCATGTGTCTATGGCACTATTTTTCACCTTTTATTTCAAATGAATTCACAGATGCTGCAACATCATTTAAATATATGGGCCCTGAAGTATTTATGGACATGACTTTCATTGAATTGTGATGATATAAAGAAGGCAGCTCTTTGAGTTATGAGAACACATTTCCAAGATATCAAGAACCTCACATGAAAGGAAGAAAAACCACAGACCTTCTTCTCTAGAATTTATGACTCACAGTTCCGCTAGTATCCACAGTGGATTCCATGTCAGAAATATGCAAAGGTACTCTGTACGACAATGAAATCTGAAACATTGGTAACATACAGTTTTGCTTATCTTTCAAGAGTGAATGAAGCATATGAAATAATGTCCTTAGCTCAATATCTCATAAATGAATCTTGATTTTATACCAACATTTTTAGGGCACAGGAAACCAAACAGAATAGGAAACATTATTGTAATTTGGGAGCTTTTTTGACTAGTTATTGTAGAATAAATCAAAGAAACACATTCAAAATTAGGTATGGGATAAATCCAGTTCTCAACGTTCTTGTCTTCCTTCAGGGTCAATGCTCTTTTATGCTCAAGATTGGCACATGACACATCCAAAATATGACTGAAAGCTCTTTGAGGACAGGCATGGATATTTGATTTAAAGTCTCATTTTAAATTATTCTCAGGGGTGTACAAGAGGGATCTCTCCTTGTAAGAAGATATTTATTGGAGATTTACTTGAAGTTTTGGTAGAGAAGTAAAATTGTTCATATTAGGACATCTGATTAGCTATTGTGAATTTAAAAAAAAGTTAAATCTAGTTCAAGACCAGCTAAGGCAGCAGTTGCTGTTAGAGATGGGCACGACTTGAAAAAAATTTTTTTTCGAGTTGTCGTTAGTCGGGCCGGTCCCGTTTCGGCTCGTTTCCGGTTTTCGTGAAAATTCGCAAAAATTAGTCGGTTCATTTTTTCGTTCTTTTCGTTGTCGTTAGTACTGGTTTTGGGGGGGAGCGGGCTCCTGGAGGCACCTCTGTGGGGTGGGTGCCTCCTCTGGCCTGCTATAAAGGGAAAGTGGGCTCCTGGAGGCACCCGTGGGTGCCTCCTATCCTCACCCATAGGAAGGGGAAGCAGGCTCCAAGAGACCCCTCTACATGGGGGTCTCCCCTCCTCACCTGCTGCTGCTGCAAAATGCTATGCAATAGCCATATGGATATTGCATAACAGAATGTGCAGACAGTGAGCCCAGTGAGAGTGATAGCGTCATGCCCGCCCTTCACAAGGCTCTCGCACCACCATGTCTCACACAGAAGGGAATTGTACTTGCTGCGTGTAGTGCAATGCAAGCAAGTAGATCTGGCTTTAAGGTGGCTTAGTGCAATGGCTAGGGTTAGGCTAGTGACGGGTAAGGTTACGGTGGGCTAGTGGGTTGCACCTCTGGGTGCCTCTCTGACCCACTAAGAAGACAGTCTGTGACGTATGGGTACGGAGTCAAGGGTTAGGGTTAGGGCTAGGGCAGGTTTTAGGGGGCTTTTTGGCACATCCCAGAAATCTCCATGGCCAAGTGGCCATGCGACTGGTGGGATGGCTCCAAAAATTTGCATGGTTGTCCACTCCCACATGGCTGGCCACTCGGCCAGCCCATCATTGCGCAGGTGTAAAAAAAATAAAAAAAAATAAAATCAATGGAGGACAGAGGAGGAGAGGAGAGACATTTTGTTGCAAGAAAAAACCCACTGCTACTGTGAAAAATCTGGCAGTTTATAAATTTTCGCGTGTTTCTGTTGTGCTTGTGTGTTTTTGGACCACGATTTCAAAAACAATATTGCGTTTGCCGCCCCATTTTGGATCCCCCACCCGCACCGCATGGCATGGCGAAATGGCAACTCGAGTCCGGCTGGCCAGGACGGGGGGGAGGCGGGACCTCCCCTCCAGAAACCACCCCTCCGGTAGGTGCCCTGCGCCCTTAGTCAAGCAGACATTTTTCCGCCTGCTTTTTTGGCCCGGGAATGGGTGGGGGGAGAGTTTAAAAGTTTTTTCCTGTGCCGTCCGTGCCGCTTGCTTGCGCTTTAATTGCGGGCGGCCTGCGGCGAGTCCCACCAGAGCAGCCCAGGATGGGGGATGAGGGGGGAGGCCGGGGACCTCCAGAAACAACCCCTCTGGTAGGTGCCCTGAGGCACGGCAGGCATTTTTCCGCCTGCTTTTTGGCCGGGAACCGGGTTTTTTTAACTTTTAAAAACTTTTTTTCTGTGCCGCGTGGCATCGCGCAATTGCGCGATGCAAGGAATGAGCACGACAAATCAGACCAAAATCGTTCGTTCGTCGGTTCGAGCTCGAAGTCTGGCGGAGTAATTCCCGTTACCGTTTCCGTAGAGTAACGGAACCGAGTAACGGAAACGGAAACGGGAATACCGCTAAGTCGTGCCCATCTCTAGTTGCTGTACATAAAGATGAGGGCAGAAGCAAATGTTGTCAGTTATTATCTCATCCTTCTCAGTATTAGAATTTATGAATCATCCCTTGTATTTGAAACATTGGTACCATAATAGATTTTAAAACATGAGCAGCTGTAAAGATCAAGTTCAGCTGGTACCATTCTTCAGTAAAGAAAATGAAGGTTCCTGTAGGACATGAGAAGAAAACAGTGTGACCTCTATCATCTGTATCTGCAAAATCTAAGATCTAAAATCAACTCAAGGGCCAGTTCATCCATGAATGTGAGTACTAATCATCTGCATATATAGCATCCTGTCAATTCACTCCCTCCCCACCAAGCAGATCATCATGGCCTTGATGATCATCATATTTTCTAAGCAATATATACCTAGAGAATATGTTGAAAAACAGCCCTGACAATTGCTTTGTGCTTGGTTGAGAAGTGGTTATCTGATGAAACAATGAGTCAGCTTCTTGGATTTCCCCCCAGTTGGGGTCTCTTTATGAATTGCACTGAACACAAGAGGGTATCCTGTAGATCAGTGGTTCTCAACCTGTGGGTCCCCAGATGTTCCTGGACTGCAATTCCCAGAAATCCCTTCCAGCACAGTGAGTGGTGGAGGCTTCTGGGAGTTGCAGTCCAGGGACATCTGGGGATCCACAGGTTGAGAACCACTGCTGTAGACCATCATCACTGGTGACACAGGTATTTTCAGCATTCTGATTACTCTTTGCTATATAAAGTTTGTCATCCTTTTTCTACCTGGCAGTGTGGTGATGATATTCTGCAGCAATATCAGGCCAATTCTTAGCATTTTGAACCATGGATACAGAAGCACAATATCCCACATTCATAAATCAGAGGTTTTTTTGGAAAAACTGAATATAATCAAGTAAATTAAACCAATGAAATTATAAAAATATGTGTGAATCAAAAGGCACTCCTGGGTTATATGTAATTGGCACACGGCTCTTATTCCCTTTGCTGACATCAATGTGGCATCCAGCATGTGCAGAGTGGCAACAATTATCATTAGACATGGGCACGACTTGGCAAAATTCTCGTTTCCGTTTCCGTTTCTCGTTTCCGTTACGTAACGGAAACGGTAACGACAATTACTCCGCCAGAACTTGAACTCGAACCTCCTAAAGAAAAATTGGGTCTGATTTGTAATGGTCGTTCCTGGCAGCATCACAGCGATCGCGCGATGCCAAGCGGCTCAGGAAAAAAGTTTTAAAAATAAAAAAACCCCGATTCCCGGCCAAAAAAGCAGGCGAAAATATGCCTGCCTGAGGGCACCTACCAGAGGGGTGGTTTCTGGGGGGGTCCCCGGCCTCCCCCCCTCCTCTCCTGGGTTGCGCATCCTTGTCGTCTCACCAACTCGCCAAGTGGCGCGGCACAGAAAAAAAGTTTTAAAAATAAAAAACCCCGATTCCCGGCCAAAATAGCAGGCGAAAATATGCCTGCCTGAGGGCACCTACCAGAGGGGTGGTTTCTGGGGGGGGTGTGTCCCCGGCCTCCCCCCCTCTCCTCTCCTGGGCTGCGCATCCTCGTCGTCTCGCCAACTTGCCATGCCATGCGGTGCGGGCGGGGGATCCAAAATGGGGCGACCGCAAGCAATATTATTTAATTTATTTATTTTGAAATCGTGGTGGTCCAAAAACACACCAAAGCACCACAGAAACATGCGAAAATATCTATTTTAAAACTGCCTGAATTTTTACAGTAGCAGCAGTGGGTTTTTCTTGCAACAAAACATCTCCATTGATTTTATTTTATTTTATTTTATTTTTATTTTTTTACACCTGCGCAATGATGGGCTGGCCATGGGAGTGGACCATGCAAATTTTTGGAGCCATTCCACCAATTGCATGACCACCTGACCAGGTTTTGACCGAGGTTTCTGGGATGTGCCTGTCAGGCATAAAAAGCCCACTAACCGTTGCCCGAACCCTAACCCTAACCCTAACCAAACCCATACGCCAGTACACTGTCCTTCTTAGTGGATCAGAGAGGCACCCAGAGGCGCACCCCACGAACGGACCCTAACCTTACCTGTAACAACCCTAACCCTAGCCCTTGCGCTAACCCCCC
Source organism: Phrynocephalus guinanensis (assembly GCA_037367245.1). Taxonomy (NCBI): domain Eukaryota; kingdom Metazoa; phylum Chordata; class Lepidosauria; order Squamata; family Agamidae; genus Phrynocephalus; species Phrynocephalus guinanensis. The sequence goes on from CM074740.1 coordinate 60,861,543, forward strand.
TAACCCTAAGCGAAATCTGTACTCGCATTGCACTTACGCAAGTACAGTTCCCTTCTTGGTGAACCACAGAGCGCTGAGACTGAGGAGGAGCCTTCCCCCAGTGTGCGCACTGTGACACTGCAGTTAGCAATGGGCCTGTGGTCAACAGAGAGAGGCACCCAAAAAAGAGGTGCCTCGAGTCTCAACTTGGTATGCATATCCAATTGGCTATGCATGGCATTTTGTAGCGGGCCAGAGGAGGCACCCACCCCAGAGAGGTGCCTCCAGGAGCCCGCTTTCCCTTCATGGAGGGCCAGAGGAGGCACCCACCCCAGAGAGGTGCCTCCAGGAGCCCGCTCCCCCCCAAAAACCAGTACTAACTACAGATGAAAAACTGACAAACGAAACAACAAATTTTTGAAAAATTTCACGAAAAACGGAAATGAGCCGAAATGGGCCAGCTCCGACACACGACAGCTCGAACACGTCATTTTCCCTGGTCGTGCCCATCTCTAATTATCATATAAGATATGGGTAGCCCTTTTCTATCATACAGCACTGTCATGTGTGATAGAGGATGTCCTGTGCATATCCTGTAACAATCAGGTTCAGGGCACAAACACAAGAGCTGCACTGATTGCCTCTAGCAATCAATTGTGTGTGATTATGATGAGCATTGAAAGAGAAGGGGAGGAAAAGCCGTTCCATAGTACCAAATGCACAGTTGGGCTGCATTAGCAACCTCCTCCTAACGGTATTCCAGTTAGATAAGAATCCTAAAAATGCTTCATTCTGTTTCTCATTTGCTTATTGGATTCAGCATGCAGATCTGAACATCATTCATCCTGGCCAACCAAACATGAATTGGGAGAAAACCTAGATCCCAATCAAGACTATTTCATATCCAGCTTTCCTGTATTTACAGAAAATTGAACAATTGCATTTGAAATAAACTCACAAAGAGCTGAAGGCTTTAAAAGAGCCTGTGGGAAGGAAGAGGTAGCACCTCACAAATATTTGGTTTTACAATAACCCTAACAGGACAAAGACATACTTGAAATATGAATCCCATTAGTTTTCAATAACTAAAGTTGGATTCAGGCTGTGAACCTCCCATCCTCACCATGCTTAATAATAGATTCCATCCGTAGTTTGAAAACAACAACAACATTTTACCTGCAGCAGTTTAATATTTAAAGTTCTGTAGCTTAGGTAGCAAAACTGCCATTTGCAATGCTGTAGTGTCGATTTCTCAGAATAGTTCAAGTCTCTGGTTAGAGTGGAAAACACTAGCAAAATAATTCTGCATGGATGATTTTCAACATCCTCTGTTCCTTACAACCTAGATGGGGTGGGGTGGGGTGGAGGCATCAGATAGCCAGGAAATGCCAACCTTCTTTTGCTATTTAAATGAATTAAATGTTTTCAGTTGTAGAGGAATGAATTTTGATACAGGTTCATTCTCAAAAGTACAAAATAAAATAAACAAAAACAAATGTAAAAGATCAGTTATGGCAGTGTCAGGGACATGTGGAATAAATATACAGCAGTCAGACCTACCTAATGCAAAATTTCACAGAGAACAAAAGAAAAGCATTGCTATAAAACATATAGCTCATATCAAGGTATGAGCATTCAGAAGTATTTATACATTTAAGAAACTTAACATCAGTAATAAACAGATATTGTCAATGTGGCTGATACAATTTGTCTACAGAGGGCTCCAAAAAAGCAAACCACTTGGCCACGCAGAAGACTTGGAGGCAGTGTGTGAGAGTGTGAAATAGTCCACATATTGCCAATGAAATGGAAGAAGAAGAAGAAGAAGAAGAAGAAGAAGAAGAAGAAGAAGAAGAAGAAGAAGAAGAAGAAGAAGAAGAAGAAGAAGAAGAAGAAGAAGAAGAAGAAGAAGAAGAAGAAGAAGAAGAAGAAGAAGAAATATTCTGGACTTTGTCAGGATTTGTCACTGCATCATCTTGTCTTCTATCATGTTGTACTTTAATGCTGTGATTGCTGCAGTCTCTTGCTCTTGGAGAGAGACAGTGCAAAAATTAAATTAAATTAAATTAAATTAAATTAAATTAAATTAAATGTTAAAAGTGCTCTCCTCAGCATCTCCATGAGATTACACCCCACTCTGAAATGTGGCATGGGAAGTCTTGTGTGACTTCTCAGTACGGTACTCTCTGACCATTTCCCCACACCCTCCCTAGAAGAAATGTCTAGCTGTGCAGGAATTTTCCAATTCCTGAGCAGAAAGGCATTTTTTTGCTGCACATGATTCACCAGCAAGAATATGAAGCAATATAGACAATGCATAAAGAAGTGGGGAATGAGGGAGAGATGGAAGGAAGGAAAGAAAGAAAGAGAGCCTTATGTTTTCATGAGAAGGCAGGACATCTCTCTGATACAGGTGAGGGGCCAATGTAGCACCTTGCCATAGCAAGACACAAACAATAGAAGAGAATTTTCACATGCAGTCATGGGGGTAAAAAAACACTTCTTGGAATTCTATGGTTTTACATATGAGGACATAATAAAAATAATCTGGTCTTTAGCAGCTCTGAAAATGAGGTAACTACCCCCTCAGATGAACAACAATGCATGACCCTGTGTCATGGTTTATTTTACAAACAATAAAGCAAAAAAAAAACCCACCCTCTCCCCTCCTGCTTCCCCTTCACCTCCTACAGATGATGATAATGATGATGATGATGATAGCCTGTCAGGTCCTGGCTGGCTATATGTCTGCATCTCAGCTGAGAGAAGTCCTCATTCCACTGACAGGCTTGCTCCATCTGGCGGGGCATCTTTGCTTCCCTAGCCAGAAGCACGTCAGACTGTGGAAAGTCTCGTATAAGGGAGGGGGAGGAGCAGGCTATATAATCTCACTCCCCCAGGTGTTTTCATCCTTTCGAATTTCAGACCCCTTCCACCCACCCAGTGCGAGGTTGTCTGGTTCCCGTTTCGGGGCAGATAGGAAATTTTTACCTTCAACATCAGAATTGGCCATTATGTGTTGAAGGCTTTTTCACCTATCCTGCACTGGTTGAGGGAAGTGGTTTAGTTAAATAGGTTAAAAGTTTCTAGGTTAACAGTGAATACTTGGCATGCATTGGTTCTGCGGGTAGTGCAGAGGCCAAAAGTCAGTGAGTCTATGTTGAAATGTCATCCGAGCCCACCCAACTTAATGACACTACGGATCAGGTGGTTACAGTGCCGTGGGAAGGATGCACTGGGAATACCCCCGGGCCAAGGGTTACCAATTAACTGAGCTTGGACGCCCGAGTGGGATTTGAGACATTTGGCTGGCCCCTGGCTTCGACTCGCCCAGGTAAGATCAGATGGTGGTTGGGGAGGTCACAGGTGACATCAGAGGCCCAACCATTGTGTTGCACTACCTCACCCCACCATTTTTTGTTAAAGTTCATAACAGTTCAATAAAGTGTGACCATTTTATACTCCATCACTCATGTCTCACATCTTATTCCGGTGTGGGAGGGCAAGGGCCATGTGCACAGAACAGCTTCTCCAGATGGCAGTGGCAGAGGCAGGAAAAGGTAGGAAAGCTATTGAGGCAGTAGGAAGGGTGTAGAGGGAAGGCTGGGGGTGGATAGGGAGGTAGCCAGGGTTTTGTCAGATGTTCTTAGACAGCCACTAAATTGTATTACAAAATGAAAAAAATTCCTGAATGACCCAATTTGTGGTTTGTTCAGGGGGGAAAATCTTAAAATCATGATTCATGGTAAACCACCATTTTGGAGGTTAATGCCCATCCTAATTGAAATCCTTGCAGAGATGTCAAGTCAATATGCCCTAAGCTACAGAGGACAGTGAAACTGGCAAATATTTTTCACATAACTTAACTGTAAAGTGTGCATAAATATCCAGTTTATTTTAACTTTAAAATTATTCATATTAACTTCCTAATTATTCATATCTGCTGCAGCTGGATAGGAAAATCCAGGAGTCTCTTCTGTACCCAGCACAGTAGCATGCTTTGCATCCTACTGTTTCTTTTAAGAAAGTTAAGGCATAAAAGGAAAACGAAGCCAATGCATCATCTGAACTGGTTACTCAGGCAATATCATATATATGATACAGTCACTGTAGCATTAACTGTTGTAGAAAATATTTCTATTTGACTTTGTGTGTGACTCCCCCCTGTGGCTATGCTCAATCTACTCTCTTTAAATTGCATTTCATTTTTCAATGAACAATGTCTGGCAGGGCCTAAAATATGTGCAACTCATTCCTGTGGGGGGGGGGAAATGATACATGAAATAAAGTGAAAGAAAGGAACTTGCATGGCTACGTATAAAAATGCAAGATCTTGTTTGCAAAGCCAGCTTGCTTCCCCCTCCATTAGGAACCTCAATACAGTGGTACCCCCATAAGAACATAAGAACATAAGAACATAAGAATAGCCATGCTGGATCAGGCCAAAGGCCCATCTAGTCCAGCTTCCTGTATCTCACAGTGGCCCCACCAGATGCTTTGGGAAGCGCATGAGGCTATATATCTGTCTACTGATACCACTCCCCTGCATCTGGCCCTTGAAGTACCCTGGTTTTAAGCCTGGAGATTACACATCTCTATCATGGTTTGTAACCTGTGATGGACTTTTCCTCCAGGAATCTGTCCAATCCCCTTTTGAAGGCATCCAACCCAGAGGCCATCACCACATCCTGTGGCAGGGAGTTCCATAGACTAACAACGCGCTGGGTGAAAAAATATTTTCTTTTGTCTGTTCTTACTCTCCCAGCCCTCAATTTGAGTGCATGTCCCCTAGTTCTGGTATTTTGTGAGAGGGAAAAGAGTAGTTCGACTTAAGAGAATGCATTCGGAATGGATTAAATTCATAAGTCGATGTACCACTGTACTACCAACAGATGTGAAGATGTCCTAGAAAAGTCTCTCCAGATGGCCTCCCTTAAAAAAAACCCAAACTGTACTCCAAAATAGTGGTCGCAGGCACCAAAACTGCTGAGGAACTTCCTCATGCTCTTTCCTGTAAGCCCCTGAAATTTGGAAAGGTTTGGGGATCACAGAGCTGAGTTATAAGCTCAAAAGGGGTTCCTGATAGTTAATTGAAAGAGTGTGCCAGCAATTTAGGGGTTAATAGGAGTTAAGCTAGTGGTTAAAGTAACCCAAAAATTGCTGGTGTGTGGTGAAAATATAGTTGAGAATGGCTGAGTCTAATCTAGGCTCTTCATGAGAAAAACTCCCCTATGAGAAGTCTAAATTTAGAGGTCTCCTCTCCCTCCAATCCATCCTACTGTACATTCTGGTCAATGGCAGGGTCAGGAAGAGCCGTAAAAGGGTTGGGGGCATGGCTAAAGCTGTCAACCTCCCCAATGCACTGCTCTAGTTTGCCTCTTTGCACAATTAAATCATAAAGCAGCTAACATATTGTTCCATCTAAAGATGGGCACGGAACGAACATTTTTTCATTTTCGTTACCGTTTGTCGTTTCCATTACGCAACAAAATGACAAACGAAAATTGTGATGAAAATGAAACGGAACAAACAGAACCACAAAAATTGTGGTTGTTACGTTTTGTTTCCGTTAATGGCGACGCGCAATGAAATGGGCTGTTTTAAATGTTAAAAAACGCCCTGGACATCCATAAAAATGCAGCAATAATTATTTATATTATCTAATAATACCTACCAGGGGGTTGGGGTCCTTAAAACGTTTGTTTTAGTCTTCTCCCATCGCGATGTATTTTTCTTTTCCCTTAAAATGGATGTCGCCACCAGCCACAAAATGGAGGCAAGCCATGTGATGGGATCATGTTCAACCAATAGCATGCCCAGGTTGCAGACTGGGTGGGCAGGTCTGGCAGCCACAGAGGGCATAAAAAGCTCTGGCAGCCCCCATCCTCCTTGCAGTCTTTGGTGGGAGTTAGGGTGGGATTGCTGTCTCTGCTGCGACTCTAGCTTCAGTCCTGCAGCCTCACTGTGTGTGTGCGTGCTGCGTACCTCTCAGTGAGTAACCTCCCTTGCCCCGCAGTGCAGTCACTCTGTGGATGCCTTGCAGCCTGGGCAATGCCCGCCGCTTCCTTTGCAGCCTCCCTGCATACCTAGTCTATACTGTGTCTCTGCCAGCATCCATTTTTTTTAGTGCTTTCCCTCTGGTCTGGGGCGTTGGGGGATGCCTGCGCACGGAAATGCTTTAAAAATCGTGCAAAAAGCTGGTAAAAACGACAAATGAAAAAACAAAAAACGGTAAAGAAATTTTTCAAAAATTTCACGACAAACAGAAATATACCAAAACAGACCTCTCAACGACAAATGAAAAACCGAAACGCCATTTTTCTGTTTCGTGCCCATCTCTAGTTCCATCTGCCAGGATTGCCTTGACGTGGATTCCTACATTGACAAGGTGTTGGCATTGATGGCTTTCTAGTCCTCTTCCAACTCTACCCTATGATTCCAACTAGTTTATGCATTTCCCACAACAGCCATTCCCAAAGACTGGGAAAAAGCAGAGACTTTCTATGTCTTCCCCAGAAAACCCAAATGGACAGAAACCTTGCCTGAGTGCCCCGTTATTTCTATCAGGGCACATCAATGCTGATGCCTGTTGCAAGCTGAGCACCCGGAACAATGAAATCTAAAGCAAAGGAGCATTACACTTTCAAGTATCTTATTCATGGCACACTGGCACTTTGTTGCAAACAAGATATATATTTACTGTATGGAATGGGATACAGTATGTATATATCTTGCCTGGAAAAAAATCTTTCTAATTGAAATCTTTCTAATCAGGATTCAAAAGGCAAGCCACAACAGCGGGGGTGGTGGTGGACTATTGCAATTTCCAGATTCAATTAGAATTTTTCCCTAGGGGCACCCCCTTTGGAGCTTAATAACTCAGCCCCCTGTTTCATTTTTTGTTTTGTGACCATCTCGAGGCCTGAGTTATAGGACTTATTAAATGTTCCTTCAATATTATTAGTTTTAACAGGATCATGTCCCCATGATTTAAAATAGCTTTCTTTTGGTTGTAACTGCTGTGACAAAACCCTGGAAGCAGGAGAAATGCATATGTAAATCATCAGCCAATCCCAGCAGGAGGGCGGGGGATGGGATGGTATAAAAAGGGTGGAGCCTGGTCTCTGAGAGTTAGTTGAGAGTTGAGTTAGTTGAGTTAAGAGTGAGTGCTGGGAGAGAGCACTGCTCTGTTAGAGTTCAGTCAGGCAGTGAGGGCTTTACTGTTTACTGGTTATTAAAGACAGGGAGGCTTGAAGTGATGAATTAATCTATTCTATGTTTAAGGCAATGCATACCAACTTCAGAAATTATTGTATTTATTTATTTTCTCAATAAACTTCATTATTATTTTTATGTTATACATCTGAATCTGTCCCAGTTCATAAGGCGACGATTTAAAAGGTGGCACCATTACCAAGTGGATCCTGTTAAGATTAATAAATTGATTCTTTACACACATTCTAATCACAATCACAAGTTTAAAAAGGGAGGTGTCATCACAAGGTTTTCTGGCTGGCTGAGTTACTTTTCTCCTCTCATCCCGATTCTTTTTCCCCCAAACTTCACCTTCAAAAATTTAGGGTCCCTTAAGGCCTCGTGGCGCAGTGGCTAAATGCCTGTACTGCAGGTAAAACTGTGCTCACGACCTGGGTTCAATCCCCGGTAGCAGGCTCAAGGTTCACTCAGCCTTCCATCCTTCCGAGGTCGGTAAAATGAGTACCCAGCTTGCTGGGGGAGCAATGTGTAGCCTGCACACTGTAATCAAAATTGTAAACCGCCCAGAGACTACTTGTAGTGGTATGGGGCGGTATATAAGCAGAACACTTTGCTTTTGCTTTTATTGTATCTGGAATTTCAGCTGCCTGCTGAACTGTTCTTGGGGTTTTATCACAGACCAAGAGTCACAGTTCTGAGTTTAATATTGAATAAAATTGCTCTAAACCAATAACCTGTTTCATATCGAACAAAGTACAGTGGACCCTCATATAACAAATAGTTTGTATAACATAAAATCTGTACAACATAAAAAATTCCAGAGATAGGGGAAATTTGCTTAACAGAATTGTCTATAGGGCGAATACATACAACATAAAAATGGTCGTGATTAGGGATTACTCTGTTTCCAATTATTTCCTATGGGAAATTTGTATAAAGGAACATTTGCTTAACATTTCATTTGGAATGAATTAATTCCTTTATACAACGTACCACTGTATTTACATGTTGCTGTTCTACCCATCCGTTAAGGCACTTAGTTAGTAGTAGAGGTAGTAGATGAGGAAATAAGAAGCTTGTATGATTATATTAGTACAAATAGAGAAAATCACAGTGAAAATGGAGAATACTTTGAAAACAAAAGAAACACAGACACAATACAAGAAACAGCCATTCAAAAATAAATTAAACAGTACAAAACTACATGTACAACACCTGAGAAATAATGATGGAAAGTGTGATAATCATTCACCATGGACATGGCTAGAATGGGGAGCCACTAAGAAAGAAACCAAAGGATTGATTTTTGCTGCCCAAGAACAAGCACTCCAAAGCAAAGCTAAGTTTCAAGGAATTAATACCAACACCAAATGTTAACTCTGCCCCCTCCCCCAAAAGGAGCTGAAATGGTGTCATACCTCATCTGTGAACATCCAAAGATTGTACACATTACAAAACCAGACATGACTGAATGGCAAAATTAGTGTGCTGCTCATTATGCATAAAATATAACTTTTTCAACATCAAAAACCCCATGGAAACATCAGGTAGGGAAGATGTCAGAAAAGTCAAGATCTTGTGGGATTTCCAGATCCAAACTGGGACACACATCAGACATAGGAGTGACAGAATGAACAAACGTCTGGATCATTGACCCTGTGATTCCAGGGGCTGCCAAATTGGAAGCTTAAGAACTAGACAAACTAACAAAACACAAATACCTGGCAATCAAAACACTTTACTTGATGAAACACAATTAAATGGTCTGAATAGTCATTGGAGCTTTGGGAACAATGTCAACAAATTTCACACAATACTACATGCAATTGCAAATGTCAGAAATAACACCACCTACATAGCTACAAAACAGAGATAGTAGTACTAGCATACATAGTGTGCTGATACTTTACAGATACTTAGATTTTTGGATAAAACATGTACAGTAACTGTTACTTACTACCAGTAAATGTTTTTATAATTTTGACTACAATATATAATACTCCAGCATTTACTACTACTACTACTACTACTACTACTACTACTACTACTACTACTACTACTACTACTACTACTACTACTACTAATAATAATAATAATAATAATAATAATAATAATAATAATAATAATCTAAAATATTTCCACATCTGGGTTCATTTTATGAAATGCATCACAAGGATAATCATTCTGGATTGGAAGAGAACCACTTGCACGGTTTCACAAACTGATACTCCACTATTATTTCAAATATAAAATTACTATTAACACTGGTTTTAGGTAAGAGGAAGCATGAACAGTATTGCCAGTTTCTGACCTGCAAGAGGAGCTGTTGATGCTCCCTCTGCGTGAGCTTTGACAATGAAAAAGGTTAAGTAAAATGCATAATTCTCAATGTAGGCTATCACTTCCTTTGTGATATTCTAATGATATTTTGCACCCAGAAGTTAATTTACACACAGGGCATCAATGTGGACTCTTCACACTTTGATTTGCATTGTCTCTTTTATCCCAGAATGTGGAGAGCGAAAGAAAATTATATGAATGTCATCATTGGCTTCTCTAGTTTAATTAGTGTTTATAAATTCAGCTGAAAGCTGATAACAGATTATGGGACAAAGCAGAAGCTCCTGCTTCCCAGCACGAATGCAAAAGCTATTGCTCATTTCCTCCTGTTTCACCTACCTTAATGAAATTGGTAATAGTTTGGAACTCATGCCATTTTGTCATGTAGTTACAGCTTGTCCTTTCACAAAAGAAAATTAGAAAACTGCTGAGTATTATAGGTATTAATGGTTGCTAGAACAGTATAATAAAAGGCTCTTTTTCTAAAGCACTGCCAAGCTTTCATGTCATTATTCATGAATGAGTAATGCATTCAAAAGGAGAAGAGTGCTGATCTCCAAGGATGTGGAGCTGTCTGAAGGAAGGATTGAAAGAGAATTTCATGTAAAACATAAATGCTGAGCCAATGCATATTGAACAATTTTAGGGTGAAAGGTAAATGGAGTCTATGTATGCAGAAAGAAGTACCTGCCAATCAGCAAAGACGATGCCCGATGCCCAGTTTTCTGTATTCAGAAAACTGTAGAAATACCAAGGCAGGAGCAGAAAAGAAAACAAAGCAGGCTACTGTTTTTTCACAGAAATATGAATGTTCTACATTGTTTTGCTGACAAGGTTGTCACAAAGGAATTCAAGGTAGAATAGTGGTGAATAGTGGTGGGGAATAATGGAATTTGCAATCTGATGACACTTGGAGAACCATGAGTTGTCTACATCTGATCTAGAAGAAGACAGGGATGTGAACTGATTAAAGAACTAATGCTTAATTAATTTGCTGTTTTATACTGTAGTGAAATCAACAAATGTCTTCCATCACAATTTAATGCCTTCACTAGAAATCTGCTTTTACCTGATGATACTTAATAGTGAATTCAGGATTAGGGTCAAAAGACATGGTTAGCTGATTCATTAATTGGAAAATCTGCAACCTAATCATGTGTCTGATTATTTAGATCCCTCAGTAAATTTAGGTGGGCTTACCTGAAAGTTAGAAACAGAATTGAGGCTTTAAATGTGTTCCACTTGAGTTGGATTGTGTCTCCACACCCTTCAATTTCCTATATATTAGTGAGGCTTTTCTGTGCATTTCCCCCCACAAAGATCAAGATGTCTAAGATTCCATCTCTTCCAATGTACTGCCCACTAGTCCTCCCCCCACTCCAAAGGACTCCATTTAAAATCCCAGTCCTTTACTTCCAACATCTTAACCAGAGTCATCCGGAATCACTATGATGGGTCTGGAAAATGATACATATTTTCTAGCTGTTTCCCAGATCATTTGGCACTAGGCAAGGAAATCAGGAATGCCATTATGTTGTAGACAGGTCCAAATATAGTAAATAACCGCTTCCTTTCTTCCTACCTTCAAAGAAGGCACTGCACATTAGAGAAAATAGGAAGACAGCTGTAATCAATGGGCAGGAAAGTGGCATTCAAAATTCCTTTGGCAGCTGTAAATTGCATGCTATCTTGGCCATAAAGAAGTTTCCAGCTCTTATAACAAGGGATACATAAAATGAGATGTGAAACTGCTGAAATTTATGACCTTGCTAAAGGTTTTATTTTGTCACCTAACTTCTGCCACACATCCTGGAAGAGAGGATGACAGCATGTATATTTAGAATACAGTGGGTGAATTATTTCCTTGATGCAAGGAGACCGAGGCAGAAACTCATCTTCTGCTATTCATGAAACAGTCTACTTCAGGCTAAACTACAGGTACCGACATCACTATATTAACCCAGGAAGCATTGCTTCATTATTAATATAACTGAGGCCCATGCATTTAAACCCAAAATGAAATTAGGGCAGTTATGTATTACAGATCACTGGGAGGCTGTCATTTTGATGATGTACAGTAGAACGCTAAGAGCTGCTGTTCCGATGAAGTATTGTACCAAATGCCATCACTCCAGTCATATATTTCATCGTGGTGTTAGAACCAGTGTGAAAATAGGTTGTCAGAGCAATCCCTAAGGGTAATATATTCCCTCAGCAAGGCAATCCACTTAATGTTGGATGATAGGTTACATGGTGTGTATGCATGTAAATCTGGAATGTGCTCCTGTATTCCTGGTATGAGTACTCCTAGTGCTTGGTTATTTTTATTCCTGTCTTCATTACTGTCTGGGTTGGAACCTGAGATGTCAGCACTTCCTGAGGAGATACATGGCTAGTCAATTAGTCAATGAGACAAAGGATAGACTGACAGATGAGGAGATATAAAGAGTCAGAGGAATCTTAGAGGAGCCTAGAAGCTACAAAATTGTCTTGACTGCAAGCCCCCACCCCATGTACATAGTATTGTTTTTCTTACCCCTTCCTCCTGGGCTGTTTATTTTTTCAATACCTAAGCTGCCAAAAACATGTTCTTTCCCATCTCCAGAACCCTCATTTGTCTCAATATACAGCAAATAAAAAGACTTCTCCACTGCTGGCTCCGCGGGCGGCTTGTACTCCCGCGGAGCTGATTTGCCCCTCCCGAGGAGGGCGAAGGGGCGAGGCAGGACCCAGATGTCCTGCAGGGGCGGGGGGAGGAGCGCCCTTTAAAGGGTGGCTCCTCCCCCCAAACAGCAGACTCTTTGGAGCAGCGTTCCCCACCCACCCACCGCGTTAGGGCTAGTGTGAGTTTACCTGGTCGCCAATTTCGGGGCCGGATAGGAATTTTTGACCCGCAATCTGAATTGGCCGTTGAGAGCGGGGATTTTTCGCCTATCCCACACTGGTTCCTCGAGGTTTTAAAGTTGTGAAGTTGTTACTGGTCACACTGTGGCGGCTAAAAGCATGGAGGGCAGCAGGGAGCCTACAATTGACACCTAAAACCCAAACGCCCCTTCACCACAGCACTGCGGGCCAGGAGGTCTCGGGGCTGGGGTGGGGGAGGGCAAACGCCTCCCTGCGCTGGGAATTACCCAGGTTGGAGAATAACAGGCAGGGAGGAGGTAACCAAATTAACTGGCCTGGTGGGTGCTGTCGGGTGACTGCACCACCTGGGGGTTGATGGCTCGCCTGAGGCTGCCCGGTTGGAGGGGTCCCGGGAGACCCCGGGGTTCCAACCAAAGGAAGACGCCTGGCCCCTCCTGTTGTTGTTATGCTGTTATATGTTAATAAAGTGTGGCCCAGTTACCCCCAACATACTGTCTCGCCTCGTCATTCTGAGTGGGGGGGCAATGCTTCTGCACTTCGTCAGACTGACAAAGCCGTTTGGATGAGCAGCGAAACATTTCAGTCTCTCAAGAAAAGAAGTCCAGTTGCCATAACTCAACTTCCAGAGAAACTCACCTGAATGACTGAGAATCTTCACAGACATTCTCCACTGCTGTTGAACCATACTCCCAAAAGGCAGACTTCCAGCAAATTTTGAGTTTTGGCCATCTTTTGTTTGTTTTGGGCATAGGGATGGGGATCATGTTTTCTCAGTTTTGGTGGCAGTTTTCCCACATTATGTCCTGGAAGAGAAAATGTGAGCCCCACAATCTTTGGAGTGGCCCACCTAGTCTACCACTCTGCAATGTAAACCACTCAAGAATGGCTTTCTGCCAGATGGTGGTATATTATAAAATAATAATAATAATAATAATAATAATAATAATAATAATAATAATAATAATAATAATAATAATAATAATAATAATAATAATAATAATAATAAATAAATAAATAAATAAATAAATAAATAAATAAATAAATAAATAAATAAATAACTAACCACTGGTCATTAAGTAAAAGCCTTCCTGAAGACAAAAGGTCCACTAAGCATGCCTGTGAGGGTGGTAGGGCTGAGAGAAAGACCCCCTCCCCACCATCAATGATCTTAATGCCCAGGTAGGCTGATAGAGGGGGGTGCAGTCTTTCAGATCGCTTGGATATATAAGGAAATAAAAGTCACTTAAGTCTCACCATAATATACAATGGAGGTAGTAGCCAAACATTTAGCACACGCTACGAGTAGTCATATTATAAAACTTAATGGTGTCTGTAAGAGGAAGACAAACAGGCTTGAGAATGTAATGAGATAAGATTGCAGTCTGATCCAGCTGCATCCAAATTACCTCATCTGAATAAAATTTTGATAATGCCTTCAAAAGCATGACAGTTTTCTTTTCACCTTCTTTCCCATAGTTTCTTTCATTTTTATTATGACAGAATTATCAAAAGGTCACACATCAGGTGGAATGTCTACTATGTATGGGCTGTAAGACTCTTATTTTGGTCAGCTCCACAATCAAAATTCTTTTAGATGGCTTCAGACATTTTGAGAGTAGACTAAAATGGTTTTTGACTTCAACTGTATCCATGCATTTCTAAACATAATGAGATGCCAAGTCCACACATTTTGATGAAAAACATTAACAACTTCAATTACATTTTTAATCTGAGAATCCTTTTAATGGGAAAACATCCCCATACAAGCTTTGCCATATCAAATGTATTCCTTTCCTTGGGGAAACAAGGTCACACAGGAGGAAAATAGATGGATCTGTAATCATAGAGCATGTGGACAATGTGCTGGAAGCATATACAGCTATAATCCAACAGGTTGAACGCAGCTCACCACACATACATAGTGAACCACAAAGGGTGGACGTATGCCTTCTGTATTTATTGTCCACTCTATTCTGGGTTTTAAAAACTGAGCTGTCAACTTGGGGTGTGCCCTGGAAAATTGGGATTGGCAGGTATTCATTTCATTGTACCTGCCAGATCTTGCTACTAGATGCTCTGTTATTGTGTTGTGGCTTGTTACCAGTGGTCCAGACTGTTTACTTTTGTGCCCAGCATTTAATACTCATTGGACTCTGATTATTCCTATCATTTACTGATCTTGAATGGTTGACATTGGCTTGGATGATCCCTCCATGGTTGCCAATGTTGAGACTTCTGGGCTGTCTTCCTAGACTATATGCTGTCTCTGAAGCCTTCCGTGGCATCCAGTTCCATTTAAAACTAGGAATCAGGAGAGAGCTTTTCCCTTTCACCATATTCTGGGATGCTGGAATTTCTTTCATCTCCCCTGCCTCCTCTTTTCCATCCAGTTGGACAAACAAGAACAAGATCAAGTCATGATCGTGTTGCTTATGTGGCCAGGAGTGGTGCAGACTTTGTCACTGTTCTATCCTTTTGTGGTCTCTTTTCTGGTGGTTTGGCCAGCATGGTCCTGGATGCCCGTTGTTGCTGCTTTCGTTGCAAGGTGGAAAGGTATGCACAGCTGTGGCTATGACATCCCACCTCATTCTTTACTCACAAAGCAATGCCATGTTGTGAATGGCCTTCTGTATCATGCTTCAAGTGGATGTAATGCTCAGGCCACCCTTAAGAAGAAAGGTTAGAAAACCACCCTCCACTGTTTGGGAAGCTCCTTTGTCTGAGTAATGCAAAGACTGGGATTTGGCCTATAATGGCTTGAATTTAATGGCCAGATTTTTTGGGGTGGGGGTTGATGGCTGGTGCTTGTTCTCTCAACTACTACATAGCAGAATGGATTTTGGCACTTCTCAAGTCTTGTGCAAGCATCACCTACTAAGTTTCTGTTTCCTGTGTAATCATTAAAGATATAGGAGCCATATTCTCTCCCGCCTCATTAATCTGGCCATTCTGTATTAGAGTTCTGCTAATATGAGAACAAATCTGATTCAACAATAACTTCTTTATATGCAAGGGATTATCTCTAAAGCATGCCAGGATATATAAAGCAAAATTACCAGCACAACTGATCAAAATAGTTGCATCATACTTTCTTGAAATTCTAATGTGACAAAGTAAAACTCTTCTGTAAAACAACAGAGTGATATCATTAAATCTAGCTGAGAATTGGTTCACTTTCTGATGTACTGTTTCAGATCAGAAGGAAAGTACTTGAGGTTTTTATATTTTAAAAAAGAGAATAATGTAAAACAAGGAAAAACTGATACAATTGTCTAGGTATGTAGAGGATTTGGGGTGTTTAGCTCTTAGAAATTTCACTTTAAATCCCTGTATATCCAGCCATTAGTTTTGCCATTGAATTAGGGTTGACACATTTTTTCCTTCCCATAGCTTCTTAACTGTAAGAGCTGCTTCACATACATCATGGTGCTCTCCACATTGGAAATAGCAGCACCTATTCTATTTGTCCAGGGCATGTGGCTGCTAATTTTGCTTTAGTCCAGAACCTAACTAAATTTGAAAATTCTCTAACGTATTAGAGAGAATGTAAGCAAATCTATTGTCCACCCAGCCCAGGAATAAAGAGGCAAAATGTTTGTGGGATTCAAATTGGGCCACAATTTATTGATACGAATTCACACAATTCAACTGTTAAATGTCCCTTAACAAGGGGGCCTAAATGTAGTGCAAGCAGAGCAGTTAATGATTCTTAAGATTATGAGAAGGGCACTGCCCACCTGTTCAGTGCCTTCCCAAAACTTGTTGTCTGGGCAGTCCTCATTCCTACTCTTTGAACCTATTTGTACCTAACACCGAATGTTTCTAATCTCCTAATCCAGTTCCTAATTCATATTGGGGACTACTGGCTCAATAAGTGTATATTATTCAATAACTTTCACCTGATTTAAATTTACCACTTGCGCTACCGTCAATTGTGACCAGTAGACATGGGCACGACCAGAAAAAAATGATGTTTTCAGTTTTCGTTTGTCGGAACGGGTCTGTTTTGGGTCGTTTCCATTTGTCGCGAAAATTTTCAAAAATTTGTCATTTCCATTTGTCATTTGTCGTTTGTCATTTTCACCGCGATTTAGCATGATTTGACTTCCCAGAGCATAGGTGTGTCCCGCAATCAGGGCCGGCACTAGGTGTTTTTGTGCCCTAGGCGGCGGGTGGCCGGCGGCCGCGGGCAGGCGAGTGGGCAGGCGAGTGGGTAGGCGGTGGCGCGTGCCGCAGGCGGGTGGCGGCGCGGGCGGACAGGCGAGTGGGCAGTTAGGATATCACTTAGGATAGAGGTTCTGTTCTTAGCTTGCACCCCAAATGTGTGTGTGCAAGCAAATTGAAGTTGGGAAAAGAGAAAATAAATGGTAGTATATAATATATTTTTAAAATAAATCCACACCTCCCACTCCCAGTCGAACCTCCCCCTTTATCCAATATGAGAAAAAAATCCTCACAAACTGCCAGAGAAGAAATAAAGAATAAACTGCTATTCCCTTCAGCAGACAAAGCTGCAGGGAATCAAAGAAATTATTTTCTAAATTCAATTCCCTCCCTGCCTGCCTAACTTAAATCCTAAAGCCTCCAGCCTCCCTCCTCAATCTCGATTGGATCACACCAGCACCAGCAGCCAGCCCTCCTCCCTCAACCACATCCATACACCCGACTGCGATTTCTGGAAGGTGCCTCGGCTTTGTATGCCCTCCGAGACATCCAGAAGTGTCAGTCAAAAACCTGGCGATGCCATTGGTGGAATGGTTCAAACAATTTGCATGGTCCCATCCCATGCCCAGCCCAAATGGGCAGGTCTAAAAAAATAAAAAATAAAATAAAATAAAATAAAATCAATACAACGTTTTATTGCTATAAAAACCCACTGCTGCTACTATTAAAATTCAGGCATTTAAAATAAATAAATTTCACATGTTTCTGTGGTGATTTGGTGTGTTTTTTTACCACAATTTCAAAAGAAAAATTGCGGTCGCCATTTTGGATCCCCCCACCGCATGGCATGGCGAGACGACGAGGATGACCCCCCCCCCAGCCTGGTGCAAGCAGCCCAGGACAGGAGAAGAGGGGGGGAGGCTGGGGACCCCCCAGAAACCACCCCTCTGTTAGGTGGCAAAGCCTCAGGCAGGCATATTTTCGCCTGCTTTTTTGGCCGGGAGTCGGGGTTTTTTTAAAAAAAATTAAAAACTTTTTCTGTGCTTCGCATTGCGCGATCGCCACAATGCCACAAACAAAAACGAAAAACCCGACCAAATTTTTCTTTTTTCAGTTCGAGTTTGAGTTCTGATGGCTTAATTATCGTTACCGTTTCCGTTACATAACGGAAACGATAACCGAAAACGGAAATGACAATTTCGCCGAGTCATGCCCATGTCTAGTGACCAGTTATAAACCTCCCCTTAGCTTTAAAGAGAATGGGATGGGTGAAAACACACTGCCACTCTGGTCAAATCTGAGTGGAATCCCAAAATTCCCATCCAGCCCGTACACAACCAGCTAATCTCATTCTCTAATTAGGGAGGGAGGAAGGGAGGGAAGGAGGGAAGACAGCTGGATCAAAAAAGAGGCCTCTCACCATGTGGCAAGGCCTTATCTAACCTACTGCAAGCAGACCCATAGTCTGCACCAACCAGGCAGGTAGACATAGAGGCCCTTCCCAGAACTATGGCTGATCAAAGCTATAATTTACTTTCTCTTTCCTGAGACTTAATTTTTGGTCCCTAGCCCTCTCCCCCCACCACCACCACTACGATTGGATGATCCTGCAGTTAAATAAAAATATAGGACTGAGCTTCTGTGTAGACATGGGCATGACTTGGTGAAATTCTCGTTTCCGTTTCCGTTTCTCGTTTCCATTACAGAACGGAAACGGTAACGACAATTACTCTGCCAGAACTTGAACTCGAACCAAAAAAAGAAAAATTGGGTCTGATTTTTCATTGTCGTTCCTGGCATCGCAGCGATCGCGCGATGCCAAGCGGCACAGGAAAAAAGTTTTAAAAATAAAAAACCCGATTCCCGGCCAAAAAAGCAGGCGAAAATATGCCTGCCTCAGTGAGGGCACCAACTAGAAGGGTGGTTTCTGGGGGGGGGTCCCCGGCCTCCCCCCCTCTCCTGTCCTGGGCTGCTCTGGTGGGGGGCATCCTCGTCATCTCGCCAACTCGCTCGCCATGCCATGCGGTGCGGGCGGGGGATCCAAAATGGGGCGACCGCAATATTTTATTTTGAAATCGTGGTCCAAAAACACACCAAAGCACCACAGAAACATGCAAAAATATTTATTTTAAAACTGCCTGAATTTTTACAGTAGCAGCAGTGGGTTTTTCTTGCAACAAAACTTCTCCATTGATTTTATTTTATTTTATTTTATTTTTATTTTTTTACACCTGCGCAATGGGCTGTCCATGGGAGTGGACCATGCAAATTTTGGGAGCCATTCCACCAATTGCATGGCCACTTGGCCAGGTTATGACCGAGACTTCTGGGATGTGCCAGTCGGGCATAAAAAGCTACTAACCCTAGCCCGAACCCGAACCCGAACCCGAACCCTAACCCATACGCCAGTACACTGTCCTTCTTAGTGGGTCAGAGAGGCACCCAGAGGTGCACCCCAGTAACTCACCCTAACCTTACCAGTAACCCTAATCCTAGCCCTTGCGCTAACCCCTAACCCCAAGCCAGATCTGTGTACTCGCATTGCACTACAGCAAGTACACTTCCCTTCTTAGTGAGTCACAGCGGGCGCCCTTAGGGGTCCAGCAGTGACTCCAGTCCTCTGTCACTTCGCTCTCCAGCAGGCAGTGAGGCACCCGAAAGAGGTGCCTCTGCCTGCTACTGCTGCAACTTAATGGTATATCCAATTGGCTATGCATGCCATTTTGTAGCGGGTGAGGAGAGGAGGCACCCACGAGGTGCCTCCAGGAGCCCGCTTTCCCTTCATGGCGGGCCAGAGGAGGCACCCACCCCAGAGAGGTGCCTCCAGGAGCCCGCCCCCCCAAAACCAGTACTAACGACAGACGAAAAACCAACAAACAAAACGACAAATTTTTGAAAAATTTCACGAAAAACGGAAACGAGCCGAAACGGGCCAGCTCCGACACACAACAACTCGAAACGTAATTTTTCCTGGTCGTGCCCATCTCTACTTCTGTGCTGCTGACAGGGAGTGAAATGCATGCATGCTTTCTTTCATATCCATATCCATTTAAAGCCAAATCAGGCTAAAAAATAAAATTAAACTAAAGAAATACACTTGGAATCATGGAAGAATGAAGCTAAAGCTAGTCATGAGAAATTCTCAATGCTACTGCATCATGTTCCCTTAGAAATCATCCTCCCCACCTAATGCTTTTGTTTTCTCTACTAGGAAATATGTATCTATTTTCTTTCTCCCCCCACGAGAGAAAAGCAAAATAAAAATCAGTTGATGGATTGACTAATTCATTAAACAAACAAAAAAACCAATACCATTTGATGTATCTGTGTTTTGATCATAAAAAGAACACAGGAGAAATTGCTGGATACCCTTCAGGCAACACTGAGCCCAGCTTGGGTGGCCATGTTGCTACTTTTAATTTCAGACATGTGATGGAAAGCAATTACTCTTACCTCTGCTTTAGTACTCAGATGCCAACGAAAGTATTTTAAATTTATCTTAGGAGTGAACGCTAATACAGTGCAATGTGAATGTATGCTTGCATAGCATAAGCAGTGACAATGATTACCTTGTTGAAATTTTTAGAGGGTTGTAGACACAAAGGCTAAATTCTGAACTGCAGTATTGCAGTCTCTGCTTCCAACCTGTGTTTGGTCCACCCAGGTTCAGGCAGCCACCTCAAGACTGACTCAGCCTTCCATTCTCCTTTGTGTCTGCAACTTGAGTACCCATCTTGCAGGCTGGCGGGGGAGGGGGAAGGCAGATAGCCTGCATTTAAATTGTAGTCCACCCAAAGAGTGCTCTAAGTGCTGTGGGGTGGTATATAGGTACCATTCTTTGCTTTGCCTTTTAGTCTAAATTCTGCAGAGGGGGAAATTGCAGGATGTTGCTATATATTTATTTGTTTATTTAATACTTTAAAGACTGAAGCTGAAGAAGACACATTTCTTCAGGCAGGCTTATAACCATCAGGATTGAATCCCTGAATGTCTTATTAGAATAGCTCTTAATTATTCAATTGCATTTAAATTAGCATATAGTTATTTGATTTTTTAATGTGTAACTTATGTTTTAATTTTATTATTTTTAATATTGTGAGGTCTCCTTTTTGGGAGAAGGATGGCTAATAAATGATATAAATGAATAAAAAAACAGAGAAACTTTTGATATAAGTAAGTAAAGGGGCCTAGTAAACCAGTCCTGATTATAAATGGAAAATCTTGGGAAGAGTTACTTTGGGAAACCTTGGGGGCCCTTGTGATAGGGCCCCCAAGGGAAGTTACTACTTTGATAGTACTACTTACTACTTCCCTACTGGGAAGTTACTACTTTGATATCCTTTGCATTGTCCTTTAATGTTTTTATGTTTTTATGCTTTTTTAAAAAACTGTCTTTAGATGAGTGTTTTGATATTATCATGGTCAATGGCTTTTTAATGGTTTAATTTAACTTCTTTTATAGTCCCATTTGTTTTAATCTCTATTTTATGCTGCCTTGGGTGCCTTCACAGGAGAAAGATGGCATAAAATGAAATAATAAATAAAAATACAACTGAATAAATAAATGAATGAATTTTCTTGATGACATGCAATTATTATTCATAGACCATAACCTATTTGTACTGAGGCTATAAGTCTTGCATCTAAAAAGCAAGCTGTGGTCCATGAAAACTTATGTTATTGGGAATATATCTGAAAGTTTGTTCATGCATGCTTTTGTCTTGAAAGTTCTCTGAAAGATTAAGAACTAGGAAGACAAACTTTTGCCTGGATGCTCACAATTTTCAAGTTTAAATAACTGGGCATCTAACATCTCAGAGCCCCATTTGCGTGTTTGGTGTTTTGTATGTTTGTCCTAAAAGTTATCCAAAACATTAAGAGCTTGAAACATACATTTTGACTGATATTACTGATGACCATAATATTTTTTTAAATGAGGTACATCTCCCCTATGGTTTCTTTGTTCTAACTCAGGGCTGTCCAACCTTGAACAGCCCACGGCCTAACTGCAACTTCTGTAGGCCCCCCACGGTCAAGAGCAGCAGTGGATTGGCAATGTTGTGGGGGGATGGGGGTAGCAGGTGGGGTGGGGGTGATGGTGGCAGTGGGGGGTTAGGGTGGTGGTGGCAGTGATGGTGATGGGGCAGTGGGGGCGGCAGGAGTGGGAGCAGCGGTGGGGGTGGGTTTAGCAGACGGGGCTGGGGTGATGGCAGTGGCAGCGGTGGGGGTGGCGATGGCAGCAGTGGTGGCGAGGGTGATGGCAATGGTGGGAGTTGCAGGGATGAGGGCAGTCGCAGTGGAGGGTGGCAGGGGTGGGGTGATGGCAGGGGTGGGTGGGGCTGGGGGAAATGGTGGCAGGGGCAGAGATGGCAACAGCTGTGGTGGGGTGGGGGGCAGCGGGGGCAGAGGCAATGGTGGCAGGGGATGCGGGGGTGATGGTGACAGTGGGGGGTGGCAGGGTGCAGCTGTGGTAGGGGCAGCAGCAGCATTCATGGTGGCAGCAGGGGTGGGGTTGCTGTGGCAGCTCCAGGGCAGCAGCTCCAGCGGTGGGCAGCGACCATGGAGGTGGGCCCAGGCCAGGTTGCTGGGCCCATTTGGTGTCTCCGACAAGCAGGCCCAGCAAGCCAGCTTGGGCCCACCTCTGCAGCCACCGCACACACTGCCGGAAAGCCCAAATGGGCCCAGCAGGCCAGCCTAGGTCCACGACTGCTACTGGAGAGGTTGAGTGAATGAGGGGGAATTCCCCCAAAAAACAGGGGCTTGGCAGGTGACCCCTGCAGGCGCCGTGGGTGACTGATCACCCGTGGTCGACGTCTTGGGCAAATCTGTTCTAAAAGGCCTCAGAAATGGTGAGAGATAAAGCAAAAAGGTACAATTAGGGGTTCCCTCCACACATGCCTGCTAGTCATGTCCGGCTTAGGGGCAGTGCTCATCTCCATATTCAAGCCGAAGAGCCAGTGTTGTGCCAGTCCATGGCCATGCAACCAGCATGGCTGCAAGGAAACATTATGGCAGTACCTATTTATCTATTTGCATTTACATGCTTTCGAACTGCTAGTTTGGCAGGAGCTGGGGTTAACAGCGGGAGCTTGTTCCACTGTGTGGCACTTGGGATTCGAACCGCTGAGCTGCCAACCTTGCAGCCAACAGTTTCCAGTGCTCTAGCCCGCTGAGTCACCATACAGCTTCATAGAATTTACAGCACTCTCTGGGTGGTTTGCAGTATATTTATGTAGGCTATACATTGCACCTCCAACCAGAAATACGAAATACAAAATACGAAATCTTTAATACGGCCGTAGGCCAACATCCAAATACTATATACAAGAGCAAGTTAAAACATACTACATTTCTAAAAGAATTAGGTGCAAAGTTAAAATGGCCTAACAGAAAAAATAAACACCTTTCACTCACATCTTAATTTGAAGGGGAGCAAGAAGGGAAAAGAGAGGAGAGGAGAGGAAGAATCCCACTGATAGTTAAGGTTCTATCCTTATTTTGTTAAAACCTTTCCCTCCCTTATTTTAATAGCAGCAACTAAAAATTTTGCCACATTATGCAAAGTGGCTGAATTTTGTCTAGATAGAAGTAATAGAGTATAAAATGCCTCAGAACGCCCAGGTAATAATTTTAATTGGGATTCAATGAGTCTTCTTCGGATATCAGAGTAAAACTGGCAAGACAGGAGAACATGGGTTACAGTTTCTATTGCACCTGAATTACAGGGGCATTTGCGTTGAGAGTATGGAGTTTTCTTAAACTTCCCTTCCAATACTGCAGATGGTAATACATTTAAGCGAGCAAGGGTATAGGCTCTGCGATGTTTTTTAATTGGTAGCATGAAGAGGTAAGTGGCTGGTTTAAAGGGCAATAGTGCTTTATCCAAAGAGATGTTATTTGAAGTTGCCCCCAGGTCATGCTGCCTCTCAACCTCCATAATACGTTGTTTAAGCATTTGGTTTGCTGCATCATAGCCCATTTGGATTACACAGTCCTCTGAGAATCCATACATTCTGAGTTTGGCAGACAGTGCTTTCATCCAACTTGATCGATGGTTGTCCTGTAGGATTAGCGTGGTTAGGCCTCTTGGAAAGAAGGATAACTTCAACCAAAATCTAAAAATGGTTATCCAAAACGTTGCTTCTACTTTCGGGAGCCCAACCTCCAGCCGCAAAGCTGCATTGGTAACGCAACGTGGTACCTGGAGGAGTGCTCTCAGAAATCTTGACTGGACCCTTTCAATAGGAGTAAAAGAAGGATAGGGACCTAACTGTGCACCGTAAAGGAGTTGGCTGATGGATTTGGCTTGGAATACCTTCAAGGCTGCAGGGATATACTGCCCACCCTTGGTGTAGAAAAATTTTAGGATTGCAGAGGCCGATCTCTGTCCTGATTGGGCAACATGGTTAGCATGCGCCCTACGAGAGCCATTTGCTAGGAAAACTGTGCCTAGATATCTGAAGACTTTAGTTTGTTCAATTTTGTGGCTATTTACTACCCATTTGTAGAGTTTTGGTCTTTTTGCAAATACCATAATCTTGGTTTTCTCAAAGTTAATTTGAAGATTATTCTCTTTAGTGTAGTGTGTCAGGGCACGCAATGCCCTCTTCAGACCAATAGGTGTCTGTAACAGTATCACCGCATCATCAGCATACAGCAACACCGAAAGGTTTCTGTTTGCTAGCTTCGGGGGATGGAAGTCAGCCTGACTAAGGGCCGCAACCATTGAGTTAATATAAAAATTAAATAATAGTGGTGCCAATATACATCCCTGCTTAACTCCGCTATGTGTGGGTACTTTGTCAGATAGGTGACCTTTCTGGTTGCATCTTATTTTCATATTGGTATTTTCATGAAGTTTATAGATGAGCAGTAAGAGGCGCCGATCAATTGTAGAGGCCTCTAATTTGCACCATAGTTTATTTCTTGAGATGGAGTCAAAGGCGGATTTAAGATCGATGAATGCTCCGAATAAAGATCCTTTAGTTTTAATAGTATATTTTCCAACTAGATGATGTAGAATCAGGGCTTGGTCCATGGTAGATTTTCCGGTTTTGAAGCCAGCTTGTTCCTCAGCCAGGATATTCGCCTCCTTTCGCCTCCAACCAGAAAGTTTACTCAATTTACTAACCTCTGATGGATGGACTCAGAGATTCATCTGAGATTCAGATGGCTACCTGAATCTCTTTAGATTGAACACAAACCATGAGGACAGTTTATGACTGCAGTACTGCATCTTAACTACTGGGCCACAAGACTCCAAATAATAAGAAAAAGAAATGAACAAAAAAACAGCAGATGCTACTGATTTCCTGTCTTAAATAGTTTAATTGCTATATTTCAAAATCAGTTTTGCCAGAATCACTTGTTTGTACAAAAATATTTCTGAAATGGTGAGAACTAAAACACAGAAGTTTGAAAATAGATTTGCTATATTTTGAAACTGTACCCCCCCCAAAAAAAAGCCACAACTGGGTCCATTGATCATCACACTTCATAGATATTTACTGGATTGTTATTAGAGATAGGCACAAAATAAAAAAACAAAATGCTGTTTCATCATTTCATTACGTAACAAATTACTTCATTATGTAACAAAATGGTAGAATGTGTTTTGTCATGAAACGAAATGCCATTTCCCCCCTCTAGGAATGAAATGATTAGTTTTAGGGTAAATGGCAGGGGAGCTTCCCCAAGCTCTTCTATGCAAGCTCCTGAAATTTGGAGAGGTTTGGGGCTCAGAGGGCTGAGTATTAAGCTCCAAAGGGGGTGCCCCTAGGAAAGAAATCTTTCTAATTGAATTGAGAAGGCATAATAGCCCCCGCGGGCAAGCAATTAGCAGCTTCACTTATAAATCCCGATTCAATTAGATATTTTCCTAGAGGCAGTACATTTGGAGCTTAGTAACTCAGCCTCCTGAGTCCCAAACCCCTCCAAACTTTGGGGGCTTACAGGGAAGAGCTTGAGGAAGCTCCCAGAGGCTTTGGTGCCAATAGATAGCTGTGATCCATATTTTCAAGTACATAAATATAAACAAACATGTATTTGAAAATAAGGATTGCAGCTATGTTTCCGCATGGAAATGGCAGGGTTGTTTTTGCTGCAACTGTTGTATTGATTCCTTAAGCAACATGAAGCAATATTATGACTTTTACTAAACCCTCGGTTTTCAAAGACTTTCAAAGATGCTGCCATTCCATCGCCATCTGGAGTTTCTGAAGATGTCAAGTTCAAACAACAATTATAAACTGCATATGTTTTTGTGGGGAAAAAGCAAAGTACAAAATTAAAATTTGTAAGGATTATCTGGTCTAATAGGTATGGTGACTATTATGAAATCACCATAATGCACAAGATATAACAAGGGAAATTATGAATTATGTATTGAGTGGTTCATGAGAAAGTTTTCAACTAATGTTTCAAAATACATAAATCAGTATGCCACTATATAGCAATAACAAATCAGAATAGATAATGTGTCAAGAAAATGCAAAAAGAAGGATGTGTTGATTTAGCTGTCTTAAGTATGCTGCATTGCTGAGAGATCATTTTTACTGATCTCAGCAGAGGACAAAAGCAGCATACATAACAAGAAATATGCATGGAAATCAAGATACACTGCATGTCAGCAGAAAATGAAACAGGGACCATTCCAAAAGAAAAAAATAAAGGAAAGTAAACAGTAACAGGAACATTATTCGCTGTTGTGACTTTTTCAGACTGATTGGCCATGTTCTGGAAGTTTTTCTTCCTGACGTTTCACCAGAGTTTATCCTCTAGAGCATCGAGAGAACTCCTAGTTCCCTGAGTTCCTTGCCCTCTGAAGATGCCAGAATCTGGCGAAATGTCAGGAAGAAAAACTTCCAGAACATGGTCAAATAGCCTGAAAAACTCACAAAACAGCTATCAGATCCTGGCTGTTAAAGCCTTTGAGAATACAGGAAGGTTATTGTTGGTATATGTATTTAAGAACTGATAGTATAATGGTTTTATAGAATTAATTTGTTACAGAGGATGATGCAATAATTTATTCAGCCTCTCAGGAACTATTTTGTGGTTGTTATAGAAAGCTAAAGTAAATTATTATTTTTTCTTAAATACGTTAATACAAACCAACATAATGAATTAAAATGCATCACAAAATGTTCCTTGTAGAGTAATAAAAAAAAATCCCAGTCCTTTGATAGTACAATTTTAGCTCAGTGATGTATTGACTATAAGGCATGAGGATTAGGTACAAGCTTCTTTTGCTAGCAGAAAGACATTCTGCTGGCCAAAGTCCTGTTCTGCTGTCTGGTTTCAGAAATCTACCAATGCAACAAAAATGTTCTGCTCCTAAATTATACTGGCAGAAAATCCAGAGAAAGGACAATTAAAGGAAAGGGAGAGGGAGGACCTTAGTTACGCCAAGTCTAAATCTCCTGTAGCCACAATGCCATCACAAAGCTAGGGTAGTCCTCAGTAATTTCACACACTCCTAGGCTGGGAGGGATAGGACTGAGCGGTTTCAACTGGCTGGCCCATGGCTATCTTTCTCAGGACTGCACTCAAAAATGAGATTTGCAAGGTTTCATAGAAAGCACAAACTCATTTAAATGGCTGGACAAATAAAAAGACACTAAGGATGCAGTTGCCACAAATGTGGTGCCTGTTGGACTCTGGACTGTGTACATTTTTTGTCTTTTCATGTACAATTATTAATTTTACCCAATACACAGATCTATTTATATAGGGCAAGTTAGAAATTACTGGATAAGAGGAATCCTATAATGATGTGCTAAAGACCTGTTGAATAATCAGATACTTATAGGAAAAAAGTTTATTTTCCCCTTCTCCATGACTAAAATAAGCTGAAATCAAGTAGTAAAACACAACTAAAGTACATTAAGTGAATGAGTGAGAATCTGAAGCTACAATTCCTCTGTAAGTTCCATTGATTCAATGGCCCTGTTTTAGTTACAACTAGATATGGGCATGAAATGGAAAATTAATGTTTCGTTTAATTTCATTTTGTTACTTTTGTTTCATTACCAAATGACGTTTTATTGAATTTGATGAAATAAAATGAGTAACAAAATGATTTGGAAGCTGCCTCCACCCAGATGAGGTTTTTTGGCAGGTTGGGCTATTCCCAGTAGGCTGTTGCCACCTGTTAAAATAAAACAACCAGTGTGGGGCCAGTTTCCCAGTTGTTCTGACCTGTCAAACCCAGTTGGGAGCCAGGCAGCAAAGCAGAATGGAGCAAGCAGTGCTCTATTTGAATTTCCTCCTTCTTTCTCTGTTCTCCCTTGCCACCCTTCTTCACAGCTGGGGCATTTTGACAGGTTGGGGTGGAGGTGGGGAGGGGAGACCAACATACCTTCCTACCCCCCCCACCCCACCTGCTAAAACACCCCAGCTGGGACATGGGGGTGCGAAAGGAGCAGGCAGCAATAAAAAAAGCTCCATTCTGTATTTCTCCCCCCCCCCGACTTCCACCTGGGGCTTTTTGACAGTTTGGGGTGTGGGGGAGGGGGCACCCACCTTTCCACACCCCAGCCTGTCAAAGAGCCTTATTTTCTTACTTTTTAAACAGAGGCAAGAAAGCAGATTTAGAAAGTAGGAAGTATGAATTTTTTTTTTAAAAAAAACCCTTTTGCTGCCAAAAATTGCATGTTACTAGTATTCAAATTACATTTTGTAGCTCAGAAAATTTCATTTTTCTTTTAGTTAAAGACTTTTGATGCAATTGTGAGTACTGGTGGAACTGGTGTTTTATGAAAGCCTGAGACATATATTACAGCTTGTATTGGGACTAAGCTAAGAACTTGAGATGGTCCCCACCCCATTTCTCTTTGTTAATTACAAAATAATTGTTTATTAAAAAATCATTTTGTAATTCGTTTTAGTTGGGTTCATTTTCCTTTTTTTTTTTTTTTTTGAACCCCGCCTACCAGCTGTAGCATGGCTGGTTGGGTTTTTATTTTTTAATTTTAATTTTTTTAATCCTGCCACCACACAGGCCAGATAGTTTTTTTTAAATTTGTTTTAATTTTTTATTTTATTTTATTTTATTTTATTTTATTTTTATTTTAATGGCCGACCATGTGGCCTGCTTACCAGCTGTAGTGCAGGCTGGTTGGCTTTTTTATTTTTATTTTTTTATTTTTAATTCTGCCAGCTTTCAGTCCAGTTCAACGGCCCACGGGTCAGATCCGGTGCACGCGGGGCAGATCGGTGGCCCGCAGGCCAGATCATTTTTTAAAAAATTATTTTATTTTATTTTATTTTTTACTTTTTAATGGCCTACCATGTGGCCCACCTACCAGATGTAGCATGGGCCAGTTGGCTTTTTTAAAAAAATATTTTATTTTTCTGCCATCCCGTGGGCTGGTTTGGCAGCCCATGGGTTGGTTCAGTGCAGCTATCATGCGCCAGGTGGCACGCGGTTTGGGTTGGAGGCCCGCAGGCCGGTTTGGTGGCCTGTGGGCCGTATCAGTTTTTTTTAAAAAATGTATTCTTATTTTATTTTATTTTTAAATGCTGACCACGTGGCCCACCGATCAGCTGTAGTGTTTTTTTATTTCATTTTTCTTTGAGACGGCAGTTCATTATTCATTTTGTTACTTAACAAAACAAATAATGAATAATGAATAACAAAATGAATTTTTTAAAAATCATTTCGTGCCCATCTCTACTATGAACAAATGGTACAATCCTACTACCTATAGTAGTAGGTTTCAAAAACGCAGAAGCCTCTTGTGCTGGCATGATAACAAATCTGTCAATGCAACTGGATCTGCTGGCCTAATTGCTATGCTGCCTGAGATCAGCCAGCAGAATATCAATAGCATGCCATAGGTCCAAGAAGAAGGGAAGCCGCAAAGGAGAATCTGAGTTATGTCAGATCTGAACCTCTCCCAGCCCAGAAGCACAGACACAATGCTGGCATAAAGTTAGATAAAGATTTAACATTACAGCCACTAGTTAATAATGTTTATCTTGGTGCACTTGGCTTGCTTATTGTCTTAACTAAGTTTCATCCAAGTTCCTGTAATCTTCTGTCCTCAGCCGCATTCCTGTAATCTTCTGTCCTCAGCCAAACCTTGGCTGTCTCTATGAAGGGCAACAACTGGCAAGGAGGGAATACTGGTGTGACTAGTAACCCCTTTTCTAACAAGATTGGGATAAATATTCCAATCCATACCATCAGGGGTATAGTCTTAAACCTGTACCTCTGACTTGAGTTTGCAACCTCATTTGACAGCATATTTTAGCAAAGAAATCCAATACAACACACACACACACACACACACACACACACACACACACACACACACACACACACACACACACACACACACACACACACACACACACACACACACACACGGCCATTATTTTTGGAACTTTTGTTTTTTCTCTACCCTTAACAGCTCTCTGATACCCAGTGCAATGAAGACCCAAACAAGGTTGAAAACCACATTATGTTTGTAATTGTTGTAGTGGTTTCATAAAAATATCCTCAACCCTTGTCTTTGAATTATATTTGTCTAGTGATTGTATTACATCATCATGTGAGTTCTGTTGCCTTTATCTGTAGTACCCTTATATCAAAAGAAAATGTAATTCTAATGGAAGAGACAAATGTCATCAATCATTGCCTGGATGCACAGAAACCATGAAGAATAAACCTCAGACCATATCCTAGTTAGATCCCTTGGTGTGATCCTACCAAGCATGGTCATGCATTTTTATCACCTTGATATTGTCCTTCCATAAATAATTTACAGCATTTTATGGGACAAGACGGAATTACTCTGTTATGGAGAATTGCTTCTAAGTTGCTTATAACTTAGAGATAAAGTTAAAATGTAGTGCTTGCTTGATTAATTTGAATATATGTAATTCAACGCTACACACACATGGAATGTGAAATTATATTGGAATGGTAAATCCGAGATCACACTATGTTCAGAGAAGCACATAAATATTCTTGCTGGGTTAAAAATGCAACATATAATTCATAATGGACTCTTCTTTTAAAAACCCTTAATACAGTACTTGCATCCCTACAAATTCTCAATTTCAGTAGTAATACAATAGATCAGTCTAGTGATTTTAAGCACTGTTGCCATTCTAGCAACATGTACCCTCACCTGAAAATGCACCAAACAGAGAGATACTAGAAATCTAATCTTCTGGATCACAGGGAAAAACAACAGATGGCCCAAAATCAGTGACCTGGTATAGTAACAACTTCCACCAAGACAGTTGTCACAGTATTTATTTTCACTTTGTGAGGAGCCCTTTTATCTACAGGTTTGGCAAATCCATTGCCTTCATTTGATCAATTTATTGAATTCTTGGCCTTTCATGATCCAAGTCAATCCTTGACTTTAAAAAGACCCCTCCACATATATATCCCTAAAAAAGAGAAAGATTAAGTAATTCTGTCATATCTCTGCAGCTCATGGAATTGTACCGTATCAAGACTCAAATGCTCCCCACTTCCATAGATTGGATTTATGCCAAGTATGCCAAGTAATGCTTGAGTATTTTGAACAATATTGTAGGGCAATGGTTCCTAATCATGGGCAATCTAGGTGTTTTTGGACTGCCACTCTCAGAAATCCCAGTAAGCACAGCTAACGGAGGATTATGAGAATTGGAGTCTAAGAACACGTGAGAACCATGGCTCTTTATTCAGTCCTGTACTCAATTTATTTTTCACAGTTCTAACATTTCTATTTGAAAATTGCAACATTAAAAAAGGTTGAAATTATATTAAAATTCAGTTCATAATCATTAGGAAGAAATTCTGTAATTCCCCACTTCTACCTATGTCTGAAAATTTGGGTTATAGGGTTACTGTTCATTAAAGAGCAGGTTTGATTTTATTATTACTGTACTTTGCTTTAACTCCTATCTTTTTCTGCAAAATTTGCTGACATAACCAGTTCAGTCATGTGCAATGAAAGTTGCTAATATAAGATTCATGTGAATGTTACTAGATATAAAGATCACTTTAAAAGCTGTGGGGGGAAAAGAACAAAGTAGCAGCTGTTGTTGCAGGACCCACTGTACAGGTGCTTCTACGCCAATGCTCGAAGCCTCGGAGCAAAGATGGGAGAACTTGAACTTGGCAGCTAGGGAAAACATTGATATAATAGCCATAACAGAAACCTGGTGGAATGTGAACAACCAGTGGGATACAGCAATCCCAGGCTATAAACTCTATAGAAGGGATAGAGAGGGGCGGGTTGGAGGGGGAGTGGCCATCTATGTCAAAGAAGGGGTAAAATCCAGCAGAATGGAGATTGACAGAGGGTCTGACTCCACCATAGAATCACTGTGGGTTAAACTACCAGGTCCAAGGAGTGATGTGATAGTTGGGGTATTCTATCGTCCACCAGATCGAAAACTTGAGGGGGACCTTGAAATGAGGAGAGAAATCATGGAGGTGGCTAAGAGGGATAGGATAGTAATCATGGGGGACTTCAATTATCCCCACATTGACTGGGCCAATGCAAGCTCCGGGCAAGAAAGAGAAACTGGGTTTCTCGACTTGCTGAATGATTGTGCCTTAGAGCAACTTGTCATGGAGCCCACCCAAGAACAGGCAACTGGATCTAATACTGTGTGATACTCAGGACCTGGTCAGGGATGTGAATGTCACTGAGCCTCTGGGGAACAGTTACCATGCTGCAATCTCCTTTGCCATGCATGTTGGAGGAAGAGTGTCAAGCAAATCAGACATAAAAACCCTTGATTCCCGAAGGGCAAACTTCCCTCAGATGAGGAAACTAGTTAGAAAGAAATTGAAGGGGAAGGTTGGAAGAATGCAATACCTTCAGAGTGCATGGAGCCTGTTTAAAACAATGGTAATAGAGGCCCAGCACAAGTGCATACCACAAAGAAAGAAAAGCTCCTCTAAGTCCAAGAGGGCGCCAGCATGATTAAGGAGTGGAGTTACAGAGGCTCTAAAGCGCAAGGAGAGGTCTTTCTATAAATGGAAATCCTCCCCAAATGAGGAAAATAAAAAGGAACACAAACTCTGGCAAAAGAAATGTAAGAAGATGATAAGAGAGGCAAAGAAAGATTTTGAGGAACGCATGGCTAGCAATATAAAGGGTAATAATAAAAGCTTCTTTAAATATGTTAGAAGTAGAAAACCTGCCAGAGAACCAGTTGGCCCTCTGGATGGTGAGGAGGGAAAAGGGGAGGTGAAGGAGGACTTAGAAATTGCAGAGAAATTAAATGAGTTCTTTGCATCTGTCTTCAAGACAGAGGACCGTGAGGAGATTCTGCTGCCTGAATGGCCCCTCTTGACTAAAAAGGTTTAAAAAGAGGATGTTTTAGGACTAATTGATAAATTGAAGATTAACAAGTCACTGGGCCCAGATGGCATCCGCCCAAGGGTTATTAGGGAACTGAGAAATGAAATTGCAGATCTCTTAAAGGTAATATGCAACTTGTCTCTTAAAACGGCCACAGTGCCGGAGGACTGGAGGATAGCAGATGTCACACCATTTTTTTAAAAAGGAAGGAGGGGGGACCCAGGAAACTACAGGCCAGTTAGCCTTACATCGGTCCCAGGGAAGATGGTGGAAAGCCTCATCCAAGAGAAAATCTTAAAACACATAGAAGAACAAACCTTGCTGAGAGAAAATCAGCATGGCTTCTGCAAGGGTAAGTCTTGTCTGATAAATCTTTTAGAATTTTTTGAAAAGGTCAACAGGCATGTGGATTTGGGTGAACTGGTGGATATACTCTATCTGGATTTTCAAAAGGCTTTTGACATAGTCCCTCACCAAAGGCTGCTGGGAAAATTGCACAGTCAGGGGATAAGAGGGCAGGTCCTCTTATGGATTGAAAACTGGTTGAGATCCAGGAAACAAAGAGTAGGTGTCAATGGGAAATTTTCACAATGGAGAGAAGTGAAGAGCGGTGTGCCCCAGGGATCTGTCCTGGGACTGGTGCTTTTCAATCTGTTCATAAATGACCTGGAGACAAGAATAAGCAGTGAGGTGGCCAAGTTTGTGGATGACACAAAACTTTTCCGTGTGGTAAAAACCAGAGAAGATTGTGAAGAGCTCCAGAAGGATCTCTCCAAACTGGGGGAACGGGCTGCAAAATGGCAAATGCTATTTAATGTAGCCAAATGTAAAGTAATGCATATTGGGGCAAAAAAATCAAAACTTTATCTATCAACTCATGGGCTCTGAGTTATCCATGACAGATCAGGAAAGAGATCTTGGTGTGTTGGTGGACAGCTCCATGAAAGTGTCTACCCAATGTATGACAGCAGTGAAGAAGGCCAATTCAATGCTAGGGATTATCAAAAAGGGGATTGAAAATAAAACAGCCAACATTATAATGCCATTATACAACAATTCTGGTCACCGCATCTCAAGAAAGACATAGTGGAACTGGAAATGGTACAGAAGAGAGCGACTAAAATGATTACTGGGCTGGGGCACCTCCTTTATGAGGAAAGGCTAAAACTTTTATGGCTCTTTAGTCTGGAAAAAAAAGGTGCCTGAGGGGGGATATGACTGAGAAATACAAAATTATGCAGGGCATGAGTAAAGTGGATAGAGGGAAGCTCTTCTCCCTCTCACAAAATACCAGAACTAGGGGATATCCACTCAAATTGAGGGCTGGGAGAGTAAGAACAGACAAAAGAAAATATTTTTTCACCCAGCACATTGTTAGTCTGTGGAACTCCCTGCCACAAGATGTGGTGATGGCATCTGGCCTGGATGCCTTCAAAAGGGGATTGGACAGATTTCTGGAAGAAAAGTCCATCCCAGGTTACAAACCATGATGGAGATGTGTAATTGCCAGGCTTAAAACCGGGGTACTTCAAGGGCCAGATGCAGGGGAGTGGTATCAGGAGACAGATATCTAGTCTCGTGCGCTCCCAGACGCATCTGGTGGGGCCACTGTGAGATACAGGAAGCTGGACTACATGGGCCGTTGGCCTGATCCCGCATTGCTCTTCTTATGTTCTTATGTTCTTATGTTCACTATTAGACATGGGCACGGAGCGGCGAAATTCTCGTTTCCGTTTTCGGTTCTCGTTATCATTATGTAAGGGTAACGGTAACAAGAATTACTCCACTCCAGCTCGAACCCGACCCGAAAAAGAAAAATTGGGTCTGATTTTTCGTTGTCGTTCATGGCATCGCGGCGATCGTGCGATGCCAAGCAGCACAGAAAAAAAGTTTTAAAAATTAAAAAAACTGATTCCCGGCCAAAAAAGCAGGTGAAAATATGCCTGCCTCAGTGAGGGCACCTACCAGAGAGGGGTGGTTTCTGGGGGAGTCCCCGGCCTTCCCCCCCTCTCCTGTCCTGGGCTGCTGGTACCAGGCTGGGGGGGGCATCCTCGTCGTCTCCATTTGCCATGCGGTGTGGGGGGATCCAAAATGGCGACTGCAATATTTATTTTTAAATCGTGGTCCAAAAACCCACCAAAGCACCACAGAAACATTTGAAAATTATGTATTTTAAGTGCCTGATTTTTAATAGTAGCAGCAGTGGGGTTTTCTTGCAATAAAACGTCTCCATTGATTTTATTTTATTTTATTTTTATGTTTATTTTTTTACACCTGCGCAATGATGGGCTGGCCATGGGATGGGACCATGCAAATTTTTGGACCCATTCCACCAATCACATGGCCAGGTTTTGACTGAGACTTCTCGATGTGCCAGAGGGCATAAAAAGCCCACGAACCCGAACCCGAACCCTAACCCTAACCCTAACCCATACGCCAGTACACTGTCCTTCTTAGTGGGTCAGAGGCACCCAGAGGTGCAGCCCACTAACCCACCCTAACCTTAACCGTAACCCTAAGCCTAGCCCTTACCCTAACCCCAACCCTAACCCAGATCCGTACGCAAGTACGCTTCCCTTCTTAGTAGGTCACAGAGGCACCCAGAGAGGTGCCTCCCAGCCAGAGGCCACTACCCCTACCCCTAACCTGTTCGCCAGTACGCCAGTATGCTTTCCTTTTTAGTGAGTCAGAGGCACCCAGAGAGGTGCCTCTGCCACTTACCCCCCAACCCTAACATAATGTATGGTACGCGGCGGCTACGTGAAACGCTTCCCTTCCCTTCTTAGTGGGTCAGACGTCAGAGGCACTCAGAAAGGTGCCTCCCAGAGCCCACTTACCCCAACCCCAACCCCAAGACAAACGAAAAACGAAAAACGGAAACGACAACTTTTTGAAAATTTCCACGACAAACGGAAACAACCCGAAACGGACCTGCCCCAACAAACGACAACTCGAAACATTATTTCTCCTGGTTGTGCCCATCTCTATTCACTATTAAAATGTGACTGCTGAAGGGATACTTTTCAAAATAAGCCTTATCGTCTTCTTAATTCGAGGCATTTAGCACACTTAGTGCATTTTTAAATCTGCTTAAAGGTGGCTTCAGTATGTTCAATGTAATGCTACTGCAGTCTTTGCTATGCAACATTTTTTTTCTGAACTAACATTATATGCAGCAAGCAAAAGGGAAAAGGCAAGAAAAGACATTATAGTATTTATCCTGTTGGCAGCTTGAGATTGCTTGATATAACTGGCTGGGAAGGCTAAATGAATTATAATGATAATCTGATAATGGGACATTGTAAGGTTGGGTCTGGAGATGGATTTTGAATCTAAACAAACCCCCCTAGTCTTATATTTGCCAAATCACAGTTATATATAAGGAGCCTCGTGGCGCAGTGGTTAAATGCCTGTACTGCAGGTAAAACTGTGCTCACGACCTGGGTTCAATCCCAGGTAGCAGGCTCAAGGTTCACTCAGCCTTCCATCCTTCCGAGGTCGGTAAAATGAGTACCCAGCTTGCTGGGGGGGCAATGTGTAGCCTGCGCACTGTAATTAAAAATTGTAAACCGCCCAGAGACTACTTGTAGTGGTATGGGGCGGTATATAAGCAGAACACTTTATATATGGCAGACGACAGCAGCAATCAATCAGGCAGTCATTATAGGCTATATCAATGACTTGAGTTGACTGATGAAAGTTAAAGAAGAAAGTGAAAATGCAGGATTCAGTTGAGCATTGAGATCACCAAACTAGATCACAAAATACCAATACAATTTTAATGCTGACAGTAAAATAATAATAATAATAATAAAGTTAAAAATTTCAAGATTTTCCATACCTTCATTCAGTCCTCAGTCCCAATGGAGATGGCAACCAAGAAATCAGAAGTCTGAACATCTGTCATCTGTGAAGAAGCATCTGTGAAGAAGTTAGAAAAGATGGTTCACTGCTGGAGACTAAGGCCAAGATCATCCCTATGGTATTTTGGTTTCTCAGGAACAGATGTCAAAACTGAACAATGAAGAATGCTGCAGGGGGAAAAGGTTGCATTCAATATGTACTGTAGTGCTAGTGAAGAGTTTTTAGATACCAATGCCACCATAAAGATAAGTATGTTATAGATCAAATCAAGCCTGAAATGCTTCTAGAAGCCAGTATGGCAAAAAGTGAAGCTAAGTAGTGTGGATGTGTCCATCCAGAGTAGTCTCCGGGCTAGGTGGTTTGCAGTATACTAATCAACCAACCAACCAATCAATCAATCAATGGCTCATGAGAAAAAAAATAGAAATACAATATAGGAAACATGAGAAGGATTGATTCAAGAAAGGAAGACATGTTATTTACTTTGCAGGATATAAATAATGATGTCAATGATATGAACTTTCGGAAGTCATGAATTCCTAGACTCACCAGAAATCAGAAGCAGCTTGAAGGTAGGTAACAACAGCAAAGGCTATGGCAATATAAGTCACATATTTTATTGAAAGAGTTCCTTTATAGGCAGCTATAATAATTATCAGCACTGGGATTATAGAACCACAGAGTGTTGAATGAATCGAGTCCAGTTCCCTGTTTGATGCAGGAAAGGGGGGGGGAGGCGGGAGAGCAGATGTCTTTTTGGCCTTTGTTTCATCATCTCCAATAAGAAAGGATGAGAGACAAAGACAGTCTTGAATACTTTCTACAACAGTCAAATTGCTGCTCTTGTTAAGAAACTTGTTCCGCCAACATCTAAACTTCCAGCAGAGAACAAATATTTCTTCGCTTCTATATAATGACAGCCCTGGAGGAGTTTTAAAAGAACTTATCTGTTCCTCCCTTAAAATACCCAGTTGCATCAACAGTAATAGGAGTTAATGTAGCAGAGATTCATAAGCCCTCTGCTCATACAAATCATGTCACTGACAGAAATGGAAACTCCAGAAATACTATGCTGGGGTCATATTTTAAAAAAATGAACTGATGGTAATTCAGACTTCTATATTTAAAAAAAGCTAACTACTGTATATACTCGAGTATAAGCCTAGTTTTTCAGCCCTAATTTTGGGCTGAAAAAGGGGTCCTCGGCTTATATGCGGGTCAATACTTTTAGCCACTGAGGCAAGTTTGGGTCAGTGGCTAAAAGTCATTTTAAACATTGTGCGCCACTTCTCCTGACCCCCCCATGTTTAAAATGACTTTTTAAAAGGTCATTTTAAGACAATGTTTAAAATGACTTTTAGCCACCAACTCAAGCACTTGCATCAGTGGCTAAAAGTCATTTTAAACATCACACAGACACCCAGCTCACAAAGGAGGAGTTACCAGGCTCTGCTGCATTTCCCACCCTAGGCTTATACTTGACTCAATAAATTTTCCCAGTTTTGGGGGTTTAAATTAGGGGCCCTGGGTTATACTCGGATCGACTTATACTCGAGTATATATGGTATGTTTCCATTATATCAAATGAGAAACAGGAAGGAAAAATTCCCATCTTCTATATAATGAATATCACCAAACATGCTACAACTGAATTCCCTGCCATGTTAGCCATTCATCAGTTCACCAAGTCATTTGTGATTTTATGTTCTTTTGCTATGTCTTAGTGTATTGTTTACTTCTCCAAAACAATTCTTTTAAGCTAGCCTAGCAACAGTTGAAGAAAGTGGAAAATACTGTTTATACTATTATTCAAATGAGCTTCAATAAGGAGAGAACAGTATTATATAACTATACACCCTTCTATCTTCAAATAATAAGAGTATCAAGCCAGCACTTGAAGTTATGAGTGCATTTCAAAGTTATGGAAGGGTTATAAATCTAACATCTGAATGCTTTTTGTGAACTTGCAAATAACGTGTTAAGATAATGCAATCAATGCTAGTAACACGGCATAAAATGTATGTTAGGTTTGATGGGAAGATATTGTTGACAGTTTCTTCAGGAGTGATTTTTCCCCACAAACCAGCCCATCAGTAAGATAAAGATATTCAGGTCATTAAATTCTTTGTTTATGGAAAAGCAGATGATATCCCCTCTAGATCATTGAACTCTACAATGAAATATTCATGAAAAGAAAGGTGTTGTTTATTATTAATAACCCTGCTGCTTGCTATGGAAATAAGGAGTGCATTTCATTACACCACTCTGGAAGGCTTAACAACTTTCAGTGTGTCTGCAACTTTGCTCTAGTTAAAAATGTAATGAATAATCTGTAGCTCTGGAGCCAATCTCAGTGTTTATAAAATAAACTGTAGAATATGGTGCACTGTGTTTTAGTGCAAAATGGCCGTTTCACATTGCAAACAGCACAGGCATCTTAAAATTTTAGCATTAAAAGGGAAAATGCCGGGGGCGTAGACATGTAAAAGATTAAATACCTCAGCACTATTGCTAAACTCGCTATATTGAAAAGCCCTTGCTGTCTTTGGGGTGGACCATAACCTAAATATTTTACTTGAAATGGAGCTGAATATTGCTACAGTTTTTCAGTGCTCTGTTTCGCAGAGCAAAGTATGTTTTGTATTTTTAATTTTTGAATCATCCACAATCTGGCCATGGAAAGTGTAGTGCTTCCGGCTGTTCTGGAATCTTATAAAACTAACATCCAGGTAATTCTTCTCCATGTAGTTCCATCTTGTGAACATTTAGGCAGCTCCGTAGATGACACAGCTGTCTACTGAAGAAAGATCCAACTGTATCTTTGTTGGCCCACATATCAGCCAGAATCCTACAATAGTGGTGTCTGAGTCAGATTACACCAATTTTGCACATGCGGGTCTTCTTTCTAATGAATGCCATGCTGTATGGCATCGGGGACAGAGACTATATGGTACAGTGCTCCTCTTTGTTTATGAACCATTATTACTAGAGATGGGCACGACTTAGCGGTATTCCCGTTTCCGTTTCCGTTACTCGTTTCCGTTACTCTACGGAAACGGTAATGGGAATTACTCTGCCAGACTTCGAGCTCGAACCGACGAACGAACAATTTTGGTCTGATTTGTCGTGCTTGTTCCTTGCATCGCGCGATCGCGTGATGCCACGCGGCACAGAAAAAAAGTTTTTAAAAGTTAAAAAAACCTGGTTCCCGGCCAAAAAGCAGGCGGAAAAATGCCTGCCGTGCCTCAGGGCACCTACCAGAGGGGTTGTTTCTGGAGGTCCCCGGCCTCCCCCCCATCCCCCGTCCTGGGCTGCTCTGGTGGGACTCGCCGCAGGCTCGCAGCCAGCAAAAAGCCCAGTCTCGCCGCCGGCCGGCGCAATTCAAGCGCAAGCAAGTGGCACGGACAGCACAGGAAAAAACTTTTAAACTCTCCCCCCACCCATTCCCGGGCCAAAAAAGCAGGCGGAAAAATGCCTGCTTGACTAAGGGCGCAGGGCACCTACCGGAGGGGTGGTTTCTGGAGGGGGGGTTCCGCCTCCCCCCCGTCCTGGGCAGCCGGACTTGCCATGCCATGCGGTGCGGGCGGGGGATCCAAAATGGGGTGGTGAACGCAATATTGTTTTTGAAATCGTGGTCCAAAAACACACAACCACAACAGAAACATGCGAAAATTTATAAACTGCCAGATTTTTCACAGTAGCAGTGGGTTTTTTCTTGCAACAAAATGTCTCTCCTCTCCTCCTCTGTCCTCCATTGACTTTTTTTTTTATTTTTTTTACACCTGCACAAGATGGGCTGGCCGAGTGGCCAGCCATGTGGGAGTGGACGACCATGCAAATATTTGGAGCCATCCCACCAATCGCATGGCCACTTGGCCATGGAGACTTCTGGGATGTGCCAAAAAGCCCCCTAAAACCTGCCCTAGCCCCCTAACCCTAACCCTAATCTTTGACTCCTTACCCATACGTCACAGACTGTCTTCTTAGTGGGTCAGAGAGGCACCCAGAGGTGCAACCCACTAGCCCACCGTAACCTTACCCGTCACTAGCCTAACCCTAGCCCTTGCACTAACCCACCTTAACCCTAAGCCAGATCTACTTGCATTACACTACACGCAAGTACAATTCCCTTCTGTGTGAGACATAGTGGTGCGAGAGCCTTAGTTAGGCATCACCTATGGCTCTGGGTTCACTGCCATCATCACTAGTCTCACTGTCTGCAACTGGTATATGCAATATCCATATGGCTATTGCATACCATTTTGCAGCAGCAGCAGGTGAGGAGGGGAGACCCCCATGTTGAGGGGTCTCTTGGAGCCTGCTTCCCCTTCCTAGTGGGTGAGGATAGGAGGCACCCATGGGTGCCTCCAGGAGCCCCCTTTCCCTTTATAGCGGGCCAGAGGAGGCACCCACCATACATAGGTGCCTCCAGGAGCCCGCTACCCCCCCAAAAAAAACCAGTACTAATGAAAATGAAAAAACAAAAAAACGAACCGACTAATTTTTGTGATTTTTTGCGAAAAATGGAAACTACCCGAAACGGAACCGGCCCGACTAACGACAACTCAAAAAAATTTTTTTTCAAGTCGTGCCCATCTCTAATTATTACCACTGAATGCTCGAGTAGTGCTTGGGTCTTTAAAAAATCTCACGCGTACAACAAATTGGAGCTGAGACTGATGGCTGAAGGAGGTCCGGACACTCAAGGAAATGAAAAGGCATGGAAAATAATTAAGCTGGTGAGAACATACTGAATATTCTAAGTTTAAATATGTGGCGGGACATTTTTAGAAAGTGCTTCCCAAGGAAAAAGCATGCACACCCCTCTGTTGTCCTTGAGTAAGGGTGCTTTTACACAACCCCTAAAATCTGAGTCAAAGGGCTCCCAGATGCAGAGCTTAAAATTGTTTTTCCAC
The DNA here is from genome assembly GCA_037367245.1 of Phrynocephalus guinanensis. Lineage (NCBI taxonomy): Eukaryota > Metazoa > Chordata > Lepidosauria > Squamata > Agamidae > Phrynocephalus > Phrynocephalus guinanensis. Next base: position 60,903,205 of record CM074740.1, read on the forward strand.
CAGCTCCGGACTATTAAAAAAATTAAGTATGACCACGCCCACCTAAGTGTGTCCCAGTGCATTTTCCAAGTACCTGGTCTCCGAAGGTGAAAAATTTCTGATGCGGATTGCAAGGCAGTGAGTGCCGGGCTCTCCTGCCTTCTGTGTGTGTGTGTGTGTGTGTGTGTGTGTGTGTGTGTGTGTGTGTGTGTGTGTGTGTGTGAGTGTGTGTTTGCCGCCGCCCCTTTAAGAGACTGCAATGCTTCCCTGGGAAGCTCACTACAGCAGAGTGGAGGTGAGCCTGCATTCTTTTCTCCCTTTTTTTCTCCCTCCCCTCACACAGACAGGAGCAAAGGAGTGTGGAGGGGTGGGAACACAGGAAGAGGAGCCAACCCCCAAGATCTCTGGTCTGAATTTAAGTTGCCAGCAGATCTTAGGGGTCATGTAAAGGCGCCCTAAGAGGTTAGTACTTATTTGGTTCAATGCGTCTTTATGTAATTTTTATAGCCATATGGATATTGCAGCAGCAGCAGGTGAGGAAGGGAGACCCCCATGTAGAGGGGTGTCTCTTGGAGCCTGCTTCCCCTTCCTAGTGGCAGGAGGCACCCACGGGTGCCTCCAGGAGCCCACTTTCCCTTTATAGCGGGCCAGAGGAGGCACCCATCCCACAGAGGTGCCTCCAGGAGCCCGCTACCCCCCCAAAAAACCAGTACTAACGACAACAAAAAAACGAAAAAACGAACCGACTAATTTTTGCGAATTTTCGCGAAAACCGGAAACGACCCGAAATGGGACTGGCCCGACTAACGACAACTCGAAATTTTTTTTTTCAAGTCGTGCCCATCTCTACTTTGAACTGACTTGTTGTAGAAAGCCAAGAAAACTAGGGAGCATCTAGTTTGGGGGTAACTAGCCATTTAACGATTGTCCAAAATTCTGTTGACATGATAAGATATAAAGATTTTTTTATAATAGAGGGTTTTCCCTTTCCATCTCATGACTTTTCTCACTTGCAAACAATCTCTTTCATTTTATGGAAGATGTGAAGAGCCATAGGATGGGAGGAGGCAGTATTTCATTATCACAAATCAATGCTACCAGATTACTTTACTAGATGGGAAAGAGCCTCAGTAATGAAAAAATTCCTCTTCCCATCCCATGGCTCCATCCATGACTTCCAGATGATGAAAGGAATTATCTGCAAGTTAGAAAAGTTTTGTGATGGAAGAGGAAAGTCTTCCATTATCAAAAATCTGCCCCTGTTGGGGATGTTCTTTTCCTTCTGCAAGTATAAGTACACCAACAGGATTTTAGGTACTGTGCTAACCAAAGTAGGGATTAGTTAGGACTTGAGTAACAAATTCTGTTTATTTATGAAGAGAGATACAGGGGATTTGAAACAGATCAAGGCCCAAACGTGTCTGGCCTTAATCCATTGTATCTAATGCATTTCTTTATCCAGATTGTTCCTACATTCCATACATTTTGCATCGCCCATATCTTTAAATGATTGCTTGCTTCCAAAAATCAAGAATAATAGAATACAAGAAAAATAGCAGGAGGCCAAAAGTTCTTCCTTGTTCCATATTCCTGAGTAGAGATGGGCACAAAACAAACTTTTTTCATTTCCGTTATTCGTTATTCGTCTCATTACGTAATAAATGAATAATGAAAATTGTGATGAAATTGGAACGAACCGAACAGAACCACAAAAATTAGGTTTGTTACGTTTCATTTTCATTAATGGCGATGCACAATGAAATGAGCTGTTTTTAAATGTTAAAAACCGTCCTGAATATCCGTAAAAACCCAGCGATAATTATTTATATTGTCTCATAATACCTAACAGGGGGGTTGGGGTCCTTAAAGCATGCATTTATGTTTTTTCTCAGATCGCTGTATTTTTTTCCTTTAAGGGGAGTTAGGGGACATAGACCAAAATGGCTCCCAGATGCCTAATATTGACTTCTTGGGTATTAAAATGCCTTGGACATCCATAAAAATGCAGTGATAATTATTTGAAATTATTACCTACCAGGGGGTTGGGGTCCTTAAAACATTTGTTTTTGTCTTTCTCCCATTGTGATGTATTTTTTCATTTCCCTTTGACACAAAATGGATTCCACCCACAAATGGGGGCAAGCCATGTGATGGTATCATGTAAATTCTTGGACAACTTCAACAAATAGCATGCCCAGGTTGCAGACTGGGCAGGTCTGGCAGCCACAGAGGGCATAAAAAGCTCTGGCAGCCCCCATCCTCCTTGCAGTCTGCGGTGGGAGTTAGGGTGGGATTGCTGTCTCTGCGACTCATTATTTTCACATTAGGCCAGCCAGGCAGGTGTGTGTGTCTGTGTTCCTGCTGGCTGCAGCCTGGCTCTTAGGGGAGAGAAAGAAGAGATTTCTCTCTAGCTTCAGTCTTGCAGCCCCCCTGTGTGCGTGTGTGCGTACCTCTCAGTGAGTACCCTCCCCTGCCCCGCAGTGCATTCACTCTGCAGCTACCTTGCAGCCTGGGCAACGTCTGCTGCTGCCTTTGCAGCCTCCCTGCGTACCGAGTCTATACTGTGTCTCTGCCAGCATCATTTTTTTTAGTGTTTTCCCTCTGGTCTGGGGCGTTGGGGAATGTCCACGCACGGAAATGCTTTAAAAATCACGCAAAAAGCGGGTAAAAAAAAAACTAATAAATGAAAATGAATTATTTTCAAAAATTCATGAAAAACAAAAACAAACTGAAACGGACCCATCAAAGAAAAACGAAAAACCAAAACGTCATTTTTTCAATTTGTGCCCATCTCTATTCCTGAGTCCTAAAGCAAAATTAAGGTAAATGGGCAAAGGAATAATGGTTATTTACATATGTTTTTATGTGTAGCCTAATGTTTAATATTCGAGATGGGCACGACTTAGCGGTATTCCCGTTTCCGTTTCCGTTACTCGTTTCCGTTACTCTACGGAAACGGTAATGGGAATTACTCTGCCAGACTTCGAGCTCGAACCGACGAACGAACAATTTTGGTCTGATTTGTCGTGCTTGTTCCTTGCATCGCGCGATCGCGTGATGCCACGCGGCACAGAAAAAAAGTTTTTAAAAGTTAAAAAAACCTGGTTCCCGGCCAAAAAGCAGGCGGAAAAATGCCTGCCGTGCCTCAGGGCACCTACCAGAGGGGTTGTTTCTGGAGGTCCCCGGCCTCCCCCCCATCCCCCGTCCTGGGCTGCTCTGGTGGGACTCGCCGCAGGCTCGCAGCCAGCAAAAAGCCCAGTCTCGCCGCCGGCCGGCGCAATTCAAGCGCAAGCAAGTGGCACGGACAGCACAGGAAAAAACTTTTAAACTCTCCCCCCACCCATTCCCGGGCCAAAAAAGCAGGCGGAAAAATGCCTGCTTGACTAAGGGCGCAGGGCACCTACCGGAGGGGTGGTTTCTGGAGGGGGGGTTCCGCCTCCCCCCCGTCCTGGGCAGCCGGACTTGCCATGCCATGCGGTGCGGGCGGGGGATCCAAAATGGGGTGGTGAACGCAATATTGTTTTTGAAATCGTGGTCCAAAAACACACAACCACAACAGAAACATGCGAAAATTTATAAACTGCCAGATTTTTCACAGTAGCAGTGGGTTTTTTCTTGCAACAAAATGTCTCTCCTCTCCTCCTCTGTCCTCCATTGACTTTTTTTTATTTTTTTTACACCTGCACAATGATGGGCTGGCCGAGTGGCCAGCCATGTGGGAGTGGACGACCATGCAAATATTTGGAGCCATCCCACCAATCGCATGGCCACTTGGCCATGGAGACTTCTGGGATGTGCCAAAAAGCCCCCTAAAACCTGCCCTAGCCCCCTAACCCTAACCCTAATCCTTGACTCCTTACCCATACGTCACAGACTGTCTTCTTAGTGGGTCAGAGAGGCACCCAGAGGTGCAACCCACTAGCCCACCGTAACCTTACCCGTCACTAGCCTCACCCTAGCCCTTGCACTAACCCACCTTAACCCTAAGCCAGATCTACTTGCATTGCACTAAACGCAAGTACGATTCCCTTCTTTGTGAGACATGGTGGTGCGAGAGCCTTAGGCATCACCCTATGCCTCTGGCGGGTTCACTGGTCTCACTGTCTGCAAATTGTATGCATATCCATATGGCTATTGCATACCATTTTGCAGCAGCAGGTGAGGAGGGGAGACCCCCATGTTAAGGGGTCTCTTGGAGCCTGCTTCCCCTTCCTAATGGGTGAGGATAGGAGGCACCCACGGGTGCCTCCAGGAGCCCGCTTTCCCTTTATAGCGGGCCAGAGGAGGCACCCACCCCACAGAGGTACCTCCAGGAGCCCGCTACCCCCCCAAAAAACAGTACTAACAAAAACGAAAAAATGAAAAAACGAACCGACTAATTTTTGCGAATTTTCACGAAAAACGGAAACGACCCGAAATGGAACCAGCCCGACTAACGACAACTCGAAAAAAAAATTTTTCAAGTCGTGCCCATCTCTATTTAATATAAACATTGTGCCAGCATAGCTGTGGGTAGGGATGGGCAATTCGTTTCAGTACCTGCTGATTCCAAAACAACCCATGCAAGCCCAGGTGGTTTTGGGAAGCCTCCAACACAAAATCAGCCAATCGCTTACCTTGTTCTGCACCTACATAGAGGTGAGCTCCAACAAGGAAGTAGGCTCTGATGTCATCTTTACTTCTCCATGCTGCTGGCCAATCAGGAGCTCTGTAGGGACAGGCATAATCCCGCCTCCCTGTCTGATTGCCCATTCCTAGTTGTGAGCCTTTTTCACACATGTCAAAGCAACTTCTGTCACTGATAGCAGGTTTTTGCCCTGGCTGTGTGACTTAGAATCCCCCCCCCAATCACCATGTGAATGAGTGCTAAAACTTGACATTAGTATGCAACATCAACACTACTTGAGCCTAGAGAAACTATTTATTTAATAATCAAATATAATAGCATGGCAACAGCATAAGAAATAGATCTCAAGCAGAACTCCAATTCCAAAAAATAAACTGCCTCTATCAGTTTTCATGACTTTGAAATTAACAGCTTGGGAAGCAATTTGAAGGGAAAATCGGGTAAATTCAATCCTAACTGAGCTCTTGAATTGTTCCAGTCCCAGAGGATATTAATTGCTTTGCAAAGCCTTGTAAAGACATCATTAAAAGTTTGTTTGGGTCACCTAAAAAAGCTCACTTCTCCCAGGTAGGTTTGCTGTTGAATAGAGATGGGCACGACTTAGCGGTATTCCCGTTTCCGTTTCCGTTACTCGTTTCCGTTACTCTACGGAAACGGTAACGGGAATCACTGCCCCAGACTTCGAGCTCGAACCGACGAACGAACAATTTGGTCTGATTTGTCGTGCTCGTTACTTGCATCGCGCAATGCCAAGCGGCACAGAAAAAAAGTTTTTAAAAGTTAAAAAAAACCCGATTCCCGGCCCTAAAAGTAGGCGAAAACTGTCTGAGGGCACCTACCAGGCCAGAAGGGTGTTTTATTTGGGGGGGGGTTCCCCGCCCCCCTCTCCTTGGCTATTGCTACTGCTGCGCTGCTGGTACCAGGCTGGGAGGGCGCATCCATTTGCCATGCAGTGCGGGGGATCCAAAATGGCGACCGCAATATTTTTTTTGAAATCGTTGCCCAAAACCCCACCAAAGCACCACAGAAACATGCGAAAATTAGCTATTTTAAATGCTTGAATTTTTACAGTAGCAGCAGTGGATTTTTCTTGCAAAAAAAGTCTCCGTTGATTTTATTTTATTTTATTTTATTTACACCTGTGCATTCGCAATGATGGGCTCGCCCATGGGAGTGGACCATGCAAAGTTTTGGAGCCATTCCACCAATCGCATGGCCAGGTTTTTCTGACTGTACCAGGCTGGGAGGGCGCATCCATTTGCCATGCGGTGGGGGGGGGATCCAAAATGGCGACCGCAATATTTTTTTTGAAATTGTTGCCCAAAACCCCACCAAAGCACCACAGAAACATGCGAAAATTAGCTATTTTAAATGCTTGAATTTTTACAGTAGCAGCAGTGGGTTTTTCTTGCAAAAAAAAGTCTCCGTTGATTTTATTTTATTTTATTTTATTTTATTTTTTTACACCTGCACATTTGCAATGATGGGCTCTCCCATGGGAGTAGACCATGCAAATTTTCCACCAATCGCATGGCCACTTGGCCAGGTTGACCACAGAGACTTCTGGGATGTGCCAATCGGGCATAAACAGCCCACTAATCGTAGCCCAAACCCGAACCCTAAGCCTAACCCATACGCCAGTACACTGTCCTTCTAAGTGGGTCAGAGAGGCACCCAGATGCACCCCAATACTCACCGTAACCTCACCCGTAACTAGCCTAACCCTAGCCGTTGCGCTAAGCCGTCTTAACCCTAAGCCAGATCTACTTGCATTGCACTACATGCAAGTACGTGAGACACAACGGGTGCAAAGAGTCTGCCAGTCCGTCACTTGTGGCTCTGGCTGACTCCTGCAGCTCCCTCCAGGAGCCCGCTACCCCCTCCCCAAACCAGTACTAACGACAACGAAAAAACGAAAAAATGAACCGACTAATTTTTGCAAATTTTCGCGAAAAACGGAAACGAGCCGAAACGGAACCGGCCCGACTAACGACAACTCGAAAAAATTTTTTTTCAAGTCGTGCCCATCTCTACTGTTGAATATTAAATGGAAGAAAACCAGGGAATCATGATGGTCAGACTCTCTTGTAAGATGGGAAGGAAAACCTGCCTTCAACTTATTTTTTTTCCCATGAAAATATCTTCACAATTTTGTAGAAGGCTACTATTACCTAGTAGGCATGTCAATCAATGATTGTCTTTATCTTGCATACAAAGTGAGAGATCAAGGGAGAATGTGGCCAAAATCCTATTGCTGGTGTGACATGAATGTGGTAATGTACAGTAACATTTTCTGGCAAAGTCAGTGTAGATATTATCTGTTGCATAAAAAGTCACATAAAATCAGCATGGAACAATGTCTAATCTGACATTGTAACTCACAGAGTTATGCTAACCAAAAGTTATACCAGTAATAAGATTTGGGCCAGTGAATTTTTGGTGCAAAGTTATCAGATTTTTGCAATCATGAAAATAATGTTGAACACAAAATTAATCATAGAGAGGATGACTGCTTTATTGCATGAACTTTTATGTCTCAGGAGCATCAAGGTGTACTTTTTCAAATATTTTCTCAACAGTAAGATTTCAACAAAAGTCTAAATATTTTCTTAACAATAAGATCAACTGATACTAAGTTCATTGCCATTCTCTTTCTGTCTTCCAGTAATTGGCCATACCTGTTTCATGGCCTGAATTCATGGTATCTGCATGCTAGTGATATCAGTGTGGTCAAATCATGAATTCTTATGAGTGATATTTGGTAGGAATGTTATCAGTCTGAAGAATGCACCAATAGATATTGTGTAACGCAGCATCCCATAAGGCATTTCTAAAAATGGGAGCACACCAAATAAAAATTGTTAATATTTAAATTGCACCTAAGATAGCAGTACTATTCAAGCTTGTTGAAAAACAGTCCTGACAATTGTTTTGTGTTTGGGTAAAGAGTGGTTAGCTAATGGGGGGGGGAAGAGAACCAGCTTCTGGTATCTTCCCAGGGGCATGCAGGCTATAAATATCTGCCCACCCCATGCTTAGTCTCCCTTGCACCTTACATCCCCACCCTCCCACCCATTTATAAAGGAGTATGAGATTAGCTGGTCATGTAAGGGTCAGATGGGAATTTTTGGCCATCAATCAGACTGGTCCAGGTTGACAGTAAGTTTTCACCCACTCCATTCTCCTCATGGGTATGGAGTTCTTGTTATACTAATAAAGGTGAAGGTTCCCCCCGCACATGCATGCTAGTAATGTCCATGCTAGGTGATCATCTCTTTCCAAGCCAAAGAGCCATTGTTGTGAGAGTCCGTGGTCATTTGGCTCAGCATAGCTGAATGCATTTCTGTGCACGGAACACTGTTTACCTTCCTGCTTTTTATGGTGGTACCTATTTATCTACTTGCATTTACATGCTTTCGAACTGGTAGGTTGGCAGGAGCTGGGGTTAAGAACAGGAGCTCACTCCACTGTGTGGCATCCGGGATTCGAATACCTGAGCTGCCAAATTTGTAGCCAGCATTTCAACACTCTAGCCCACTGAGCCACTATGCCTCCGGTCACAATTGGTGGGTAATGCAAGAGGTTACAGACTCCTAGATAAGTCACCTATAGGCATTAGGCAACCCTCATACAAAATCAGAATGACAGAGCAGGAAAGTAGGAATATATTAGGCATGGCTTGAAACAGCAGTTAATTAATGTTAGACCTGAGGGCTGCCTTTGAGTATTTAGAGTTATACAGACTGGTGGGCAGCACCCTTCAGATTTAGAAAAGTTCTGGTTACTGTGCATGGGCTGGAAGGCAAAGCTGATTCCAACCCATTTACCTTGTTCCACTACGTTCAGGCCCCCTTGTCATAGTAAGTGTCAGCAAACACGGCTTAGAGCCCACTATCGCCAACCGCATTGCTTCCTCAGAGTGCCATCCAGCTGAGCTGTTCTGGGTGGTCTGAGAACTTCTTCAGCCGGGAGATACGGTGGAGGCCCTGGACCATTCAGCAGCACAGTGTGATGAATTTGCTGTCCACTTTGAGGGAAAAATTGCTCAGATTCTCAGTGAATTGCACTCCACCACTGGTGCAGAATCAAAGGATTTGTCCAGTGTGCCATGCTTAGGTCCAGTGTTATTGGATAAGTTTCAATTAGAGATGGGTACGAAATGACCATTTTTTCATTACCATTCTCCGTTATTTGTTCTGTTACATAATGGTACAAATAACGACCATTGCGATGGGGCAGGCTTGAACTGAACAGAACCAAGAAAATTTTCTTCGGTTCTATTCGTTTCCGTTACTGGCGTCATGCTGCTCGCGAGATGAAAAATGGAGCAGTGGAGGGCGGCGTGCGGAGGTGGGATCCCAGTCCCCTGTCCAGCCATCTCCAAGCGGAGGGCGGCAAGAGGGGGCTGGGCCTGGTGGAGCCTCTTTGCCCCCTCCCCGCCGGAGCTGATGCAAGACTTTGCTGGTCTCACAAGAAGAGGTGGGATCCGAGTCCTTATGAGGGCTGGGCTCCGGGACCTCGGCCTCTTTGTTGGCACTCAGCAGGCTTTGGAGGGGAGGACACTGGAGCTCGGCTGCACCCAGTGCCATCTTGGCCACATGGTGAAGCGGCTATGGTGCAGCTGCTCGGAAGCAGGAGCAGAGGGTGCTGTTGGAGCATGGGGGAGGTGCAGCAGCACCCCCCCCCACAGGTTTCCCAGGTCTAGGCCCGGGGGGTGCGGGGCGGCGGTCTGCTGGGGTGGCGGCTCCCGGGGTGGAGTGGTTCCCTGGGAGAAGGGCCCCAGTTAGGGTGGTGCTGCATGGGGCTCTGGGGTAGCGACCTGATGGGGCTGGTGGATGGAGCGGTGGATCACTCCTTGGGGAGCAGGCCCAAGGGAGGGCAGCACTCGGCGGTGCTCTGGGGGGGTGGCCTATTGTGGGTGGTGACCGGAGCAGCGCCCGGCTCCGGGACGGCTCCCCATGGCCACGGGATCACTCTCCCAGCAGGCTTGCCACTGGCTCCGGCGGCCCCTGGCCCCCAGGAGGGCTCCCCGTGGCTGTGGGATGGCTCTCCCAGCCTGCATGCCTCCTGCTCTGGTGGCGCCCAGCCCTGGGAGGGCTCCCTGTGGCTGCAGCTTGCCGCACCCGAAAAATGAAAAAACGGAAACGAAGCGGGCCGCGGGGCCCGAAAAACAGAAACAGAATGAAGCGGGCCCCAGGGCCTGAATAATGAACACGAAACACCATTTTGGCATTTCGTGCCCATCTCTAGTTTCAATTGTTGAGACCCGAGGATGTGGAAAGGGTGCTTGGATCTGTCTGCTCTACCACCATACTGCTCGACCCTTGCCCTTCCTGGCTAATTAAAAGATCAGCCAAGGGGGTTCGCACCTGGGCCCAGAAACTGTAAACGCCTCTTTAAGAGAGGGAGTAGTCCCTGCTGCCTTGAAAGAGGCAGTAATTAGACCACTCCTTAAAAAACCCAACCTGGACCCAGGGCAGGTGGTTAACTACCGACCAGTAGCAAACATCCCTTATCTGGACAAGGTGTTGGAGCAGGTGGGGGCTGGACAGCTCCAGGCACTGCTGGATGAAATGAATTTTCTGGATCCATTTCAATCTGGTTTCAGGCCAGGTTTTGGAACAGAGACTGCCTTGGTTGCCCTGTACGATGACCTTTGCCGGGAGAGAGACAGGGGGAGTGCGACCCTGTTGATAGTCCTGGACCTCTCGGCGGCTTTCGACACCATCGACCATGGTGTCCTTCTGGATAGGCTGGCCAGGTTGGGAGTTGGAGGCACTGTCTTGCAGTGGTTCCACTCCTTCCTGCCTGACCATGTTCAGAAGATATAGTAGCTCTGCCCCATGGTGTTTACATCATGGGGTTCCACAGGGCTCAATACTATCTCCCATGCTGTTTAACATTTACATGGAACCGCTGGGAGAGGTCATCAGAAGTTTTGGGCTGAGGAGTCAGCAATATGCTGACGATACTCAACTCTACCTCTCATTTTCCACCAATCCAGGTGAGGTGGTTTCTGTCTGGACCAGATAATGGACTGGATAATGGTTAATAAATTGAAACTCGATCCAGACAAGACGGAAGTGCTGTTAGTGGGTGCTTCACCAGACAGGTTAGAGGTTCACTTCCCTGTCCTGGACGGGGTTGCAGTCCCCCTAAGGGACAGGGTCGGTAGCTTGGGGGTGCTCCTGGACCCCGGTCTAACACTGGAAGCCCAGGTGGACTTGGTGGCCAGGGGAACCTTTCTCCAGCTGCAGAAAATATATCAGCTGTGCCCCTATCTGGATGAATGGATCCTCATGACAGTTATGCATGCATTGGTAACATTCCGTATTGATTACTGCAATGTGCTTTAGGTGGGGCTGCCTTTGAAGACGGTCCGGCGATTGCAACTGGTGCAGAATCGTGCTGCGCAGCTGGTGAGTGGCACGGCTGCCAAGGAACACATCACACCGATTCTGTATAACCTTCATTGGTTACCAGTTGCTGCCTGAACCTAATTCAAAGTGCTTGTTTTGACATTTAATGTCCTAAACGGCTTAGGACCTAGATACCCGAAGGACCGTCTCCTTCCATATGAAACTACCCGGCAATTAAGATCCTGCCAAAGGGCCCTCCTGAAAAAGCCATCCCTCAAGGAGGTGAAAGGGATGGCTTGTAGGTCTAGGGCCTTTTCGGCAGCTGCCCCCAGATTGTGGAATGCCCTCCCAAGCGAGACCCGCCTGGCGCCAACATTGATGACATTCCAGCACCAGGTAAAAACATTGCTGTTCCAGAAGTTTTTTTAACTGATTATTGTGGGTTCTGGTGGTGATTTTAGTGTTGTATTTTAATATATTGTATTTATTGTATTTAAATGTTTTATTATTGTAATTTTATTGCAATTTGATATTTTAATTATTTTAATTGTTTACTTGATTGTGAGCCCCCCAGAAAGCTTTGGGTAGTGGGCAGCATACAAGCTATATAAAATAAATAAAATAAATAAATAAATTTAAAAGACAAAGAATTTTGTCTTTTATAAAATATGCCCCTCTTTCAATCCATATTATCTTGTCTCACTTCTTTATTTCAAGCTGGATGGGCAAAACACCTTACACAAATGGACTGTCCCTGAATCTAAGATGTTTTGCAACTGAAATTTGTATACTGAAAAAGTGCTATAGAGAGAATGTAGCATAAAAAACCAGTTACTATGTCAGTCTCATTAAATATACACACTCAGGTATGCACCCATGTATACATGGGCAAATAATGAAACCCTAGAAAAATGACTTTATGTACTTCAGCTTTGAGAATCTTCAGAAGTAGAGATGGGCAAGAAATGCAAAAATGGTGTTTTGTTTCATTTTTCATTTTGTTTTTTATTCATTTTATTTGGAACAAAACATTTTTTTGAAAAAATATTTCATACTTCCTTTCATATCTCTCTCTCTCTCTCTCTCTCTCTCTCTCTCTCTCTCTCTCTCTCTCTCTCTCTGTGTGTGTGTGTGTGTGTGTGTGTGTGTGTGTGTGTGTGTTTACAGCCCTGCTGGTCGGTGCTTTTTTATTTTCCCTACCACCAACAGCCAGCTGGCCCACAGTCCGGGTCAGTGCTTTTTTTCTCCTTTTCCCCCCACTAGCACTGATCAGCTGGAGAGACAGACAGCATCATAATGATTGATCAATTATATGTCTTGCTCTAGCTCTTTGGTGTGATCATCTAGCTCTTGTGGGCTGTTGCCACAGTCCCATCTGAGGCCACCATTTTGACATATAATCTAGGCCCTCATAAAAACAAATTCAGAAAAAAAGCCATGCTGCTATTCTGCATGGTGCTGGAGGTTTGGGCCTAGATGCCACATTAATTTCTCATAATGCGTCTCTCTAATATTATGGGATGTTTAAATGGTCATCGGCTTCATACTGTGTTCCTGTACTGCTGCTAGCAGTGACACTGCCAGTGATTGCAATGTTATCTTAGACAGTGCCACAACCACCACCAGCACATGTATATCTAGGAAGCTCACTATCAGAAAGCTTGGCCCATCACATGTCACTTTAACCAGGGACACCTTAGATTAGAAACCACTTGTGTGTGGATGAGGGTTTGTCAACAGGCAAGAAACAGGATTCTGCTTTAGTTTATTCTAGTGAATTTATTCTTTAATGTCTAAATTTATAGGCTCTATACCAAGAGACAAACTATGGATCAAGTTGTGTGATACCTCCATTGATAAGATACTTCTGTATCTGATCAAACCCTCTACCAGGCAACCATACTTCACATTAGATGTGATACTGTATTTTACTGTTTATGGTTTGATTTCTGTTCAGTTTGTAAACCGCCCAGAGTAGCCATGTAGCTACATGGAGCGGTAAATAAATAAATAAATAAATAAATAAATAAATAAATAAATAAATACAGAAGGGGAATTGACAAAATCTATCCCCACCTCTAGGGGGGTCCGCCAAAGGTGTATACTGGCACCTATGTTATTTAATCTCTATCTAAATGATATGATTCAGAGCTGCCTTGCACCAGACTTTCATCCACCAAGCTTGGCTAAAACCAAATGCCCTTTACTTTTGTACGCAAATGATGCTGTGTTGCTTTCGTTATCAGAAGTTGACCTTAAATGCCTAATGCGTGTATTTATGGTATACTGTAAGATCAATCAACTGGATATAAACATTAGTTTAAAAAATTATGGTCCTTAAGAAGCATGTAGCACTAAAAAGGTGGAAAATTAATAGGAAATTCTTTGATTAGGTTAAACAATTCAGATACCTGGGCATCTGGTTCCATCAGAATCTTTCTTGGGCTCCCCAGAGAAGGTCTGTTATACAGGCAGCTCAGAATACCAGCAAGGCCATTTCTCAATGTTTCCTTATGAAGGGGGAGGGGACAATTTATACCAGCTGCTATCCAGATATTCAGATCCAAGGTCCTACCTCAGCTTTTATATGGATTTCCAGTATGGATCCTGGGCTCCCATACAAACACTGAGAGTATCCTTGCAATGTTTTTAAGATCTATTCTTGGATTGTCAAAATGTGTTTCTGTAGCAGATCTATGACTTGAGGTAGGTGTCTCCTCAATCAAATGTACTGCCTGGTTACATGCCTTCAAATACTGGATCAAAGTGTTATATGCTGACACTTTCTCTAGATATCTACATCTTCTGCTGAAAGATGTTTACACTTGTTCCTAGTAAAAAATCTTCCCAACCAAATTGCATTTCTTAGGTCTATCTATGGATTTTTTTACATTTATGAATTGAAAACAGTTAAGTCTATCATTGAAAACAAAATAAAAATATTAATTTCTAGTCTTCTACAGAGAATGCTCAGAAAATCTGCTGACCCATGCATTTTGGTTTGAATCTTGAATTTCACCAAAGTGTTACATATTTGGAAAAACTGACAATCCCAAAACACTGACAGATCTTTTCAAGAGCCAGATTGTCTTCCATGTGCAGTTTTTGAGGGTCCCTACAGTGGCATACCATATGAAAATTGATTATGCCCCTGCAATGATAAAGAAATTGAAACATTGCAGCATGTTCTTTTTATATGTAGTTATTACAGGGAAGAGAGTAGCAGGCTTCTTTACCCTGTAATGAAAGGTTTCCCAGGCAGACCAGGCAGATACAAGATATCTTTTTGAAGACACAAATAAGTCCATTACAGAACTGGTGGCCAAATTCCTTCTCTCGACCAAAAAAACTCGAAAGAGAATTCTGGTGCTTAACTAATTTTAAATTTCCTTTAATTATTGGAATGTGTACTTGTTGAAATGTATACTGTATTTTATCGGGCTTTTGGCTGTAAAATAAAATTGATTGTTTGATTAGCTATTTTCTGATTAGTTTATTAGTTTATTAGTGCAATATTTCACTCCATTGAAGCTAAAATGTGGCATTTAAATGTGTCCATTAAAAACTTTTTTTCACATAAAACACTTTCTTTTTTATTGTTTACCTGATAATTTATAGACTATCTCATATTAGATTGTTAGAACATAAATAAGCATTAATTTAACTATCAACTTTATGATACAGTATGATTTTATGCTATGTAGACAGGAAGATTGTTCCAGTAATCCATAAATAGCATTTCACATGTGACCTTTGTCTTTTTTCTTCTCTGAAGGCAACAGAAGAAATTAACATGATTTGTGCTGAATCGAAAATCCATAGTCACAAATGTCTGGCATGAACTGGGAAATTGAAAATGGCCAGGAGCTAATGGTGTCCTTCTACTGGATCTTGTTGCTTCTATCAGAAGCAATGATTGCTTTCAAATCCTTCAGTTTTTCTTGCACCCTTAAAAAAAGGGTGGGAAAACTTGTGGAGAAAAATTTCAACAGCTTGGAGCATTGTAAGATTTATTGATTCCATTTGTAAAGTTCATGGAACTCTAATGCTGATTCTTGGCTATTAGTTAGTTCAGAAATTGAGCCCATTTAGGGGTATTTTAAAGGGATTGCCAGGAGGAGATTTATCATTGATGATGGAAAATGACCACATCTACCTTTGAAAAACTTAATAATAATAATAATAATAATAATAATAATAATAATAATAATAATAATAATAATAATAATAATAATAATAATAATAATAATAATAATAGGAACTATTCATAATTATTTATAGGATGTATTTTGGATGTTATACATCCCACCCCACCCCATATTTCTTTTAAGAATTGAAAGGCATGAAAAAGAAAAACAGATATATTCACCCATTCCTAGGAAGATACCATGACTGTTACCTCTCATATCCTTTGCCTTATATTTTCCTGACATTCTGGTTAAGAGAGCAATTGGGAAATGCAAATGATATCCACTAGGGGAACATTACTTGGTTTTGATATTGATATTGATATTGATATTGATATTGATATTGATTTCTTAGTTCTACACCCAACTGTATTATCACATTGCATATGTGAGAAAGATGAATAGTAAAAGACAGAAGCTGAGTAGATAACTACCTGGAAATATATCATTCTATAAAAGAATGTAGGATATGAGGAACCTGTCCTTTCTGCCAGGTGTCCTCCATTAGCTCCAGGTCTACCAAAACAATCCAGGTGACCTGAGAACCAGAGATGCAAAGTGCATCACTAGAGATGAGCATGAAACAGAAAAAATAGGGCTTCATTTCTGGAGTAGTTTTGTTTCATTTGTAATGAAATTTTAAAGTAGTTTCATTACAAAATTAAATTAAATTAAATTAAATACTATGTTTCCATGGGTCCTAAAGGGCCAAAATGGTAGGGGAGCTTTCTCAAGCGATTCTAGGTAACTGTCTGAAATTTGGAAAGATTCGGGATTCAGGGAGCTGATTTATGAAGCTCCAAAGGGGGTGCACCTAGGGAAAAATCTTTCATTTGGAATCGGAAGCTGTTCAGGCGAGTGATAGCACCACCATCGCTTGGCTTCTGATTGATTCCACATAGAAATATTTTTCCTAGCCCCCCGTTTGACATTTAATAATTCAGTCCCCTGAGCCCAAAACCTTTGCAAATTTGTGGGGTTTACAGAGATGAGTCCAAACATGGTCCCCATCAATTTTGGTGCTGAATTACTGCTGCAATATTAATTTGGAGTACTGCAGCAGTCATGAATCGGCTGTTTTGAAAGGTTTTGGGCTCAGGGCACTGAGTTATTAAACATCAAAGGGGTTGCCCCTAGGAAAAATATGTCTAAATTAGTGCAAAACCAAATAATAGCCCCCCTCGGGTAAATGATTATCACCTCTTTCAATTAGACATGATTTTTTTTTCTTTGATGTTTCCAAATTTGGGAGGTATACGTAGAATTGCTCAAGGGAGCTACCCCTGCCATTCC
Organism: Phrynocephalus guinanensis; assembly: GCA_037367245.1. NCBI lineage: Eukaryota > Metazoa > Chordata > Lepidosauria > Squamata > Agamidae > Phrynocephalus > Phrynocephalus guinanensis. Next base: position 60,919,650 of record CM074740.1, read on the forward strand.
CAGCTGAAACATAGAGGCTGTGATCCGTATTTTCTAGTAGTAAAATACAGATTGCAGCCTCCATGTTTTCATTGTGTTTCATAATGACACACTGTCTGCCATTTCATTTCATTACAAAAATGTTTCATAACCTTACAACACCTGAAGAACTATGGATGGAGGCTTGTAACATTGTACAGGAGGCTGCAATGAAAAATATTCCAAAGAAAAGAAAATGCAAGAAAGCAAAGTGGTTGTCCAACGAGGCCCTACAAATAGCGGAGGAGAGAAGGGACGCAAAATGCAAGGGAGAAAGGGAAAGATACAGAAAATTGAATGCAGACTTCCAAAGAATAGCAAGGAGAGACAGGGCGGCCTTCTTGAATGAACAGTGCAAAGAAATAGAGGAAAACAATAGAAAAGGAAAAACCAGAGATCTGTTCAAGAAAATTGGAGATATTAAAGGGGCATTTCATGCAAAGATGGATATGATAAAGGACAAAAATGGTAGGGACCTAACTGAAGCAGAAGAGATCAAGAAGAGATGGCAAGAATATACAGAAGAATTATATCAGAAAGATCTGGACGTCCCTGATAACCAAGATAGCGTAATTGCTGACCTGGAGCCAGACATCCTGGAAAGTGAAGTCAAGTGGGCCTTAGAAAGCATTGCAAACAACAAGGCCAGTGGAGGTGATGGCATTCCAATTGAACTCTTTAAAATCTTAAAAGAGGATGCTGTAAAGGTGCTGCATAAGATATGCCAGCAAATTTGGAAAACCCAGCAGTGGCCAGAGGACTGGAAAAGATCGGTCTACATTCCAATCCCAAAGAAAGGAAACGCCAAAGAATGCTCCAACTATCGCACAATTGCACTCATTTCACATGCTAGCAAGGTTATGCTCAAAATTCTACAAGGCAGGCTTCAGCAGTATGTGGAAAGAGAACTTCCAGAACTACAAGCTGGATTTAGAAGGGGCAGAGGAACTAGAGACCAAATCGCCAACATGCGCTGGATTATGGAGAAAGCCAGAGAGTTCCAGAAAAACATCTACTTCTGCTTCATTGACTATGCCAAAGCCTTCGACTGTGTAGACCACAACAAACTATGGCAAGTCCTTAAAGGAATGGGAGTGCCTGAACACCTTATCTGTCTCCTAAGAAATCTATATGTGGGACAAGCAGCAACCGTCAGAACTGGATATGGAACAACTGACTGGTTTAGAATCAGGAAAGGAGTACGACAAGGCTGTATACTGTCACCTTGCCTATTTAACTTATATGCAGAGTACATCATGAGAAAGGCCGGTCTGGATGAATCTCAAGCCGGAATTAAGATTGCCGGAAGAAATATCAACAACCTCAGATACGCAGATGATACTACTCTAATAGCAGAGAGTGAGGAAGAATTAAAGAACCTCTTAATGAGGGTGAAAGAGAGAGTGAAAAAAATGGGCTGAAGCTCAACATCAAAAAAACTAAGATCATGGCCACTGGTCCCATCACCTCCTGGCAAATAGAAGGGGAAGAAATGGAGGCAATGACAGAGTTTATTTTCTTGGGCTCCTTGATCACTGCAGATGGCGACTGCAGCAACGAAATAAAAAGACGCCTGCTTCTTGGGAGGAAAGCAATGGCAAACCTAGATAGCATCCTAAAGAGCAGAGACATCACTTTGCCAACTAAGGTCAGGATGGTTAAAGCTATGGTTTTTCCAGTAGTGATGTATGGAAGTGAGAGCTGGACTATAAAGAAGGCTGATCGCCGCAGAATTGATGCTTTTGAGCTGTGGTGCTGGAGGAGAGTCTTGAGAGTCCCCTGGACTGCAAGGAGATCAAACCTGTCCATCCTGAAAGAAATCAACCCCGAATGTTCACTGGAAGGACAGGTTTTGAAGCTGAGGCTCCAGTACTTTGGCCACCTCATGAGAAGAGAGGACTCCCTGGAAAAGGCCCTGATGCTGGGAAAAATCGAAGGCAAAAGGAAAAGAGGACGACAGAGAATGCGATGGTTGGACGGTGTCATCGATGCAACCAAAATGAATTTGACAAAACTCCGGGAGGCAGTGGAGGATAGGAAGGCCTGGCGAGCTCTGGTCCATGGGGTCACGAAGAGTCGGACACGACTGAACGACTGAACAACAACAACAACCTTACAACATGATGAAACAGTGCGTCCTTTTTCATTTTGTGCCCATCTTTATGCATCACTATAAATTCTGAGCTGGAGGTGCATTGGCTTCCTGACCATACTAAGTCTTGTCATATAAACCTGACTAATAACGAGAACCCTTTAGTCCTTACAGGCCCTTTTTCAGGACCCTTATGAGTAAAAGGTGAGGCAGCAACACCAGATAGAAAGTTGCTCACTTGAAACTCAGCCAATATTCAAATAAATATTGTTTCACTGTAATTGCTTATTAAACAACTGTCTAGCTAACTTGGATCTCTTGAACATGAACTCCTCATGAGTCAACTCCCATAGAATTCCTTGCAACAAGGGGATGAAGGGCAGACGTAAGAAATGTTGAATTACCAAAAACCACTCGTTCCAGTGATGTGGGAGTAGCAGGAATATGATAGAATGTTATCCCAATAAATTCTCCCACGTAGTAAAAGCCGAGAAACCTTGTCCTATAGAACAAACACATACCAGCCATAACACATACAGTATTATTTCAATCTGTTCTTTTCAGCCCCCTTTTCCCCACAAGGCAGTATGTGATTCCTTCAGTACCAACAAATAATAGTTAAATACCTATTGAAAACCTGCTTTTTTAAGCAGGCGTTTCCTCAAACTTAACATAAATCTAGTGTCCACCCACTAAAACATGGTTTTAGCTCTTGTGCCTGCCAATAATATTATAGGTTTATGAAATTTATGTCATTTCATGTTGTTTAATTTTATTTTTATTAGATTTGCTGTATTTTATGTTGATTTTATTTTATTGTATGAGTTATATGTTCCCTTTTTTTGCATTGCATTGCATTGTATTGATTGTTGTTAGCCACTCAGAGTGGCCTTGCTGCCAGGTGGGCAGTATAAAAACCCAATAAATAAATAAATAAATAAATAAATATGCAAGCAAACAGACAGACAGACAGACAGACAGACAATGGGGAGTTCACCAGAGCCTTTCTGGTTCTTTTGCTGAAATCTTTCTTCCTTCTAAATAATACAGTGTCTAGAAATAGAATACAATTAAGCAGATTGTTTCTGTTTGAAAATGACTCTTGTTCCAGGAAGACATAACTAAACTAATAAACACAGTGCAGAGAGTAATACTTTCAAATGGAAAGATGAGAGGCTGAATAGGGAAGTAAGTGGCAATCAAAAATCAGATATAAATGAAATTGGACAGATGGAGCTAGTACAGATCACAGGTTGTAAATTATTAAGTGAGAATGGGAGGTTTATAGATGCTAGTAGCAATTTAAATTGACTATTGTGCTAAGATGTTGCTTTTTGTAACACTTACCAAAATCTACTGGGTATCATGTGCTCAACTTCATTTAAATCAATAGGGATGTTAATCCCCATCTCTAATAGATTAACAATTGGTCTTATATAAATAGATAGATACCTGGACTCTGGAATGGGGGCAGAACAAACATTCTTCCATGCTGAGTCCACTCCAGACCCAGGCATTTACTGGGGAGAACTTTTGGGGGGAGGGGGCTATTTTGGGATGCATAGTTCAAAATTTCAGTCTCCACCAAACTTCAATGGATTGTAGAGAGGAATCACGGGATGATTCCCTCCAATTTTGGTGTCTCTAGGTGCCTTGGGGGCCATTGTATATCCCAACAAATTAATGAATCGACAATTGCTAAACATTCATCAATTCATATTGATTTGGGGGACTCTATTTATCACAAATGCAAACCCTGAATTTTGATGAATTGGCCAAATTCATCAGAAAATGTGGTTTGTTTTTCAATTTGCTCTCTGCACTAGATGCCTTGGGGGGGCAATGTTATTGGCAAAATTCATCAGAAAAATGTGGTTTATTTTTCATTTTAGCCCCATCTCTAATATATACTTATAAATTAGTCCTGTATGAATAAATACCTGGACTCTGGAATGGGGACAGAACACACAGTCTTCCATGCTGAGGAGTCTACTCCAAACCCAGGCATCTCCTGCAACTTTGCAAAGTCGTTTCAAGTTATAAGGTAAGATGGACTAATTATATGGATAAGGATAAAGCTATGATCTGTGAAGAAGGGTACTGTCAAGTGATTTTCAAGTCAAGATTTTCTTTTCTTTTCTAGTATTTGTATTTATTTATATATTTATAGCTGATAGGGCTTAAGCACCAGCATTAGATTATTTGTTGTATCTTGTAGGATCCTGTCTCAAAGGGATATTCCACGCACCGGATGATAGGGCGCCCGGCACTGTTATCCGGCGCGGGGAAGGTGGAGGGTGGTGAGAGGGGGCTGCGATCTAAACGAAGCAGGCCCCAGGGGCCCAAAAATGGTAAACAAAAGAAGCGGGGGCCCAGGGGCCAAATAACGGAAACGAACACCATTTTGGCATGTCGTGCCCATCACTAGTTAGCATCACTAGCCAGAACTATGGCTGTTCAGAGTTTCCAGTGGTTTTAAACAATGTGGGTCAATATGAGTCAGTCAGTCTTAGGAACAAGCAGTTTGTCTGTCATGGATTTTCCCATATCCTTCACAACACACATCATGCTATGGGATTGCTCTGGTCATTTCATTTCAAAACTTGGTTCCAAAAACAGTTGCTTATTGGCTAATGACTGTTTCTGGAAACAGCTTGTGCATAATAATAATAAAGGCCCCAAAAGGTGTACTTAGGGAAATGTTCAACGATTAATAGAGAGTTAGGTTAAGATTTAATTTAAAAAGCATTCTGATCTGAAGGGAGCCTTTGTCTGAGCTAAGGGCTCAGTGGGAGAAAGGGAGCATACTATGTAGCCCCCTTTCTGAAGTGGGTAGTACAAGTGGAAAATTTAAGTCTGGTGAAATGTATTGAATAGAATTCCCTAGTGGGCTAGTAGCCCTCAATATGAATTAGGAAATGAATTAGGAAATTGGGAACATTAGCTGTTAGGTATAAATAGGTCCAAAGATTAGGAATGAGGTCTGCCCAGACTGCAGGTTTGGGGAGGGCACTGAACAGGTGGGCAGCACCATTCTAATAATATTAGAAATCATTAAGTGATCAACTTGCACTATATTCAGGCCCCCTTGTTTAAGGGATGTTTAACATTTGAATTGAGTGAATGTCATACCAATAAATTGTGGCCCAATTTTAATCTGACAAATGTGTCTTGCCTCTTTATTTCTGGGCAGGGAGGGCAATGGAAGCTCTGAACAGCCATAGTGTTGAATGGGGCCATTTTGCCCCCTGCCTGGCTAGTGTCACATTTGTGTAGCCTAGGGGCTGCCCTGTAGGGGCCAGAATCTTCATAAGCCACACCACGTGGTAAGATGCCTTTTTTGTTATCTAGCCATCTTCCCTCCCTCTCTCCCAATTGAGAGAATGAGAGTAGCTGTTCGTGTAACAGCTGTATGGGAATTTTTGGCTGCTACTCAATTGGACTGGAGTGGCAGTGTATTTTTGCCCATCTTGTTCTCTTTAAGGCAAAGGGGAGGTTTATAACTGGTCGCAATTGGCAGGGAGTGCAAGCAGAAAATTTAAATCAGGTGAAATGTATTGAATAATATTTCCCTAGTGAGCCGGTAGCCCTCAATATGAATTAGGAACATTAGGAACATTAGGTGTTAGGTATAAATAGGTCCAAAGATTAGGACTGAAGACTGCCCAGACTGCAGGTTTTGGAAGGGCGCTGAACAGGTGTGCAGCGCCCTTCTAATTACAGATGGGCACAAAACGACAATTTTTTCGTTACCGTTCTCCGTTATTCATTCTGTTACGTAATGGTACAAATAACGACCGTTGCAATGGGGCAGGCTCGAACCGAACCGAACCAAGAAAATGTTCTTCAGTTCTGTTCATTTCTGTTATTGCCGTTGTGCTGCTCACGTTATGAATAGTGGAGCAGCGGAGGGTGGCGAGAGGGGGCTGGGATCCCGCCTCCGTGCGCAGAGGTGGGATCCCAGCCCCCTGTCCAGCTATCTCAGATTGGTGAATGACAGCCCGCTGGGCTGTCATTCAACAAGCAGAGGGCGGTGAGAGGGGCCTGGGCCTGGCGGAGCCTCTTTGCCCCCTCCCCGCCGGAGCCGACGACATGAGACTTTGCCGATCTCGCAAGAAGAGGCGAGATCCGAGTCCTTATGGGATGGGCTCTGGAATCTCAGTCATGTGGTGAAGTGGCAATGCTGCAGCCGGCTTGGAAGTCGGAGTGGAGGGCATCGTTGGAGCACAGGGGGAGTGAAGCGGCACCCCCACAGGTTTCCTGGGTCTAGGTCCGGGGGGTGGTGCGGGGCGGCGGTCTGCTGGGGCAGCGGCCTCTGGGGTGGAGTGGTTCCCAGGGAGAAGGGCCCCAGTTAGGGCGGTGCTGCTCTGGGCTCCAGGGGTAGTGACCCGACAGGGGTGGTGGACTGCACAGCAGATCCTTGGGGAGGGGGCTCAAGGGAGGGCGGTGCCAGGACCCTGCCTGTCATGGAACCCGAATGTGAAGGGTTAAATGCTGGAGAGCTGCAGGAGGAGCCTTGTAGTTCAACTCAGCAGGCAGCTGAGTCTGAGGACGCAGCTGAGGTCACATCTCCTCCTCCTATAAGGGCTAGGAGCAGGATCCTGCAAAGGAGAACTAACATGAGAGCTAGGGAAAGGATCTTTAATGATAGGCGTAGAATTAGATCTGAAAGCCCTGAGTTCCAGCAGGAGCCTTGCCAGAGATATGGGTGTGCTCCCTGTTTTAGGATAAAGCTAGCAAGTTTACCCTGAACCCTCTGTGGGAGCAACGCATCACTTACCTTGCCACCACGTTCCTGTGTGTTATCCTGACATTGTTTCCTGACCTTGGACCGGCTTTCTGACTACGGCGTTCTCTGTTTCCTGACCTTGGACCGGCTTCCTGACTACGACGATTCTCTGTTTCCCTTGAACTTGGCATTTGGCTCTGTAAATTATTCTGGATTGACTCGGACTGTACTTTGTACTTTATCTGGATTAAAACTAAAGTTCCTGGCCAAGAACTGAACTTGGCTTGCTGTGTGTTCTGTGTGCGGGGCTTGACAGGCGGTGCTCGGCGGTGCTCCAGAGGTGGCGGCCTGTTGGGGGTGGTGACCAGAGCAGCACCTGGCTCTGGGAGGACTCTCCATGGCCATGGGATTGCTCTCCTGCTGGCAGGCTTGCCACCGGCTCCGGCAGCCCCCAGCCCCGGGAGGGCTCCCCATGGCTGTGGGACGGCTCTCCAAGGAGGGTTGCCCCGGCCCTGGGAGGGCTCCCCGTGGCTGCAGGAATGCTCTTCCGGGCTGCATGCTGCCGGCTCCAGTGGCACCCAGCCCTGGGAAGGCTCCCTGTGGCCGCAGCTTGCCGTGCCCGAAAAACGAAGAAATGGAAACAAAGTGGGCCCTGGGGGCCCAAAAAACAGAAATGGAACAAAGCAGACCCCAGGGCCCGAATAATAACCACGAAATGCCATTTTGGCATTTCGTGCCCATCTCTACTTCTAATGATATTAGGAATCATTACCTGATCTACTTGCTCTACATTCAGGCCCCCTATTTTAAGGGATGTTTTACAGCTGAATCGAGTGAATTTCATACCAATAAATGGTGGCCCAATTTTAATCCCACAAATGTGTCTTGCCTCTTTATTTCTGGGCAGGGAGGGCAAGGTGAAACCAATTCTTGATATGTTAATAAACATTATTTAATCTTTATGACTCCTGTCACAGAGGGTTCATGCAATGAGAGAACTTCATACAGACTCCAGAAAAATGGGGCACACTTCAGTTTACTTTAAGAGACAGATAGTTGCAAACCAAAGCACTTACATTCTGTGTAAGTTCTTTCTCGCCCATGCCAGACTTCTTCTTGTAGTGAGCTCCATTTAAGTTGATATTAGAACAGTAAACATGGGCTGGTCATTGGCTGAACTGTTGTTATTTCATAGAAGCCTGGAAGGGAAGAGAGAGATAACATGTAACTGGCAGAAGAAGAAAGATGTGAAAGTAGGTTACTAGGTTGCATAAGCAAAAGCTAGAAATCTTTCCCACATGCATGCTGTTTAACAGAGATGGGCAAGAAACACAAAAATGGCATTTCATTTGATTTCATTTTGTTTTGTTTCATTTGAAACAATTTTTCAATAAAAAAATCATTTAATTTTTCGTTTTGGTTCATTTCATTTCTGTGTTGTGTGTTTTGTGTTTCTTCTAACTTTTTTCTACTGTTTTGGGGGATGGGGTGTATGTGTGGTACTTGTGCACTGTGTGTGTATTTTTCCCCTCCCCCAAGCTCGTGCGCCAGCTGATCGGCGCTGGGGTGGGGGAAAAATGTTGCCAAAGCAGAGCTCTCACATTGGCAACTGGGCCATTTTCAGAGGGGTCCTGCCAACCTGTCATTGACTGGACCCATTTAAAATGGCCAAGTCACCACCAGGGGGTCCCTCCAGTGCTAACTGGGCTATTTTAATGGGGTCCAGCTGATGACAGGTCAGCAAGAGACGTCTGAAAATTGTTGGGACACCAGCTAGAGAGCTCCGAACTGGCGTCCTGACCATTTCCAGATGAATGCTGATGACCTGTAATCAGCAGGACCCCTTTAAAAATGGCCCAGTCGGCACTCGGGGCATACCCTGGGGGTGACTGGGCCATTTTTAAAGGAGTCCAGCCGATGACAGGTCAGCAGGAGATGTCTGAAAATGGTTGGGACACCAGCAGGAGAGCCCCGAACCAGCGTCCCAACTAGAGATGGGCACGACTTAGCGGTATTCCCGTTTCCGTTTCCGTTACTCGTATCCGTTACTCTACGGAAACGGTAACGGGAATTACTCCGCCAGAATTCGAGCTTGAACCGACAAACGAACAATTTGGTCTGATTTGTCGTGCTCATTACTTGCATCGCGGTGATCGCGCAATGCCAAGTGGCACAGAAAAAAAGTTTTTAAAAGTTAAAAAAAAACCTAAAAGTAGGCGAAAACTGTCTGAGGGCACCTACCAGGCCAGAAGGGTGTTTTATTTGGGGGGGGGGTTCCCCGCCCCCTCTCCTTGGCTATTGCTACTGCTGCGCTGCTGGTACCAGGCTGGGAGGGCGCATTCATTTGCCATGCAGTGTGGGGGATCCAAAATGGCGACCGCAATATTTTTTTTGAAATCGTTGCCCAAAACCCCACCAAAGCACCACAGAAACATGCGAAAATTAGCTATTTTAAATGCTTGAATTTTTACAGTAGCCGCAGTGGGTTTTTCTTGCAAAAAAAAAAAGTCTCCGTTGATTTTATTTTATTTTATTTTATTTTATTTTTTTACACCTGCACATGGGAGTGGACCATGCAAATTTTCCACCAATCGCATGGCCACTTGGCCAGGTTGACCACAGAGACTTCTGGGATGTGCCAATCGGGCATAAACAGCACACTAATCATAGCCCAAACCCGAACCCTAAGCCTAAGCCTAACCCATACGCCAGTACACTGTCCTTCTAAGTGGGTCAGAGAGGCACCCAGAGGTGCACCCCAATACTCACCCTAATCTCACCCGTAACTAGCCTAACCCTAGCCCTTGCGCTCACCCGTCTTAACCCTAAGCCAGATCTACTTGCATTGCACTACATGCAAGTATGTGAGACACAGCGGGTGCAAAGAGTCTGCCAGTCCGTCACTTGTGGCTCTGGCTGACTCCTGCAGCTCCCTCCAGGAGCCCGCTACCCCCCCAAACCAGTACTAACGACAACAAAAAAACGAAAAAACAAACCGACTAATTTTTGCGAAATTTCGCGAAAAATGGAAACGAGCCGAAACGGACTGCCTCCGACACACGACAACTCGAAAACGTCATTTTCCCTAGTCGTGCCCATCTCTAGTCCCAACCATTTTCAGACATCTCCTGCTGACCTGTCTTTGGCTGGACCATTTTAAAAATGCCCCAGTCAGCACCAGGGGTCCCCAAGTGCCAACTGGGCCATTTTTAAAGGGGACCAGCTGATGACAGGTAGGCACTGGGAAAGTGCAGGCTTTTTAAATTCCTCCCCCTGCTGAAGTCCATGCTCCAGCTGATCAGTGGTGGCTTTGGCAGAAAAAAAGCCTGCCCTTTCCCGGCGCCAATGGGGCACATTGGGGGGATCTGCCAGCTTTTTGTTTTAATGCATTCCTATGGGAAAATGAAAAATGAAGTGAATGAAATGGAAGTTTCAGTTTTGCTTCATTTCAGTTTTCTTTGATGGGTCCATTCATTATTTGTTTCATTCCCTAATGAAATGAATAATGAATAACAAAACAAATAAAAAATTCATTTTGTGCCCATTTCTACTGTGTAATATATGCAAGGATTATAGACGAAATACGCCACAAGTAGTATGGAAGGGATGCAGAGTTTCATGGAGAGATAAATTTCAAATTTCATTTCCTTTGCATAGAAGATTCCTCATGATCCCCCCCCCCTTTTGGGATCACAGATTCCCCAGCTCCATCACACTGGCTGCTTCACAGCAAAAGAGATGGAATCACTATTTTGTGGCTTACCAATGTATGGCTTGCTTTCTAAGGTGCTACCACACAATTCCAAGATGCTCCTTATTTGCTACAGGGAGATGTGACATGATATGCTCTTTGAGATGCTTGATCTCATCTACTCCAGCAACACATGTTGCTGTTAATGTTGGATTACTGTTAACATGCTGTGCATGGATCTCCCTTTCAACAATATTCAGAAACTTTAACTTATCCTAAATGCTGCAGCTAGTTTGCTGACTGGGACTAGTTACAGGGCCGAAATAACTCCCAGGTTACAACTGCTAACCCTCCATTTCCAGATTCAATTCAAAATTCCATTAAGGACCTACAAAACTCCATATCAGTTATGTTGGGGTATTCAAAGGCTGTATGATGACATGATACCTCATGTATGATGAGGATTTCAGAGAGGTCCCTTCAAGTGGCCATTCCCATGCTGTGGTACTCATTCCCATGGGGACTAGCTTTAACCATTTCCTCCTGTTATTATTTCTGTTTGCAGCCAGAGACCTTTCCTTCAAGGATGTTTTTGGCCACTGCTCAGGTTGATGGGAAAGGAGTATATTTTCTCTTGATTAATTTTTAAAATGTGTTTGCATGTATGTCTGTTTTCTTCTTTTTGTTCATATTGCTTTCAGTTTAATGTTCCTTTAATATTATTGTATATTTAATTGAACTATGAATATTAGCTTATGTATCTGTTCTTTCCCCCTCCACCATTTTGTAAACTGTCCTCAATCTTTAAATGAATACTACAATAGGGATATAAATGAGGGGAAATTATAGCCCATACAAACTATAGCATGATAATTTGCCATATGAAGAAACAAAACAGGGTAGAAGTTTTAAATAACTCACATGTGATGGCAATTTGGCAAGAAGTTATTTAGTTGTTTACTCAAGTCAAATTAAGAGAGGATGTGCTTATTTATACATTCAGCACATTGCAGGATATATATATTTCCCCCTGCTGATCCAAAGTATATTGCCTTTAAATAAATTGAAAAATGCATTGTTTATGCTCCCTATTTTACTTTGAATTCAAAGTGTCGTAGACTGTCAAGAATCAAACTATGACTGACCATTCTTAATACTCTGTATTGCTTTTTATGCTACTTCGTTCCACCTTTTCAACCAAAGACATTGACCTATATTTCTTTCCTTTCCCCCATGAGCTTAGAGCAGACATCTACAGGCAGCAAATATATTTTCCCAATTAATATCCTGGTTTTGCCTCAGTGGTGCAACAGAATCTCTTGAATGCAAATAAGCAACTAAGCAGCTATAAATTGTCAAATATCCAGGAGGTGGAAAATATACTAGGGAGTCTAGCAGGATTTTGTCATTTTTAGAGGAAAGGGGGGGCACTTCTCTCTGAGAACTGTGAAATAACAGGCTATCACGTACCACAGCTACAGTTATAGTTGTTAATGCCCTTAGGTATTTAGGCATTTCTTCCAAGGGCTTAAGAGCATTGATTTCTATTTAACCAGATATATGGCTGTATTTCTCTGTTACATCAAGTTATAGTAAGGAGCATTTCCCAATAAGAAAAAACACATACTTTGCACATAGAAATCATTTAACAAAACAGTGATGTGAAGTGACTGCAACCAACAGCCTTTTCGCAGGATAGAGTTTATGCAGCTCACTTAAGCACAGAGATCACTTTCTGGAGAGAGAAAAACAAAAGCGAAAATTGGACGTGTTGTGATGCCCTGGTAGTGGAATACATAAATAAGCTGCTAGCTGAAGTGTTTGCCATTTCCACACGAATGAGTACATTAACTCTTCATATAACTATAACACTGTTAAAGCTAAACAAATGAGGAAACTTTGCAGTATAATTGTTTGCCATTGGTGGGATGACAATAGGAGGTGGGCTGGAGTGGGAATACTCGGAGAATACTGTTTGAATCAGGCCAAGTGGCAACCCAGAGTATCCAGTGGCTACCCAGACACCTACTAAGGCAAAAGCAAAGCAAAGTGTTCTGCTTATATACCACACCATACCACTTCAAATAGTCTCTGGGCAGTTTACAGTTTTTAATTACAGTATGCAGGCTACACATTGCCCCCCCTGCAAGCTGGGTACTCATTTTACTGACCTCAAAAGGATAGAAGGCTGACTCAACCATGTGCCTGCTACCTGGGATTGAACACGGGTTGTGAGCACAGTTACAGCTGCAGTACAGGCGTTTAACCATTGTGCCATGAGGAAAAAATAACAAGTGGTATATGAAGAAAATAGTCGTTATCCAGTTTTAGAAGGCATGTATCCTCAAAGACCTTGATTCTGCAGTCCTGGGTAATAGGGATGTGTTTTTATGTACTGACAGTGAATTATCAGCTACATTAAGGCTTATTGAGTCATAAAAGCCCCTTAAAACAATAAAGCTCTGATCCTTCACAAGTGAAGACGGAATAAGGCTACTTGCCTATCCTTCTCTTGATCTTGTTCATTCCGTGAGGATTTCACAGTTACCCTGTGGCAGGATCTAAAGAAAGGTGGGCAAGCAGCAGGGATAAATACACCTGGGATATACCTTTGCTGAAGACAAAGGATTGTAACAATCTCCATGGCCCTAACTCTTCAGAAATTATTTATCCTGACAGAAGCATATTCCTTACAGGGGAAAGTCCCACTATTTTAAGAACTTAAATGAAACAACCGTAATTTAAATAAACCAGTCAAGCCCTAGTTAAAAAGCACTAGCTACCACCTGCCAACACATATACACATGCTAATTTGATGGCACTTCACAGTAAGCTAAATGGCAGCACCTATGAGGCCATTCTCAATATATGAGCTGGACTGAATGGGTGACCTTTGGCCAGATGATGTGGTATAAAACAAACAAACAAACAAACAAATTCATTTCCAGAGCTTTAGAGGTCAAACCCAATTCAATTGGTTGTCCGTTGCTTCCTGGTTCAAGGTCATGGTTTTGGTTTACAAAACCCTCCGTGGCTTGCGACCTATCTATCTGGTGGAGCGGATCTCCCAGAGATAAATCTCATCCTGACCAACCAGAGCTTTGTCCTCCCTTTCTCTCAGGGTGCCGACACTGAGAGAGGCCCATAGGGCTTCGACCCAGAACCGGGCCTTTTTGGTGGTGGGCCCGGCTTATTGGAACAAGCTGCCAGCTGAGATTAGGCAGGCAGAGTTGCTGTTGGCCTTTAGAAGGGCCTTAAAGACCTGGCTCTTCAGGCAATGCTTTGGGGCCCTCTGAGCGCAATGTTATTTTTTCCCCCAACTATTGGCACCAGTTTTTCTTGACAGATTTGACTTTGGCTTTGACTTTGTCTTGGCCAGTGGTGCTAGGCTTATTTTACTTGCTAATTTTTAGTATTGTTATATGGTATTTGTATAATGTTCTGTAGTCTGTTGGGTCTTCACTGTTTATTTCTGTGGGTGTTATGTTTTTGTGGTTGTAGTTGGGCAGTCCCTGTTTGGGTGATGTGTTGTACAATGCCCAGAGTTCCCTATGGGAAAATTGGGCGGTCAATAAGTACAAGTACAAGAATAAATGAGCATTTTCTGGGTTTCCACCTAAAAACCATAAGAAGCAATCCATCACAAGTGTAGCTTTCAAGCTGAAGAAGGGAAAGAGGAAGGAAATGAAGGGAGCACACAATGCCAAGTATGTGGTGTGTTGCTATTTAGGTCCAGTTACAGGAAGCTACACTAGCCTCTTCACAGCCAATATTAACCCCCATAGATGCTCTTGTGAATTCTGTTCTGTATGCAGTTAGAGTTAATTGTTACAGTTAATTTTTCAATAATTTTCAAGCCCTCCAATGTGTTTTTTCCCTATAATAGTGGAATTCCTAAGTGTTTGTCACAGTAATGCCATAGGAGAGAAAAACAGGTTATAAAACAAACACAGACACTGATGAGCTCATGTCAAGACACAGCATGTTATCCTGTTAAGAACTTGCAAACTAAAGGATATCATTTGCTTTATTGAGATGATCCATCCCATGTCAATTCTTCCCCCTTTCCTACTGCTTTTCACTTGTTCTACCATTATAGTATTTTCCCAGTATGTCTTATATTTGTCATAGATCAAAACTACAATCACCACAGTTGAGCCATTTTAGCTTCTAGTGTAAATTGGGGATAAATTTGATCGAAAACTTGGTTCTTCCTCTTTCTGGAGCTGGCTGGATTGCTTGGTGGTTTAGGCATCTGGCTGCAGAGCCAGAGGTTGGGAGTTCGATTCCTCACTATGATGTCTGTGAGTAGTGCCAACCTGTGAGAACGTGAACAAGCAGAACAGTCCCAGGATGTACCTAGGACAGGGATGGCAAACCTATGGCATGTGTGCCAAAGGTGACAAGCAGAGAGGTTTCACCTGGCACGCGACATGTTCCCTGTCCCCCCCCACTTCCCTCTCTGCTGCACCAGCCATGGTGAATTTGTGGAGGAACAGGAGTAGGGAAGAAAGAGGTAGGGGAAGTGGCCAAGTCGCTGGGCTCCGGGCTTGAAAAGCAGTGAAAGGAAAAAAGGGAGTGAGTCAAGGCGGAGGGATGGAGGGCAGGCGTGTGCGTGTGCAGGGGCCAAGTGAAGGAGTTCCTGTGGCAGCAGTGGCTGCTCCGTGCTCACCCTCCCTTCCTTTCCTGGCCCTCAAGTAGCAGGAGGAATCCCAGGCGCTCTCCTTACACTCTGGACCAGCTCCCCCTCTTCTCCCCCCCATGGCTCCCCGCCCACTTCCAAGGCAGCTACTGGAAGGCCCAATCAGGGCAAGGGCCTGGCAGCAGCGGCAACAACAGCACCACCAGCAACGCCGGCCCTCCTCTTCCTCCCTTCACCACCTCCCTCTTCCCGGAGCTGCTCTGCCTTCTTCCTCTGCCGCCTCCCCAAGTCCGCGCAAGAGGGTGTGGGCAGCCCGTCTCTTCCCCTGCCGTGGGGAAACGACGAGGGGTGAGGGCATTCCCACCCACCCACACAACACACCGCCCACCCAATTTGCCGGAGCCAGCTAGGCATCTGTCTTCGAGGGAAGAGCCGGCCAGGCTTTTTCACTGGCCTGCGAAAAGGGAGCAGGCAGAGCAGCAGGCAGTGGGGAGAGAAAGGAGCCGAAAACAAAAGAGCTCTAGGCTGGACGGGTGGCTTCCCCGCCCCCATTAGAGGCTCCACATCTTCTTTTGCCCTCAGCTCTCGGCACTAAGGGATTTTGCCGGGGGTGGTTGAGATGACAAGACAAAACACCCTCCTCTTACTGAGCGGCGGGGCGACGGGCACTAACTTTCTCTACCCCAAGCTGCAGGTTCAGCCCCAGTCGCCCCCATCACCCCGCCCCCTGTGCCATCCCTGCCTCCCGCCGCTGCCCTCGCCCCACCCCTGCCCCGTTGCCGCCGATCCTGACCCCCCCACCGCTGTCGCCAACGCCCCTGGCACCGTCACCGGCTCCATCACCGAGTTTGGGCACAGTGTCAAAAAGGTTCACCATCCCTGCCCTAGGAGAAGGGAATGCTAAACCACATCTGAGCATTCTCTACCTGGAAAACCCTGCATGAAGTCGCAAGTCAGAAGTCTCTTCAAGGCTTGTGAATATGATAATTATTATTACCCTTACATATACTTCACTGCAACACCATGCAATTTCCCTGCCAGTTTTCTTCACTTCCCATCTTTCACATTTGTGTATGGTAATCAGGTGTCCCATAATAGTGATGACTACATAGACATTTGTGCTACTATTTAGTCTACTCTGTGGATGGGCTGCTCCACTCCTGTTCCTGGTGACCAAAAGATCTATGTGCCAGCATGAACCAGCCCATTTCCAGAGTGTTCCCTCCCACATTTTCTGAGCTCCGTGTTAGGGATTATCCTTTTTAACATCTGGGTGTGATGCTACATTTTGATTTTATTTCAGCATGTGCCCTTTGATGCTTGATGCTTTTAATTTCCCATTCACTTTAAATTCCCCCTATTTCATTGAGTTGCTTAAGCAAACAACTTTGCCCTAATGATACTAGGAAATTAAATACACCCTTTGTTCCTCATACAGTGATCTCCATGTGTGTATACTCCTCTTTTGGGCTGCTGAAAGCATGTATTTCCAGTAAATAAATTGGAGCCTTCATGGAATTGGATGAGTCAGACTCCTGCTTCAGTTCTGGCTCCTAGACAATTTTTTTTAAAAAAAAATATGTTTGGTTCTCTTTACTACCCACTTCATCATGCCATCTTCATCATGCCATTCAAGCATCATTATCAGCACACCTTGATAGCGTGTGATTAATTTCTATGCATTTGGATAAAAGTTTTCATTTTTATTCAGTTTTTGTAGTTGGAGCAGTGATCAGACTGATAGATGTCTGACTGATAATATGCAGTCAGACTTCACAATGCATGATGCCTCCTAACTGTGCTATGTCTCACATCACTGTTAGAGCCACGCTATTTCTTCTTTGTTGTTTTCAAAGTAAAACACTTTGTAACTATCTGATTGAAAATTCCCTATTAAATTCCTCTTGGGAGTTTGCTCATGCACAGTATGACAATGTTCAAACATTCTATTTCTTGTTTTGTGATTTTGAGCTTACCTTGATTCGTATTCTTTTTTTATGTGCCAATTATATGTGTCATGCAGCATGAGTCTTTTCTTTTCCCTCTGTGCATATTTGCAACTACTTTCAACTGTAATCCAATTACATTATTAAGGAGAGCACTATTTGTACTTCTTTGCTCTTCCCCAGGAGCTAATAAAGTGCTTCAACTTGGGAATCATACCTTGCAGCACTATCTCTTCTTCATTATAATAATCTCATCATCATTTTTTGCAGTATGAATATTCAGAAGTGGTTTACCTTTACATTCCGTGAAGAACACAGGAGTGTTAGCTTCAGTATTCACTGCCACTATCTGGGAAATATCCTCTGCCAATTCCAGCTTCTGCTACTGATGCTGTTCACTTCTAGAATCTCTTCAACCCCATCACCATGGGAACTATCAATTAGATTTTGCTGATGCAACCATTAATCCTTGAGGAGGATGGATGCCTTTTGGTCTGGTATGTCACCTTTGACCATTCCACCTTGTGTGACACTGCTGAGGTCTAGATTTATAATGACATGTAGCCTCCTGATAGTATTCCTTCTCATTTTCCCTGACACACTCAAACCCTTCACCACATTAAGTTCTATAACCAAGAATGGGTCTGTATCTCTCACTGAATAGTACAGATTATAAAATACTAAAATTATAAATTGGAAATCATCTTGTTACTGTAATAAAATGATGCCCTGTTCAAAATGCTGGACACAGAGATAAAATTATATCTTTTGGGACCTATCACAGGTTTAAAGAGGCTTGAAGTAATTTCTTATTCATCAGGAATTTGTATTCAGAGCAAACCATATTAAAAAGAATTTATTATAGACCTAGGTTTTAAGATAACTGACTGGGTCTATTGCACTTAGAACAAAGGAGTTGATAAGGCAGTATGTTAATTGGATTAAAGATAATTAGGCTTTGTCCAGAGAAATAGCTGACAGGTTAGATTACTTTGATACCTTTAGAGGGATGCCAGCCAATGAAAACAGTATAGCAAATCAAGATATAATTAATTATTAGAAGAGAAGACATTTTTTCCAGCTACAGTTCCATTAAGTCTTAAAGGAATCTTGCAAAATAAAAGGTTTCATAAAAGCTCCAAATAATCATATTAATAGCACTGGAGATAATTTAGTGAATGTATGAAGTAGAATATACAGTATGCGTTCAAAATGCTGACAGGAATAGAAAATGCTTCAATTGATGCAGTTTCTTCATCTGAGAACTCAAAGGTACAGTCCTCACTGAAATGCATGAGAAAGTATCAGTTTATTTTTAAATGAAGAAAACTCGTAATTATTTTTCTTCCTAGGGAATTCTTAATTGAGTGTTGTTGATGTGTGTGTCCATGTGTTTTTAAAAGCTGGCAAACAGAATGGAGTGGCAACATTTGCACAAATTAGTTGTTTTGCCTTCTAGATTAAACAGCAGACTCACACTTTTATTAACCAAGGAACGGCCACTAAACCAAAATGAAACCATACTTTTTGAAACTAGCAGAACACATGCACCAGCACCTAAAGACCAAAGCCCCACCATGTCTCAACCTGTATATTTTGTTCTTATTGATTACTTCTTTACAAGACAATCACTCCCAAGCCATAGATTATTGTAGAACACTCTACTTTTTGTGTGGACTCCAAACATCAATTCACCTTGTAGAAAGATCTGCAAGCATCCATATGTGGCGTGGCTGAAACACAGCCTGAGAAGCATTGGTGATACTGCTGCTGAGTTGGATTTTTGTCACTTTGAATGAGATGAGCAGAGGGAACCAGAGGGTGGAATCACTTGAAATGTAAACTGGGAGTTGAGTCATGGCTACTGGACTTCTTTTTTTGAGAGATAGAAACGTTTCACTGTTCATCCAAACAGCTTCATCGGTCTGTAATGAAATGTAAGCGATGCTAACTCTGAATCTGCAGTGCCAGCCTAAGTTGACCAGCTGTTATGCAAAATTTACCACCAGCAAAAGAAAGCATCAAGTCTGAATGCAGTTTGGTAATAGTACAATTAACCTACACCTGAAACACAAGAGTGGGTCTTTTTAATTTATTGACAAACAGAAGTGAAGAATGGAAAGGAAAAGAAAAACACTCTAGAAATTGACAGCTGTGTAACTGAATATCCAAAATGTTGTCTTTTGCCTGAAGGGAATTTGCCTGAAGGGAATCATTATTTTATGAAGGTCTCTATTTAAAACCCAAATGTCTTGATGACTCAGTGAAATGGAATCAGACTTCCATCTTGATTGTTACTGCCAGCACAAACTGACACGGCAAATGGAGTGGTAATGCTACATGTGAGTCTCAATGGGAGAAAGGTGAACAGCATGTTGATGGGCCTGCCAGTTGGCTCATTGTCTGGGAAGAAAGCAAAGGAAGGAAGAAGAAGCGGGAATGTTCAATAAAGCCAGTATCTCACTGAGCTGCAGCTCCATGGGTAAATAAAACAGGGCCTGCTTTTTTACCTTTTTTATTTGTATCATAATTTTGCACAATTTAAAATTATGATTGCCTATGAAATACAGCTAGAATTAAAACAAATTAAAGTATTAAATAATCACACTATTTTTGACCAGAATTGGTTAGCTTCATCAACACCTGCTAGATTTTCTTTTGCACCTTTGCTGGGGCATAAATTGCATCCAACTATGTGTTACACTGATAGGATTTCTTCACAGTCCCAGAAAATGGGTCCTGTATCTAAGTAGACACATTTTATTGGATTACGAATGTGTCATCCACTTATAAGCCCCCTTAGGCCAGTAATAGCAAGCTTCTACATAAAATATTTCAAAAAACAAGCTTGGGATGTGGCACCCTTTGCACTCACAATCTGGTTCTAATACATGGATGACACATTCATAATTTGGAGCCATGGTGGAGATAAACTGGAATAATTTCTAAACTACCTCAACAATATCCACCCAAATATACAATTCACAATGGAAAAAGACATAGAGGGGAAAACTCCCACTCTTAGATGTCATGGTCATATGGAAACCACTCCTCCAATTAGGACACAAGGTCTACAGGTAACCCACCCACACAGACCGGTACCTACATAAAAATTCCAACCACAAACCACAACAAACAAAAGGCATAATCAAAACACCTGTAGACTGTGCAAACTGAAACTGAGTTCATCACTGAACTCAGCCACCTGAATTGGGCCCCACAGGTAAATGGCTATTCTAAGAATGAAATCAAAAGAGCCATCAAACCAAAAAATCATCACCAAACTGAAGAAGAAAAACAGCCCCCAACACACAAAGTATTTCTGCTATACATAAAAGAAGTCAAGGACCGCATGGACAACGTTTTTAAAAAGCACAAACCCACAAACAGCCTTTAGACCCGCCACAAAAAACACAACAAATGCTACAGTCAACAAAGGACAAAAGGAACCCACTCGCCACTTCAGGAGTATATCGGATACCTTGTAGTTGTGGCTAGGTATGTATTGGGACCACAAAGCACAGCATCCAGACCAAAATCAAAGAACATGAAAAAAAACCTGCAGACTAAAAAACAAAACAAAAAATCAGCAGTAACTGAACACACCCTGAAACAAACTGGACATGAAATCCTCTTCCAGGACACACAGGTACTGGACAACACTACCAATCACTATGTCAGACTACACAGGGAAGCCACTGAGATCCACAAACACAAGCACAGTTTCAACAAAAAAGAAGAAAGTCTAAAAATCAACAAAGCCTGACCTAATACTGAAAACTACAGCCTGTAAAAATATCAGAGTTCAATGATTCCCACCCAACCACAAACACCAGTGATCAGTTCACACAATAGAACAGCTAACAACACCCATCAACTATAGAGAAGGATTGCTGCCACCACTGATTGCAGTGAAACTTCTCAATCCCTCAATAACAATACACTGACTAATAGAGATGGGCATGAATAAAAAATGGCATTTTGGTCTTCTGTTTGTCGTTTCATTTCCATTTTTTGTGAATTTTTGGAAACATTTCATTTTCATTTTTCATTTTTTCATTTTTTGTTTCTACCCACTTTTTGTGCAATTTTTAAAGCATTTCCGTGCGGGGGCGTCCCCCAACGCCCCAGACCAGAGGGAAAACACTAAAAAAAATGATGCTGGCAGATACACAGTATAGACTAGGTATGCAGGGAGGCTGCAAAGGCAGTGGCGGGCGTTGCCCAGGGTGCAAGACAGCCGCAGAGTGATTGCACTGCAGGGCAGGGGAGGGTACTCACCGAGAGGTACACACACACACACACAGGGAGGCTGCAGGACTGAAGCTAGAGTCGCAGAGACAGCAATCCCACCCTAACTCCCACCAGGGACTGCAAGGAGGATGGGGGCTGCCAGAGCTTTTTATGCCCTATGTGGCTGCCAGACCTGCCCAGTCTGCAACCTGGGCATGCTATTGGTTGAAGTTGTCCAAGAATTTACATGATCCCATCACATGGCTTGCCTCCATGTTGTGGCTGGAGTGGCGACATCCATTTTGTCATCCTTAAAGGGAAAAGAAAAATACATCACGATGGGAGAAGACAAAAATAAACGTTTTAAGGACCCCAACCCCCTGGTAGTTAATAATTTCAAATAATTATTGCATTATTGTTGCATTTTTATGGATGTCCAGGGCGTTTTAATACCCAAGAAATCAATATTAGGCATCTGGGAGCCATTTTGGGTCAATGTCCCCTAACTCCCCTTAAAGGAAAAAAATACAGCGATCTGAGAAAAGACATAAATGCACATTTTAAGGACACCAACCCCCCCGGTAGGTATTATCAGACAATATAAATAATTATTGCTGCGTTTTTATGGATGTCCAGGGTGTTTTTTAACATTTTAAACAGCTCATTTCATTGCACATCGCCATTAACGAAAACGAAACGTAACGACCACAATTTTCGTAGTTCTGTTCGTTTCGTTCCATTTTCATCATAATTTTCATTTGTTGTTTCATTACATAACGAAACGAATAACAAATAACGAAAACAAAAAAGTTCATTTCGTGCCCATCTCTACTGACTAACACCTATTCTCCTGCATAGGACAAGATTTCCCCTTTCCCATGACTTTAAAATCTAACAGTCTCACTCACTCTATACCCATGAGCACAGAGAGAACTCATAATTCCCTGAGCCCCTTGCCCTCTGAAGATGCCGGCCACAGAGTCTGGCAACCCATCAGGAAGAAAAACTTCCAGAACATGGCCAAACAGCCCAAAGAACTGACAACAGCTATTAAATCCTGGCCATGAAAGCCTTTCAGAATACAGTACATAGCAGAAACAATTGGCTAAACCAATTATCTGAACCCAACTGTGTCATGGGAAACATTAATTTTTACTTATACTTTGCTCTCCTCTCTACATTTTTTTATTTTTCCTTGTAAGCTGAAAGTGGAATCAAGATGAGAAAGTTATCACTGGAGATTGTCAGAAAGACAGAATAGTTTCAACACTGAGATCCCAAGCACAGTGAAATTAATAGAATCAATATCCCAGATGAATCTAAATGTAAAGATACAGACTTCTGCTAGAATAGCAAAAGTAATGAGATATAAAATCGATTAATCTTCTGTCATCATCTGGAAGTCGTGGCTACTGCTCAGTGAGGGATATTAAGCAGTGCAATAGACACTCTACTATTGAGAAACCAAATAGAAATGCCAAACTAATCATAAAGAAAAGCAAGTAATTGGTGCCTACTACGAAGCGGCACAAAATGGAAAAATTGTGTTTCATTTTGTTTCACTTAGTTCACCCACGATTCGTTTCATTTCATTAGTAACATTTTTTTTAAAAAAAATGCACAAAATGAACCAGTAATGAATTGATTCATTAGTCTATAAAATGGGTTCCCCTGGGTTCTAGAGGCACCAAATTTGGTTGGTACCTGCGTTGGTCTCTCTCCTTTAAGCCCTCCAACTTTGGAGATATTTGGGGTTCAGAGGGCTGACTTATGCAACTTCAAAGAGGTGATCCCAAGAAAATTTGTTTGCAATTGCTGGTTCCAGGTATCTAGCAGCGTGGAAATTGCAGTGGAGCTTTCTCAAGCTCTTCCCTTAAAGCACCCCCAGTTTGTAGACATTTGGAGTACAGGTGCCAAGTTATTCAACTCCAAAGGGGGTTCCCGTAGGAAAAAAATTGTAATTTAAAGTATTTGAAAATACTGATCCCGGGCATCTAGCAGCATGGAAATTACAGTGGCACTTCCTCAAGCTCTTCCCTTTTATCCCACCAAGGCACATTGGGTGTATCAGAATTGCACTCCACCAGGCAGGCAGGAAAGAATTAAACATCGGGGTTGGGCCATATGACCCTCAGGTATGAAGAGAGAGTGTGAGTGGAACTCCGTTGAATGTCAAAGGTATAAAAGACACCACTATATCCAGGGCAGCTCTTACAAACATTATGGGCCATTTCAGATCCTCAGGTATGAAGGGAGAGTGTGGATCTCCCTGGCATCATCAAGAAGAACAAGGCAGAAGATGGAACCCCCTGGTATGGCCAAGGCAGGCCTTAGAACAATTGGGCCACTACAGATCCTGAAACTCAGTGAGAGTCGAGCTCAATGAGAGTCAAGGCAGGCCTTAGAAAAACTGGGCCCTCTGTTCTGGAATCTGGAAAGCTGGACAGTAGAAGTTTTACTTGGGAGTAAATAGTGGCTGCAGAGGAAAACACCAATCCATATTGGGATTGACAATGATAACTCCTCTGCATATAATTCCCATATTACAGTAGGTTTTTTGGATATCAGTCTGTTTCTGAGCCCACGTTCGATCCATAAAGCACTATACATCTTGAGTGAGGCTATCTGATTGACCATCTTTCTCCATATAACCCTCCTCAGCTCTTAAGATTTGTCAGGAAGTAACCTTTGGACAGGGACCCAAGAGCAAGCTTTCTTGACAGTTTCCCCCAGATTATGAAATGCCCTCTCCTGTGAGGCTAGGGCAGTGTTGGCGAACCTATGGCACGGGTGCCAAAGGTGGCACTCGGAGCCCATTCTGTGGGCACCTGACATCGACCCTTCACAGCCACCTGTATTCAGGTTAAATTGCTGTATTGGCACTTTGCAAATAATTAGTGGGTTTTGAATTGCAGTTTGGGCACTCGGTCTCTAAAAGGTTCACCATCACTGGTCTAGGGTCTCTCTCTCTCTCTCTCTCTCTCTCTCCTTGTTAATAATTTTAACAATCCTTGGGTGTTGTTCGCCTCTTTCCTTCCTATTTGAATAATCTGTTAGCCACCTTGAGTTCTGCTGCTCTAAGTGAATAGCCATGCAAGCAAGTAAATATAAAATAGAGTGTTATATCCGGTTCTTCTTTTCTCATGCAATGGTGAAGATCTGGATTGCCTAAACTGATGATAGTTGGAAAGTTATCTGGAGGTGAGTCATGGCAACTGGACCTTTTCTTGTGGGACCAACATGCTTCACTAATCATCCAAGCAGGTTCTTCATTCCCACAAGAAAAGATGTCCAGTTGCCATGACTCAACTCCCAGATAACCTCACTGGGGTGATGGAGAATCTCCACAGACATATTTAGCAAGCTGTGTGTCCATTAGAGAAGCTTGTGTGTAGGGATTGCATTTAATTGGGGAAAGCAAATAGGTTTGTTTTTTTGTTTTTTGTTTTTGCTTTTGTTTTTGTTTTTTGTTGTTGTTTTTGTTTTGTTTTGCACAAAGACCCTGCTGCAAAAACGCTGCTGGGAAAAAAGTGCTGGTTTTCCTGTTCCCTGATTCATTAATAACTGAGATGAGATGGTTGTGAGTTCAGCGGGAAAAATCCACTTTTGCATTGAGGACGTTTGCAAGTTGGCTGGATGGGGGGGTGCCACAAAGGGATCTATAAACATTGTCTTCCAGGCAATAAAAAGGCACTCAGTTTTAAGTTTTACTGAAAAGTGATTCTGCTTGGACCAAGATATCCCTGGGGACTCTGTACCCTCTCTTTCCATCACCTCCTTTGGTAATAGCTGAGCCACTGATAGCTATTTGTGCTAGATACTAAGATAAAGTGGTGGCTGGAGGTTATCTATCTAATTTACTAGAGATTTCCTGATAGCCTTGCCCTTCTGGTAGTGAGCATTACTGATCCTAATTGACATATCAATCAGACTACAGCAACATGTTCCTCTGTATATCTGGCCAGCAATGCAACTGAGCCCTTGAATGTCACCATGCTGCTAAGGCTGCTCTCCCTGGTTAAGATCACCCTCATGAGGAATCTGCAGAGCCGGCCTGATCAATCCTTGTATCTTGAGCAAAGAGACAGCTCAACAGACATGTCTTAATGCAGAAGTTGAAACTCAGACATGAAAGCAAGCTAATAAATATCTTCTATCCTTTTGTCAAACCCAATTAAATGAGAAGTGAGAAAGTAAAAGCAAGCCAACCAGGGGGGAAAAACAAAACAAAATAATAAAATGTTATCAAGACAAAACATTGTAGGACCTAAAAGACTCTTATATTTTAATAAAAGCTTTCATGGAAATCTTCACACTTCTTCAGGCACATTCATGACCAGCATTATCATTAGAGAAAATAACCCTATTCAGGAATTTTAAATCTGATGAGAAGAACACACTTAGAGGGAAGCATCTAGCCCTGCACCATCCATCATCTCGTTTTTCACCACTTCAGAAACTTTATGTCAATTCTTTAACTTTGAATGGAATATGAAAGGCTTCTTAGAAGTACAGCGACGTAAAACCTTACATACAATGAAGCGCACATTTCTATTTTAAATTCATTATTCACATGGATGTTAAAGATGAAAGAGGAAAAGGTGATGCTTTTTCTTGGTGCAGCAGTTGGTTCTCAAAATGAACAACCTCAAGGTGGGATCAGTTATCATTAAATGAATATTCAGTTTAGCTGGAAGAAACAGAAGACAGAAAACTACAAAGTTCTGCCCATTAATGGCTCATTGCCAAGAGGGCTTAAAGTTTGATGGCAGAGCACATGCTTTGCTTACACATATTCAGTTTTTACTCCCTGACTAGAGATGGGCACAAAACAGATAGTGTTTTGTTTCATTTCCTTTCTTTGGTAGCTTTGTTTTGTTTCATTTGTAACAAATTTTTAAAGTAGTTTTGTTACAAAAAGAAATGAAATGAAACACTATGGTCCCCTGGGTAGTAAAGGACCCAAATTGCAGGGGAGCTTCCTCAAGCTCTTCCCTGTAAGCCCCTGGAATTAGAAAACCTTTCTAATTGGATTTGGAACTTTGGAAGCCAAGTCGTGGGTGAGTGCTTAGGGCCACCACAGCTTGGCTTCCAATTCCAATGTGAACCTCAAACCTCTCCAAATGTGGGGGGTTACCTAGAATTGCTTGAGGAAGTTAGCCCTTCTATTTCCATGGTGAAAAATGGCTGTGATACAAATTGTTGAAAATACTGGGTTAAATGGGGTTAAGCTGGTGCTTAAAGTGATCCCTAAATTGCTGGCACATGGTGTACACTGGCAATTAGTTATGGGAACCCCCTTTGGAGCTTAAGAGCTCAAACCCCTGACTCCCAAACCTTTCAAAAAAATGGAGGGGGGGGTTACAGAGAGGAATCCAAATTTGCTCCTCAACAATTTTGCTGCTAAAACATGCCTGAAGTACCTGTTTTGGAGTACATAAACATGTATTCAAAATTGGTATCACAATGGCCATGTATTGGCACCAAAATCACTGGAAAGAACATATGGACACTTTTCTGTAAACCCCTGAAATTTGGAAAAGTTTTAGGTAGAGGAGGCTTAGTTATTAAGGAACAAAGGGGGTGCTTCTAGGAAAAAAATCTTTCTAATTGGATTTGGAACTTAGGAAGCCAAGCCATGGGCGAGTGCTTAGCAGTGTCGTGGCTTATCTTCCAATTCCAATTTGAAATATATTTTCCTAGGGGCATCCCCTTTGGAGCTTCATAACTCTTCCCTGTAAACCCCCTAAATTTGGAGAGGTTTGGACTGAGTTATGAAGCTCCAAAGGGGGTCTGGGTAGACAGTGTATACCATGCATCAGCAATATACGGGTTAATTAAGCAGCTTAACACCTATATTGGTAGTGTGTGCTATATACACTGTTTCAATTAATACCTGTATCCCCTTTGGAGCTTCATAATTCAGGGTCTTGAACCCCAAACTTCTCCACATTTTGGGGGCATACCTAGAATCTCTTGAGGAAGCTAACCCTTATTGCTCGCCCGCAGCTTGGCTTCCGAAGTTCCGATCCCAGTTAGAAATATTCTTTTCCTAAGGCTACCCCCATTGGAGCTAAATACCTCAACCCCTGACCCCCAAACCTTTCCAAATTTCTGGGGCTTACAGGGAAGAGCTTGAGGAAGTTCTCCTGCCATTTCCCCTAGGATAAATCATTTTGTTCTAGAGTCAAAATGGTGTTTCATTACAAAATGTAATGTATCCTATGATTTCATTAGCTAACAAAGTATTTTGTTACTTAACAAAGTGACAAAACAGCATTTCATTTTTCATTTCATGCCCATCTCCATCCCTGACATGTCTGGTTACTATACTTTACTGTAGGTAGCAAATCTGAAACATACTGGTTTGAGGCCTTCGTGGGACAGCAGATGCTGAGGATAGCTTACCAGTGGGCCAGGAATTTGGGATGATGATGATGATGATGATGATGATGATGATGATGATGATGATGATGATGATGATGATGATGATGATGATGATGATGATGATGATTGGTAATTTATAGGGTGAGTTATAGGAAATGATCTCTGTGCCCCCCTAAAACAAATACTAAATCTAAATCTTTTAAATTCCAGTAAAAAACTTGTCATACACCTTAATTAATCTTATCAGATAGCTGAGGATTTCCTCCTTCTCTCCTTAAACATAGGCCCAACAATAAAAGACTTCCCTCACTGCTCTTTCTTAACCAAACTTCTTAGAATGCCCTAAAAATTATGCTGTTGCAATTAGAGATGCAACCCACTGCTTGTCTTCTCCTGATTCTTCTGCTCAGCAGTGAAGATACCAAGGCATTTCCTGTGTGCCTTTGATAGAATTCTAATAACAAATGAGAACAGTATTTTGCATAAATTGCCCACTCATTTGGAAAATTGTACAACTTGCACAACTTGCATTAAACTATTACTACTACTGTATAATTTAAGAATCTGAAGCACTGGATGGGTTCTTTGTGTTTTTCTGAACAACCAACTATTGTTTCTATGCTTGCACTGTGTGTACTTTCCTTCTCAAAGGGAAAAACATTGCTTACAAATTACAGAGATGGAGGTTGTAAAAAAGAATATTTGTTTTGATTTATCACTAGTTATTGACTGGAACAGGTGGTCAAAATATCTGGTATGCAGTGATGAAAAACCTATAGTATATGCAAGTTGAAATAAGACAGCAAAAATGTCCCCCTAGATCAATTTATCAAATATCTTAGTAACAAACCCTAGTTATTACAGAGATATTTCTTTATTTTGACCAGTATTCTAAACAAAACAAAGATTTGAGTGTCAAACTGTCAGATGATAGATAGATAGATAGATAGATAGATAGATAGATAGATAGATAGATAGATAGATAGATAGATAGATAGATAGATAGATGTGTATGTGTGTTGTGTCGTTACAGTCATGACTGACTCTTCGTGACTCCATGTCCATGGAGTTTTCTTGGTAGGAGTACTGGAGTGGCTTGCCAGTTCCTACTCCATGCGCCTACAGCACCTGGTATTCCCTGGTGGTCGCCCATCCAAGTACTAACCAGGGCTGACCCTGCTTAGCTTCCAAAATCAAGCAAGATTGGATGTGCTTAGGGCATCTAGGCAGCTAGCGATAGATAGATAGATAGATAGATAGATAGATAGATAGATAGATAGATAGATAGATAGATAGATAGATAGATAGATAGATAGATAGATAGATGAAAAGGCCTTCTTGACTGCAGCTCCCAGACTCTGGAATTCCTTCCCACTAGAGGCCAAGACTGCCTCATCTCTGCTGTCCTTCCGGAAACAGGCAAAGACCTTTGTCTTCAGGCAAGCTTTCCCTGAATGATGGACTGCCATGTGCATTTTATATGCATCTATGGGTTCATATAGGCTTTGTGTTTATGACTACGTATAACTGTGTTGCTTTAATGTAATGTTGTCTATTAATGCTGTTAAGATGTCCCTCAATTCCTTGTTCTCAAATACTTGAACATGTCTTAATTGTACTGGACTGTATATTATCCCTCATTACTGTAAGCCACTTGGGTCCTTTTCCAAGGAGAAAGGCAGGGTAAAAATACTCTAAAATAAATAAATACATAAATAGATAGATAGATAGATAGATAGATAGATAGATAGATAGATAGATAGATAGATAGATAGATAGATAGATAGATAGATAGATAGATATGAAAAAGCAACCTTGGTTTACAAATTCTAGCATTATTTATATATAGATTCCCTTTTATAAAAAATAATTTAATCTATAAATAAACTGTACATTATAGGAAATTACTCCCCGGTACCTTTGTGTATTCCAACAGAGTCTGAAAGCCATTGTCAAGAAAACATGAACTTGTTACCAGTGCCTAGAGCAATCAAGGCCTGCAGCTTGAGAAGTCAAGGCAAAATAATTAACCTGATACAGTCTTTCATCATGCTGCCTCCCAATGAGCCAACATTACTTCTAAATTATTATGTATTTATGTCTTCACGATTACAACATAGTGCATTATAATAAAAGAAAATGCTGTGACATTAGCTATATATCATTACTCATTTAAAATTTAATTACAGAGAAATCTGCATGCCTTGAGGTTATTCATCTGGTACCTACTTAAAATAATCTTCCATTTCTGGGATGGAGTGCTTTATCTATAAAGGGCTAGATTTTAGTAACAATATTAGAAACAATGATGAGAAGATACAGAAAATACTCCTGATATTCAAATAAGAACAGTGCACATGCTATTCAGTTTTTTTATACATGTACACTGGCAAGCCACTCCAGTATTCCTCCCAAGAAAACTCCATGGACATGGAGTCACAAAGGGTCGGTCATGACTGAAATGACACAACACACACACACACCATACCTACTGCTGTTTACCAATGTCTGAAGACCTCACATGTTGCCTTTAGTAGGTTAGGCTGGGAGGTTCCCTTCTGGACTGAGATGACCATCAATCTATCCAGCAATAAACAATCGTTCCTTCCCTGCTTCTGAATTAAAAGAGGGGCACACTTGTTGCAAAATTATGTCCTGTTCCGATGTTCTTAAAAAGGTTCATATGAGCATATGAACAGGGAAGGAGTTGTGGGTCTGTTTCCTGCCTGTCACTGAACACAAGGAAGGAATGTCTGAAGAAGAAATAGTCTGCTTCATGCACAGCCCTTCCTCATGATTTTTCAAAGTCCACAGCAGTTCCAAGTGTAGCACACAATATCCTCTTCAGATAAGACCCTTTTTCTGAGCAGGGCAAGAGGACAACTCTGCCAGCTTACACATTCAAGTTAGTCCTTTTCTGAACACTGGAATAAGGCATCAAATTCAACAGTGTGTGTACTTTCATGTGTGAGACAGAGAGAACGAAAGAAAAATCAATCCAAACTGCAGTTGCAGAAAATTGTCTATGAGCAACCAAGCTCAACACTCTTTCTAACAGTGGCTAGCCATAGCTAAATTATGTCAGTCTGCATACTGATATAATGACATAATAGTCAATTGGCATCTTCATGCTGATGACATACTATTACACCTAGGGTTGTTTGATGAACTTGATTTTTTAAGAACTTCATGGCCAACTGCCCCAATCTATATATCCTCAATTAATTTATTCTGTAAAATAGAGATGGGCATGAACTGAAAAAATGGCGATTCATTTTGGTTCGGCATGTTTTACGGTTTGGTTCAGTTCGTTTTGTTTTTAATGATTTTTTCAAATATTTGTTGCATTTGTTTTGTTTATTATTTGTTATTTTCCCACTTTGCACGATTTAATCCGTTTGACAGCGTGCGGGTGGGAAAGAAGCATTCAAAAATAATTTTAAAAACACAGACATTGACAACAACTACACAAACTGGACTGGCAGCATCCTCACCCTCATCATCCACATCATCTTTAATCATCATTCATCACATCATCCTTACTGGGCGGAAGCGAGGCCAGCTCCTCTTTATTTTTTTATTTTTTATTTTTTATTTTTTATTTTTAGCACTGACTGCACTGCCCCTGGGGCCGGGTGAGCACTGGGTTTATTTATTTATTTATTTTCTTCGTTATTTCAGGGCACCACCCCAGCCACCCATGTAGCCGGGTCGGCACTCCTTTATTTATTTATTTATTTATTTATTTATTTATTTATTTATTTATTTATTTTCAAGCATCAACCACATGGACCCTGGGACTGGGTCAGTGCTCTTTGATTTGATTTATTTTTATTTTATTTTTATTTTATTTTTAATGCCGACCATGTGGCCAGTCGCTTTTTTTGTTTTTTAACTTTTCCCGGTCGCAGCTGGTTCCGCGGCCTGCAGCCTGGGTCCATAGTGCATGGGCCAGAACCAGGCCCGCACACCTGATTTGAGATTTTTTTGCCAGCCCATGGGCCAGTTCCTTTTTATCTTATTTTATTTTACTGCCAACCACAGCCACCTACCAGCTGTAGCAT
This sequence comes from Phrynocephalus guinanensis, assembly GCA_037367245.1. NCBI lineage: Eukaryota > Metazoa > Chordata > Lepidosauria > Squamata > Agamidae > Phrynocephalus > Phrynocephalus guinanensis. Next base: position 60,951,452 of record CM074740.1, read on the forward strand.
GGCTGGTTGGCTTCCCCCCCCCCCTGGTCACCCCTTCCCTGCAGCCAGGCAGACCAGACCATCTAGGAAGGACCAGCACCAGGTAGGAGACATCTCTGCCGCCAATTTTTTAGTTCATTTTGTTTCATTCTAAATTCACTCTGAGGTTCGTTCTTCGTTTCGTTCAATAACAAACGAATAATGAATAACAAAACGAACTAAAAGTTCACTTGTCCCCATCTCTACTGTAAAATATAGGTACTTGATGGATGTTGTGGTTCACAATGTTTTGAAATGATTTTCAACTAAAAAAAAAACAAAACAAAGCATTTCAGAATGAATTGGAAAAGTTGAAGTTCTAAGAGAAAACAAATGCAGGAAAGTATTAAGAGAACAGAAATATATTGAGAACAGAAATGCAGGTATTTGGATGGAAAGTACTTTAAAGTATACTAATATTTTTAAAACTAATTTTCATTTTTATATTTATATCAAACAAATCTGAAAATGTTTCTTGCAGAACATTTATGATACAACAGACTTATTAGTAAATCACATGCAAATGACATGGTGGCCAGCATCCTTCCCTAATTCCAAGAGTTTGATATAGCTGATTAAAATACACCCTGAGAGACTCAAGGAACATTTCTCATGAACAGCAAAACATTTCATTGGTTTTGGAACCTTCCTTTAAAGATGAATGAGACCATCAGAAACAGTGCCTGAAATACCTCCTCTTGGAAGGCTAATCTGGATATAAACCATGGTTGGCAGATAAATGAAAGTGGAAAAAACACACAAAAAAGTAGAAGCAGATACTTTTGAATTAGGTAAATCACTGCCGGGAAGTTTCAGGAGCAATGGAAAATCACAGATGTCATCTACAGGCTCAGGACAGAATCATGGAGAACTCTTATTTTAGGTCTGGGGTATCTCTTGCTGTGGCTAGTCCCTTCTGTTTATTCTTAACTGCCAACAGTAAACAAAAGCCAAAAAGGAAAATTGCTAAAGAATCCCTTTGCGCAACAGAAATAAAACATGTACTCTACAATATGGGAAATGGCAAAAAAAAAGAAAGAAATCATCACAGCTGGTGCAACAATATGGCTGGAATTTTACTCATAAGACAAATCCTGCAGTGAAGCATGGATCAGTTTTTCTTTGTTACTTCCATTGTGCCTGTCATTCCATGTTTACTTCCTTAGAGGAGATAGATTGGTCTAGGAGAGAAAGTCAAGCCATCCATCATGTAAGTAAGTGAAATAAAAAGGTACATGGTAATTGCCTGCACTGGTTCAGTTGTAAAAAAATGTTTCTGAAAGTCTGACCTTTATCAGATGCTTACTTGCTTGCTTCAGACACCTTTCCTTTGAGTTTCCGCTTAATTTATGTGTGAAATGGAGCAAAGGCATAGCCACTGGATTATGAACAGGTCATCTCCTCCTTTCCATGTTAGCAGGTGTATTTTATCAGGGTCAAAAACAATCAGTGGTGGTAAATGGATAACCATACTGCAGCTGAGGTGCAAGTCTGACTCACTAAAAATAAGTGTGCTTCTCAACATGGGCACAAGTCTCCAGTGGTCTGAGAGTTTCTGCAGAAGGTAAAACTTGAGTGAAGCAATAGAGCAAACATCTAAAACATTCTCCAATTTTAGATTTGTTTGAGACCCTATGCATTCTGAATGAACTTAATCAGGACAGTAGAATTAGGATAGACTGATAATTAATTAGGATTTCTGGATCAAAATCTGGTTTCTTGAGCAGGGATTTTATAAACAATTCTTTTAGACAGGAATGGAAAGCCTTTTTTCCTGTTAGCTAGGCATGGCATCAATTCCACTTTCACATGTTTACTTAAAGAGAAGCAATGACTGAGTCAGCCGCTGATATCCCTGGCCATTCAAAACACACTGTCAACATTCCTGAGATTACAACTCAGTGTCTGTGAGACCCAGGGCAAAGATGGACCAGTCTGCCAAAGGTTCTGGGAATACAAACAGGCAGTACAGAACAGTAGGTGACAAGCGAATTTTCGCACTATCTTCCAAAAGTCATCTGCAGCAAGCATAGCATTTATACCTCCTAGCTAGCACCTTCCTAGTGTCCAGCTATTTCTAATTAGCACTCTGAAAGCTTGAAATCTTAGTTGTCCTTTAGTTCTAATCTTCTCAACCTGTACCTTGCCCTGGGACAAAGCTATCTACCACACCTTCTCTATTTTCTGGCGCTTCCTTGAATGTGCTATTTCCGACAGCTTCTGGAATAACACTGATCATTTGGAACATCACACTTCATTTTCCGTACTGGCCTCACACAGATGTCTAATGGTTTCTTCTTTGGAAACTGACACAGCAAGCAAGGCAAGCATGACACTCACTCCTCTGTGCCTTGGTGAAGAAGGCATCACAGAGTCCAGTAAGGAATTGATGTTTGCTTCATCCAGACACAATGGTAGTAAAGGCATGGACTTTCTTAGCTGCTCTTGCCAGGGCCAGATGGGTTGCAGTGAAGCTGAAATTCTGAATCCTCTAATAACATTCTGTCTACCAGTACTCCTGTTCCAATGACCTCTGCTTTGAGTTAAACTAAAGAGTTTATCTTCTCTACAAGTGAGGAAGGAGCCCTTGGGAGCAATGGTATGAATTTCCCTAGTTATTTCAGCTCTTAATTGTCTACTCCATAATCATAATTTTATTGTAAAGCTTAATTTTAATTTTAATGTTGCTTGTCATTTATATGTTGCCTTGTTTACTACGTTTTGAGTGCTGTTAGCCACCCAGAATGGCCAGATGGCCAGATGGGTGGAATATAAATGCAATCAATCAATCACACAAACAATCAATATTAGTAATTGCTGAAGCAGTTGCTCAGTAAAAACAACATACATCCCAAATATTTTTGGATAGTTACCATATTATATACACATATATGGAATCTACCAGCAAACATATTGCTTAATTGCAGAACATTGGGCATCAAATTATTTAATGAAGGCAGCTGAAAACAGTTGTTTTATAAAGTAAGGAACAGTTTAGGCAGACACTGATTTCTATGTAATCTGGTCCACAAAAATACAGTTTTTATCCACGGAGTAGCTGTAGCTATCTTAATCATTATTTTCAGTACCACCCTAGGATAACAATGGCTTTATCATCTGCTAATATAACATAAAAATTTATCATTATCATTGTCTGTCATGCAGACAGACAAGCATATCAGAGGGCATCATCTAATGTCATTTTGTACTGGTTTTGAGGGGGAATTGTTATGCTTCGTGGATTCTCCATGCTTCATGATTCAAGAAAATAAATTTCTTCTAATCACATTCACTTTAATACTTGGGGTGGAAAATAGTGCTGTGCAAAACCATACTGAAGGTGAAGACTGAAGTCCACCACTCTCTTATTCTTTATAATGAGATGTTCATGAAATACATAACAGCATCAGAACAGCTGTTAAGTATGCCTACCGTTTTTAAACAATGCCCAACACATAGAATGTATTGTCACTATATGAGAGTTCAAGAAAATAAACAGTTTATCCAATAACATCTACTCCAAAGCAGCTTTCTTATGAGTAGTGTATAGGTCAGGCAATTGTATATTAAATATGAATGTGGCTGAAATATTTCTTGTAACCAAATAGTAGGGCAGAAGGAGCATAGATGATTTTTCTGCACTGCTTTATTCCAGAAATAGGCAAGTGGCAGAAGCATTTGGGCAGTGAGATGATTCTGCCTGAGATGAGCCATGGAAAACCAACCTGTTGTTCAGGACAAATGCACCCCTATCTGTTTGGCAGTATGTGTTCCCCATTTATCTATTTAGCTATTCTACCCATAGCAATTGTACAGAGATCTGCAAATTAGAAGGATAGAAAATGGAGAGAAAAAAATTGGCATAGAAGCAAGGGGTACATCAGTAGGTGAAAGTCAGCTGAACCACACTTCAACAGTTAAGGCTATCTATATGCTTAAGACTTTATTAATTTCTGATACAAGAGTTACTTTTAAAAGTATACATGTTTTTGTATTTGTGATGAAAACAATTTGAGGTGCTAAGAGAAGAAAAATAAATATGTAGAACAGTGGTTCCCAAAGTGGTCTATAGAGACCCACAGGGTTGTATTTCAACTTGCAAGGGGTCTATGACAGTGAGAAAAAATTGGGGGTCCAAGAAATGTAAATGGGGGTCCATGTAAGAGGACCTCATTTAGGCAGATCATCATCAATATTTAGGCATTCTGTAAATGTCTTACACCTAACACAAATTGTTTCGGTGCCATTTTTGAATGTTTTTGCAGCAATTTTTGGAACTTTTAAAACTTTTTTGATGCTTTTGTCGTGGTGCAAAGGTAAGGATCTGATCCTTGTGGTGTGCATACCTTTAAAGTCCATTTTGCATTGTGTGTGCAGGGTACGGTATTGCATCATTTTTCGGAACTTGATCCTCGTCATGTGCATGTTTTTCAAGTCTGTTTTGCAAAGGTTAGGGACTCATATTTTGCAGCCACATGACATATATGTGTACCCAAATCATGGTCATTTGAAATTGAAATCAACTATAATTACAGTCATACCTTGGTTAACAAGTAACTTGGTTTATGAGCATTTTTATTATGGAGCAAAAATTTCTGAACATTTTTGCTTTATTAACAAGCAGTGTCTTGTTATACCAGCACTCTCATGTGTGTCACATAATCAAAAGTGTTCTAAGCCAATGGCATCTGTCCCTCTCTTCCCCTCCTGCTGGAAGTGGGTGATTGTCTGTTTCAGTTTCTGTTTCAGGCAACAGCAGCAGCAGAGTTAAAGGAAGGGTGACACGCTCAGTAAAGGTATGAAGAGTTGCCACCCCCATCAACCACTGTCCCCAAAGAGGCCACCTCTATGTAGCTTCTACACACCATCCCTGCCACTACCACTGCAACCAGGACACATCCACACCCTATCACCCTATTTTTAGAACAACCCCCTCCATGGAGGCTTCCCTCCTCCTTTGCTCTAGCTGGGATTACTCCCATTGCTCAGTTTTAAAACAGCCCCCTTCCATGGAGGCTCCCCCTCATGTGTTCTAGCTGGGATTTCCCCCAGTGTTCCATTTTTTAAAACAGACCCTTCCATAGAGGTTTTTCTCCCCTTCTCTGTCTGCTCTAGTTGGGATTCCTCCCATTGTCCCATTTTTAAAAAACACCCCTCCATGGAGGCTTCGCTCTTCCTCGGCACCTGCTACAAAGGTTTTAAAATGCAGGTTATTGTTCTATGTACTCTACTGTATTTTGTACTGTACTGCATTTTGTATGTTATTTAGTACCTTGTATTATATTACAGTATTGTAATCAAATATTTTGGGGCTATGGAATGAATCATCTGAGTTTCCATTATTTTCTAAGGGAAAATTTGCTTTTATATGCAAGCATTTTGGTTTCAAGCATGCTTCCGGAATGGATTATGTTCTTTAACCACAGTACTACTGTACACGTGTTTTCCCTAATGGGGTTCCCTTCACTGTTTTATCAATCAGTATAATGTACTTAAATATTTATACAAAAGATTCATTGTTACATGGCATGGCCAAGATTGAACCAGGGACATATTTTTTCATACTTTTCCATTTATCTCAAACATGTTAATATATACTTAAGATTCAATTATGCTTTTGTGTTCAGTTATTTTATCAGCCAGTTTTCAAAACTCAAATCAATTTTTCTCCATTCAAGCTTCTGATCTACCATTAATATTAATTGATTTGTCACTGGTTCCCAGAACTTCAAGCATAAACAATGATTTTTTTAAAATTGTATCCCAAGTATTAATCTATCTTTCATTTGCAATAACCAGAGTGTAAGTAATCAAGAAACTGAAACTAGCACCTGAAATATTAATGCAGAGGCACTATCACTGAATCTTGAGGTTCCACACTTCTTATTTGCTGATAGTGACAAATAGCAAATTAAGGCAAGATCAAGAACACAAACTTTCACTTTACCTTGAACACATTAGAGATCAACACTTTTGTTTCCCTTGAGACATGTTGAATAGTCAGAATAGCAGAATGTGGCACATCCTAAAGTTCCTCTTCCAATCATTTTAATTTTGGATTGCTGACATTTGTAGAACTGGAAGAAAATCAACTTGGGGTTCTAAATATAAACTCAGGGTGCAATCAGAAATACATTTGTCCTGTTGTTTAGTCTGCTTCAAGGATGAGCGGGTTGGCTCCTTTTCCTGTTGACCAAATGATGTAATTGTGGGACTGAACTAGCTCATCCCTTCATTTTTCTTACCTGTAGTATTCCCTTGGTGGGTCTACTTTTTGTGTGTTGATAGCATCACTCTGTTTTGGTTCATCTCTACTGTGTGTCATTACTGGAAACAAACCAAAGTGAGCTTGAGCCTATCAATTTACATTCTGCTGCCAATTTGTCAGTATGATTAAGGGATTTCCTTCAGAAGATAGCTTAGCCACTTTCTGATATTGGGAAATTAAACATTTCCTCTGCTCTGGGGTGGGGCATGGCAAGTCAAAGATCATTTTATGAACTGTACTCTTACCATGCTAATGTACTTTGAAAAAAATAAAAGAAAAATAGAAAACCTCCTCCCGATTTGGGAGAAGACCGGAGAGAGTGGGTGGGATTATTTACCCAGCAACATAGATGCAAAATAAAAATATTAAAACTTTCCTTCCTCTACTTCTTCACAGAGCAGAGAGAGGAAGCAAAACAAATTATTCTATTTAACCAAATAGGGTAGTGCTGTTGTGCTGCATCACTTTCAGTGGGAATAATAACCTTCTTCCTCGAAAAAGAACACAGGAGGAGGAACAAATGGAGGGTTTTCCATTTTTTTCTTTCCCTTCTTAAAGGAGCAGAAATAAATGGCATACCAGACCTCTACTTGACCCCGAGACCTTATTTATTCCACACCATCCTATGTTGGCACCCATAGAAATCACTTAAGTAGAATTAAATAAAGGAAATTATAAGAAGAATCCATGTGTGTCAGACAAAATTGATGGCATTGCTGAAGAAAATTGCACCTCAGGTTTATGACCTTAGAAATTTATCCTGCTCTGAGTTTGTACAGAGATTATGTACTGTCTATGATCAAAAGGTTGCAGACAGAAGTCTCTCTCAGCCCTTCTATATGCAAAAAAGGATACATTATGCCATCAGTCTAGGGTTCTTCTGTAGCAGCAAATGATATAACTGAATCACATTCTATTTTAAATTTTAATGATTATCTCTAGGAATACATACTTAATGGATTCTATAAAATATGTGATTCTTTATAAAAGCCATTCAGATGTAATATATATACAGTGGACCCTCGTATAACAAATGGTTTGTATAACATAAAATCTGTACAACATAAAAAAATTCCAGAGATAGGGGAAATTTGCTTAACAGAATCGTCTATGGGGCGAATCTGTACAAAATAAAATGGTCACAATTAGGGATTACTCTGTTTTCAATGCATTCCTATGGGAAATTTGTACAAAGGAAAACTTGCTTAACATAATTTCATTTGGAATGAATTAATTCCTTTATACAAGGTACCACTGTATATAAAGTCATATGAGTTCCTGCAGTACACTTTATATGTGTTAGCAGCTTATCTTTATTACAGGAATTGGGTATGTGCCAGAACAAAATGGGCTGGGTTGGGCATTTCCTAATACAAATTGATGTCAGGTTTACAAAGATGTGATGGGTACACATCAGAACACTGTTTTCGAAATCAAAACTATCAAATATTACTCATTCACCAACCTTTTGTTGCCCCAGAGCCAACCAGAACAAACAGAAAGGTGTGCTACAGCTACTCCCTAGAAAATCCAATAAATCACCTCCTTGACTCATATGTGTCTGGGGGAGACTGATGCAGTCAGCCACAATGTTTCCACAGAAATCACATTCCAGCACCCATCCTAGGCAGAAAATCCACTGAACTACCTGAGATGGTAACTTCCAAGTGAGACACACCACCAAAGTTATCCCGCCCCATAAGACTAGAAGGAGTTGATGAAACAAGCCACAAGCCATGTTTGATACTTCTTCATATGCCTATAAAATCTTTATGCTTGAGTCAGAAAATAAATAAATAAAAGTAATTAAAGTGTATCTCTTCTTCAAGAGAAGCACCAAATGTCATCAGTTCATTTGATTTATTATTTGATTTATTATTTTTGATTTATTATTGTATTTATTATTTTTGCTTTGTTATCAGATTTAATTATCTGGAAGTTGAGTCATGGCTACTGGACTTCTTTTTTTGAGAGATAGAAACATTTCGCTGTTCATCCAAACCCAGCCTCAACCCAGACCAGATATGCCTGCTCCTGGACCTGTGTCTGAACACCACATATTTCATGTACAGAGGGGACTTCTACAGACAGAAGCATGGTTGTGCCATGGGTTCCCCAGTGTCATCAATTGTTGCAATCCTATACATGGAAGAAGTGGAGAAGGCGGCACTCAAGACCTTCCCAGGGACAACACCATCCCACTGGTTCAAGTATGTAGATGATACCTGGGTGAAAATCAAGACTCAGGAAGTACAGGCCTTTACAGACCACATCAATCTGGTGGACCCTAATATTATGTTCACTAGGGAGGACTCCCAAGACAACAGGCTGGCTTTCCTGGATTGTGCAGTCATGAAAAGGAGAGATAGAGCTGCGTGTCATCAGCGTACTGATATAGTGATGCAACACCAAGGGAAATACCAGGCACTAGAGATGGGCACGACTAGGGAAAATGACGTTTTCGAGTTGTCGTGTGTCAGAGGCAGTCCGTTTCAGCTCGTTTCCGTTTTTCGTGAAATTTCACAAAAATTAGTCGGTTCGTTTTTTCGTTTTTTTGTTGTCGTTAGTACTGGTTTGGGGGGTAGCGGGCTCCTGGAGGGAGCTGCAGGAGTCAGCCAGAGCCACAAGTGATGGACTGGCAGACTCTTTGCACCCGCTGTGTCTCACGTACTTGCATGTAGTGCAATGCAAGTAGATCTGGCTTAGGGTTAAGACGGGTTAGCGCAAGGGCTAGGGTTAGGCTAGTTATGGGTGAGGTTAGGGTGAGTATTGGTGTGCACCTCTGGGTGCCTCTCTGACCCACTTAGAAGGACAGTGTACTGGCGTATGGGTTAGGCTTAGGCTTAGGGTTCGGGTTTGGGCTACGATTAGTGGGCTGTTTATGCCCGATTGGCACATCCCAGAAGTCTCTGTGGTCAACCTGGACAAGTGGCCATGCAATTGGTGGAAAATTTGCATGGTCCACTCCCATGGGCGAGCCCATCATTGCGAATGTGCAGGTGTAAAAAAATAAAATAAAATAAAATAAAATAAAATCAACGGAGACTTTTTTTTTTGCAAGAAAAACCCACTGCTGCTACTGTAAAAATTCAAGCATTTCAAATAGCTAATTTTCGCATGTTTCTGTGGTGCTTTGGTGGGGTTTTGGGCAATGATTTCAAAAAAAATATTGCGGTCGCCATTTTGGATCCCCCGCACTGCATGGCAAATGGATGCGCCCTCCCAGCCTGGTACCAGCAGCGCAGCAGTAGCAATAGCCAAGGAGAGGGGGGCGGGGAAACCCCCCCCCCCAAATAAAACACCTTTCTGGCCTGGTAGGTGCCCTCAGACAGTTTTCGCCTAGTTTTAGGGCCGGGAATCGGGGTTTTTTTTAACTTTTAAAAAAAATTTTCTGTGCCGCTTGGCATTGCGCGATGCAAGTAACGAGCACGACAAATCAGACCAAATTGTTCGTTCGTCGGTTCGAGCTCGAATTCTGGCGGAGTAATTCCCGTTACCATTTCCGTAGAGTAACGGATATGAGTAACGGAAACGGAAACGGGAATACCGCTAAGTCGTGCCCATCTCTACCGGGCACTATTAACCTTGTGTATATTAATCACTTCCTTGTTATAATAACTCTGTTTTTGTTACTACACTTGTGTTTGGAGTGTAAGGAACACAAGATGGAAGAGGGGAATCTAGCCAGGGTTGGCAGGATGAACACTACAACTAAAATAACTTATGTTCATAGTGATAATAAGTGCTTATAATGCTATTATAGTTCTTATGAATAATTTGTTTTAACTTTGCAACTGTAAGTGGATTTTTACTGTAGGTTCTTATTCCTCCTGCGGCTGTGTCCTTTGGTTATCTATCATATTAAGTATGTTCTATTGCTGATTTAATCCTTTGCTTAAATTTCCAAGGAGACAAATAATGCTGTATCCTGTTTACAGGGAGCATCCTTTGGGTGGGGTATAAGAGTAATAAATAAATAAATAAATAAATAAATAAATAAATAAATAAATAAATAAATAAATGCAATCTGTGACTCCGTGGTTCTCCTCATTAAAAGATGCTGAATTCCCCCACAACACCTCAGATCTGTTCAGTGAAGTCAGTGTGAGTACTGGAGTGGATCCTGCCCCAAAGGAATTTGGTCACTGTGCTGCCATCAACAGTGAGGGACAGTATGCCTGCAGTAAGGGCAGTGGAAAGGGGAGTATCATTGGGTTGATCCCAAGCTGGCCATTGTTTTTTCCTCCTTGTCCTCCCAGCACTGACATTCCTGTTGCCTCTTTCTCCATCAACATCAGAGCTGAGCGGAGATCGATTCCCCAGGCTTTAGACTCAACTGCTGCTCCTTCTGAACCACCCTCTTTTGTTACCCCCAGTAGGGAGGTCTGTAGGGAAGACTAGGGTTCTTGTATTTCTCACCATCTTCCTTAGAAGTCCTCAACTGGACAAGAAGAGGCAGAAAAAAAGGGGGAAGCCCTGTTATATAGGACTCTCCCCTCCCTCCTTGGGTCTCATGAGGACTTGAAACCGCATCTCAAGGTATTTTGACCAAAGGAAGGCAAATAAGTCATAAAAAACATAAGATGAACAGGACCTTCAGAAAGCAGAAAACATCAATGCTCATGATACAGCTGCGCTTGAATTTCCCAAAAACAAATCAAGGTGTGAAATTCATGGATACGTTCTGGATCCCATACTTTAAGAAGGATGCCAACAAACTGGAGAAAGTTTGGAGCAGGGTTAGGGTTTTGGTTAAAGATAATTACGGTGCTAGAAACCAAGCCCTATCAGGAAAGACTGAAAGAACTGGGTAAGTTTAGTCTTGAGCAAAGTAGACTTGAGGCAGGGGGGAGATAATAGCACTTTTGAAATACGTGAAAGTCTGTGATATAAATGAGGGGCAGGACCTGTTCTCAATCAACCCAGAGTCCAGGGCATCCAATAATGGGCTCAAGCTATAGGAAGCCAGATTTAGATGGAATATCAGGCAAATCCTAGCTGTTGGAGCAGTGCAGCAATGGAACCAATTATCATAGGAGATGTTGAACACTCCAGTGCTAGAGATATTGAACAGAAAATTAGATAACCATCTGTCGGATCTGCTTTGATTTGGATTCCAGCACTGAACAGGGGATTCAATTCAATGGCCTTACGGGGCCTTCCAACTCAGTTATTCTATGATTCTATGATAATACAAAACAAGCAGAAAGAATCGCTGTTCCCTCCCCTACTAAATCAAAACAATATGATCCTGATTCATAATGCTGATACAGTAGGTCTATAGCAAGGTTTGCGGCAATTTTAACTTGGGATGGATGAGAATTACATTTCTGTGTTGTTGTTTTTTTATAAAAAAAACTTACTATTTAAGAATGTACCAATGTTCATGAAATGAATTTGCCCATCCCTAGACCTAACCTGGTGTGTCTTTACTCAATATTATAAATTCTTGAAGCATTCCTGTGCATTGTGTCATATACAAAACCTCCAGGTCTAAAAGAATGTTTGTTTGTACAGAATAAACTGTTTTCAGTCTAAACACAAGGGAGTATAAATTTTTTAAAAAGTAGATAAAAGAAAAATGCACTTGTATCATGTGGCATTTTTTGAGCAAATAAATTCTATTGTGCCCTCACCTTGAAGAAATTTGCATCTCCACCACAACACCCCCCACAAAACACCACCACCACCACCACCACAACAACAACAACATTGAGGGCCAGAGCACATGCATTTGCTTTGCTCTATCATATTTTGGTGAAGAACTAAGTCTTTTGTTTTGGTTCAATCATAGTACACTGGCTGTGGAAAAAATAATCCTATGGCAAAATTATGAGTTTTTCTATGCCTTGTTTTTCCCTTTGTTTTTCATACCACCTTTATACTGTACATAGTAAGTGCCCAAAATATGCAGAAACAGTAGACTCAGTTTTAGCTCAATATCTGTGGACATTCTGCATGACAGAACTACATCCTGCAGAGTCAAGACTACAGGGCCCATTGTAATGCTTCGCAGCAGAATATGTCTGAAGAGAATAGCCAATGGAAAATACAGAAGCCAACTGATCTTAATCTGGAACCAATATTATTAGAGAGAAAGTGCCAGTGACATCAGGAGAGGCCCTTCTCTCCATCCCACCATCCTCACAGGTATGTCTCGTGGGAACCCATGAAAGGGCCTTCTCGGCTTCTGCGCCCAGACTCTGGAACTCCCTCCCACTAGAGGCCAGGACTGCCTCATCTCTGTTCTCTTTCTGGAAACAGACAAAGACCTTTCTCTTCAGGCAAGTTTTCCCTGAATGATGGATTATCTAGTATGTGTTTTTATATGAATCTATAGGCTCACATAGACGTTGTGTTTATAACTATTTATAAACTTATGTGTTTACATTGACACTATGTTTTCAATGTTAGTTTTCATCACTCATAACTTTACATGGAACTTTATGCTCCTTTTAACTGCTTGCCTTCTTTTGTAGCTTTAATGTAATATAGTGTCTATTAATGCTATAAGATGACCCTCAATTCCCTGTTCTCAATACTAGAACATGTTTTAATTGTACTGGACTGTATATTATCCCTCATTACAGTAAGCCACCTTGGGTCCTCTTCCAAGGACAAAGGTGGGGTAAAAATACTCTTAAAAAATAAATAAATAAATAAATAAATAAATAAATAAATAAATAAATAAATAAAGATAGTGCCTCACCTTCAGAGTGCCATAATAGAAGGTCAATTGAGAAGATCCTATCATAATTTTGTGGAGTAATGCAAAGGCTGTTGTAGAGGTGACACTTCTTCAGATATTCCAGTCTCATCTCTTTGCCACATTCAAGATAAAAAAGTACTTTAAATGATGCAGAAGAAAATGAAACTGCAGCCACTGTGGCTTTCTTATAAAGCGGTGTTTGTAGTTAGGATATCAAACTAAGTTGGAAAAAAATGCTTTGTGCCACCAAAGCTACCAGGGTCTCAAAATAGAGTTGGATTAAGCAGTAACCATATGTCATGCACCTTTCAAGAGCTGTGTAGTGTCACATAGAACAGGATGGGCATTGAAAAGTGACCGTGACCCTATACAGAGTCCCACAGCTTTGAGACGCACATCTGGGAATTATCTAACCATGTTTAAGTTTTCCCCCTGCAACAGTGAACAATTATCTTACCTATTTATGCCAGCATCCTCCAAACACTAATTGCTAGCCAGCTGGTTGATCAATGTAATGTTCAGATGTCTAAAGCTGAAAAACTTGGAGGTTTTCACATTTCCACCTCAATTCTCCATATTTCCTATTTCTGTATTAGCTTATTTCTTACCCTACCAAATTTCTTCTATACTTTTATATGCTGATTTCCGAGGCATTTTTCTACACATATTGGAACTGGCTATAAGATGCCTGAAAGCATTTTGGAATTCTATAGTTTGCATTGCACTTCAGTGCTTGCAAATTGTATCTACTGCCATGTTTGGGTCTTTGAGTTGCAAAATGAGCAAATAAATAATAATAAAGCTCAAAATCTGCCTCAGTTTGGAATATCTTATAAATGGGGCACATTTCTACTTTTGTGTCCCAGTTGATCAGTGAGACTACAAAATAAAACAGGCTGAACTGTGCTTTCATCATTTTAAGGCTAATTACACTGGTGACAATGAGGCCTGTAATAACTTCCTGGGGTAGGAACTGGCAAGCCACCCCAGTATCCCAGCCAAGAACATTCCATGAACAGAGACAAAAGGCTAAAAGATATGACGCTGGAAGATGAGCCCCTCAGGTCAGAACGCTACTGAGGAAGAGCGGAGGACAAGTACAAGTAGCTCCAGAGTTAATGAAGTGGCTGGGCTGAAGCCGAAAGGATGCTCAGCTGCAGACCTGCCTGGAAGAGAAAGGAAAGTCCAACACTGCAAAGAAATATACTGCATAGGAACCTGGAATGTGAGATCTATGAACCAGGGTAAGCTGGATGTGGTCAAACACGAGATGGAAAGAATAAACATTGACATCTTGGGCATCAGCAAACTTAAATGGACAGGAATGGGTGAATTCAGTTCAGATGACTATCACATCTACTACTGTGGGCAGGAATCCCATAGAAGAAATGGAGTAGCCCTCATAGTCAACAATAGAGTGAGAAAAGCAGTGCTGGGATACAACCTAAAAATGATAGAATGATTTCGGTACGGTTCCAAGGCAGTCCTTTCAACATCACAGTAATACAAGTTTATGCACCAACTACCGGTGCTGAAGAGTCTGAGATTGACCAATTTTATGAAGACTTCCAAGAACTTCTAGAACTGACACCAAAGAAAGATGTTCTTCTCGTCATAGGGGATTGGGATGCTAAAGTAGGGAGTCAAGTGATAAAAGGAATAACTGGCAAGTTTGGCCTTGGAGTTCCAAATGAAGCAGGGCAAAGGCTAATTGAGTTTTGTCAAGAGAACAAGCTGGTCATTGCAAACTCTCTTTTCCAACAACACAAAAGGCAACTCTACATATGGACATCACCAGATGGACAATACCGGAATCAGATTGATAATGTTCTCTATTGGAGGAGCTCTATACAGTCAGCAAAAACAAGACCTGGGGCTGACTGTGGCTCAGATCATCAGCTTCTTATCCCATAAACGCCTGGCAAATAGAAGGGGAAGAAATGGAGGCAATGACAGAGTTTATTTTCTTGGGCTCCTTGATCACTGCAGATGGTGACTGCAGCAACAAAATAAAAAGACGCCTGCTTCTTGGGAGGAAAGCAATGGCAAACCTAGATAGCATCCTAAAGAGCAGAGACATCACTTTGCCAACTAAGGTCAGGATAGTCAAAGCTATGGTTTTTCCAGTAGTGTTGTATGGAAGTGAAAGCTGGACTATAAAGAAGGCTGATCGCCACAGAATTGATGCTTTTGAGCTGTGGTACTGGAGGAGAATCTTGAGAGTCCCCCGGACTGCAAGGAGATCAAACCTGTCCATCCTGAAAGAAATCAACCCCGAATGTTCACTGGAAGGACAGGTTTTGAAGCTGAGGCTCCAGTACTTTGGCCACCTCATGAGGAGAGAGGACTCCTTGGAAAAGTCCCTGATGTTGGGAAAGATTGAAGGCAAAAGGAAAAGAGGACGGCACAGAATGAGATGGTTGGACGGTGTCATCGATGCAACCAATATGGATTTGACAAAACTCCGGGAGGCAGTGGAGGATAGGAAGGCCTGGAGAGCTCTGGTCCATGGGGTCACAAAGAGTCGGACACGACTGAATGACTGAACAACAACAAAGCTCAAAAGAGGAAATTTCTCATCCAGCAATATCTTAAAGTACAGCAGGACAACAAATGAGTAAATAATCATTTTAACATATTTCTAATTGTCCCATATATAATCAAATAGTCTTACAGTAACTCCAGACAGTGGGTAAGTATGTCATAAAACATGAAATATGGTTTTCTGGGAGAGACACAACTTTAATTAGCTATACATATCCATGGCCAAATTGCACATGGACCAGGGCAGGCAGCCACACCCTCCATCTTGGAGAACGTCCCATTCCAAGCACAAAGCCATCACCTTGCAGAACTATATGCTGTATATCAGTCATGGACCTTCATTCTTTGAAAGTCACATCTTGCTCTCACATTGCCTCACCGTATAAATGAATACCCTAACCATTAATTCAGTGGATGTTTGGTCTACATATAGCTGATCAATAAAATGCAGAAAAAGAATTTTGACTTATTCTCCAAATATACTACTGTGCACAAATGAAAAATGAAATGCTATTTTTTTGTTTTGTTAGGTAACAAATTACTTTGTTACCTAATGAAACAGTAGGATGAGTTTTGTTTAATTTTATAACAAAACACCATTTTCCTCTCTAGAATGAAACAATTCATCCTAGAGGAAATGGCAGGGGAGCTTTCCCTAGCTCTTCACTTTAAGCCCCCAAAATTTTGAAAAGGTTTTGGTGTCAGGGGGCTGAGTTATTAAGCTCCAAATGGGATGCCCCTAGGAAAAACTGCTTTCTAATTGAGTTGGAAGCCAATAAAGCCCCTCCCTGTGAGTGAGCAGATAGTGGCTTCATGAATCCTGACTCAATTAGAAAGCATTTTTTCTTAGGGGCACCCCATTTGGAGCTTAATAACTCAGCCCCCTGACCCCAAAACCTTTTCAAATTTTGGGGGCTTAAAGGGAAGAGCTGGGGAAAGCTCACTGCTATTTCCATGCCAAAACATGGCTGTAGTCCATATTTTTGAGTACATACATTATGCTTACAAGAGAGTAAAGAAGTCTGCAGTACTATAACTACTATCTCCTGGACCTGGACCTGGGTTCGCAGCTAGACTTTGGGCTTCTATACTGCATAGGTGCCCGAAGCACATCTGATCTCACCTGATTTCAGAAGCTAAGCAGGGTCGGCCCTGGTTAGTACTTGGATGGGGGACCACCAACGAATACCAGGTGCTGTAGGCACCTGGAGTAGGAACTGGCAAACCACTCCAGTATTCCTGCCAAGAAAACTCCATGGATATGGAGTAACGAAGAGTCGGCCACGACTGTAACAACCCAACACACACACACACACACACACACACACACACACATTTACATACATGCACATATAAACCTCACTTTGCCTGATACTAAGTTGATTATTTTATCCAGTTCTTGCAGAAATATGAGCAGTACAAATGTTAAGTACAATGTAATTTTGGGAGTAGATATGATCGATCATTCTTCATTTGTCACGAATGGCCAGTAGCATAGATTATTATAATAAGTTTATTCATCCTGTTTGGGACATAATAAGTTTGAGCAGGACAGATGCCAGTAATTGAATGGGTTATATTTATTTTTTTTATTTCTAAGGAAGTATTGCAGAATTTGTGAGGGAGAGGGAGTGAAGCAACCACAAATTAAAAACAGTCTATCTGATGCTCTCTTTTCTAATTATAAATATATAAAATTATAAAAAAAGTATATATATTGCTTCAGGAGTTTATGATATTTATTAAGAATATTTAATTGATTGATTGATCAGCAAATACTTCTTTAAGTGCTGACATGTACAAGTAGGAAATACTGTAAAAGATCAGAGATGGCTTAAAATTTTAGGTGGTCAGCAGTTTTTATGGTATCCATTTTCAAGCAGCTATTTCCTTGCAAGCTTTGCAGAACATTTTAGTTCTATCAATAAACATGTGTAGTCTGTTACTGTACACACTTATTTAAACATATATCTCACTATGCAGTGGCAATTCTAGTTAAATGTGTACGGTGCCATAGCTTTGCGGGTGAAATCAATTACTGGGGAATTGGCTCAGTGGCTCTCAAGTTCCTTCTGAGTGGCCACACATAAAATTGGTCTACAAATGACTTTAAAAGGCTGCTATACCAGTAGCTGGCTGAGGTGTTCTAGTCTAAAAAGCAGTTTCCAAGCTCTATGCCTACATTGAAAGCATGATCTTATGTTGAGGCAGCTTGAGACCTAGTCAGGGGGAAACGTGTCCCAAATATGTTTTGGGGAGCCACTACTCCATCCTGGTCCACATGCTACCCCTGATCTTATGCATGTTTTCTTAGAAGTAAAAAGAATGCATCCAATATAATTTATTTTCTAGTAAGCATGTGTAAGATTCCATGTTTACAGTTTGGGGTGTGAGTGCTGTAGAATCATGTCCAATGGAATGCTCATAAACTGAAACAAAACTGTCAGAGATATGCTTAAAATTTGTAATTCGTTCAGAAAGTGATGTGAAGTTGGCATATCTGACAGTTAGAGATGGGCACGACTCGGGAAAATGACGTTTTCGAGTTGTCGTGTGTCGGAGGCAGTCCGTTTCGGCTCGTTTCCGTTTTTTGCGAAATTTCACAAAAATTAGTCGGTTTGTTTTTTTGTTTTTTCGTTGTCGTTAGTACTGGTTTGGGGGGTAGCGGGCTCCTGGAGGGAGCTGCAGGAGTCAGCCAGAGCCACAAGTGACGGACTGGCAGACTCTTTGCACCCGCTGTGTCTCACGTATTTGCATGTAGTGCAATGCAAGTAGATCTGGCTTAGGGTTAAGACGGGTTAGCGCAAGGGCTAGGGTTAGGCTAGTTACGGGTGAGGTTAGGGTGAGTATTGGGGTGCATCTGGGTGCCTCTCTGACCCACTTAGAAGGACAGTGTACTGGCGTATGGGTTAGGCTTAGCGTTCGGGTTTGGGCTACGATTAGTGGGCTGTTTATGCCCGATTGGCACATCCCAGAAGTCTCTGTGGTCAACCTGGCCAAGTGGCCATGCGACTGGTGGAAAATTTGCATGGTCCACTCCCATGGGCGAGCCCATCATTGCGAATGTGCAGGTGTAAAAAAATAAAATAAAATAAAATAAAATAAAATAAAATCAACGGAGACTTTTTTTTGCAAGAAAAACCCACTGCTGCGACTGTAAAAATTCAAGCATTTAAAATAGCTAATTTTCGCATGTTTCTGTGGTGCTTTGGTGGGGTTTTGGGCAACGATTTAAAAAAAAATATTGCGGTCGCCATTTTGGATCCCCCGCACTGCATGGCAAATGGATGCGCCCTCCCAGCCTGGTACAGTCAGCAAAACCTGGCCATGCGATTGGTGGAATGGCTCCAAAACTTTGCATGGTCCACTCCCATGGGCGAGCCCATCATTGCGAATGCGCAGGTGTAAAAAAATAAAATAAAATAAAATAAAATCAACGGAGACTTTTTTTTGCAAGAAAAACCCACTGCTGCTACTGTAAAAATTCAAGCATTTTAAATAGCTAATTTTCGCATGTTTCTGTGGTGCTTTGGTGGGGTTTTGGGCAACAATTTCAAAAAAAATATTGCGGTCACCATTTTGGATCCCCCGCACTGCATGGCAAATGGATGCGCCCTCCCAGCCTGGTACCAGCAGCGCAGCAGTAGCAATAGCCAAGGAGAGGGGGCGGGGAACCCCCCCCCAAATAAAACACCCTTCTGGCCTGGTAGGTGCCCTCAGACAGTTTTCGCCTACTTTTGGGGCCGAGAATCTGGTTTTTTTTTAACTTTTAAAAACTTTTTTTCTGTGCCGCTTGGCATTGCGCGATCGCCACGATGCAAGTAATGAGCACGACAAATCAGACCAAAATTGTTCGTTCGTCGGTTTGAGCTCGAAGTCTGGCGGAGTAATTCCCGTTACCGTTTCCGTAGAGTAACGGAAACGAGTAACGGAAACGGAAACGGGAATACCGCTAAGTCGTGCCCATCTCTACTGACAGTTTCTGAACTGATCCAAAGGAAGCCAAACCCCTCTCATACGAAACTCACAGTTGCCTTGGACTCCGACACAAGAGGTTTGGCAAAGACTTCATAAAACAGGCACATCTGGAAGGTTGGTTTAAAGGAAGGACATGATGTAGCATCACCATTTTGTTGTTATTTTGGTACCATATTTATTTTCTTTCAGTCACCAAAGCACAACACTTTGAGATAAGATGCATTTGGAGATGCTGAGTTTGCATCTGAGATGGCTCTCCTTGGATGACAAGTGACTGTCCCAGGCCCTTTTGAACCTAACAGAGCTTTTACACTTGTGTACTTTCTGCAAATGCTTGTTGTCACCACTGTTGTTCTGAAGTGGGGCAGTATCCCCTCACATTGAACATTAGAGGTTGGGGAACAGAAGGAAACAATCACATGACCTTCCCTCTACACTTCTATATTAAATCTGCTTCTCTAGCTTTCAGGTTACTTCATAGCTAGACCATTTTTCCTTTGCGAAATTATCAACAAAGAAGAATGCCTGTTAGTACTATTAGGATCCACGGAAAGGATGGGAATAACACCATGACTGAAGTTTTGTCATCATTGAAAACTGTTTGCAGTACTATGTGCCTGCCATTTCATTCACACATGGCATTGTTTGGACATGTACACTCTAGAACAGCCAGATCCAATGTGAGAAGTAGTACGAGTGGCTGTGAAAACATTTCTGAGACAGAAAAGAAAAGAAAAGAAGGATTCAAGTGCACAGAGGTGTGTGTGTGTGTGTGTGTGTGTGTGTGTGTGTGTGTGTGTGTGTGTGTGTGTGTGTGTGTGTGTGTGTGTGTGTGTGTGTTTTACCCAAAACCACTTTCATTAGTGTAATGCTCTTGCTTAAAACTCCTAAACTTCTGGTTCTTTGATAAAGATTTTAGGCATGTAATTTAATCTCAGGGCAATTATAAATAACAAATGGTTGCAAAACATGTTTTATTGGATTTTCATAGATGACTGAAATAGAAACCAAACAAAATGTTCAGTAGTAAATGAGCAGCTGATTCCAATCATTCTTACAGAAACATAATTGCCACTGTCCTTTTATATTATTAACCCCAGTTTGTTATTTAGGATTTTTTTTCACCCTCATTATGTACATTATGTATAGGAGCCTCGTGGCGCAGTGGTTAAATGCCTGTACTGCAAGTAAAACTGTGCTCACAACCTGGGTTCAATCCCTGGTAGCAGGCTCAAGGTTCACTCAGCCTTCCATCCTTCCGAGGTCGGTAAAATGAGTACCCAGCTTGCTGGGGGGCAATGTGTAGCCTGCACTCTGTAATTAAAATTGTGAACCGCCCAGAGACTACTTGTAGTAGTATGGGGCGGTATATAAGCAGAACACTTTGCTTTGCTTTACACAGTTTGACAACTTAAACTGGCTATTTGATTGTTCATACAGCATTCTTTCGACCCCTCCCCAATCAATTAAAACTTTTATCATATCTGATTTGTCAGAGTCAATGTCACTGCTTATCTCCTAAATCCATATCAGTTCAGGAGCTTTACATGTGCTTCCCCTCTTGGAGAAGAGGGAGCATATGAAATCAGGATCCGACAGAGAAACAGCCATGGAGCTGAGTAGCAGCCTCTACTTTACCCAGATGGATTTTTTTTTAATAGCAGTAAAAGAAAGTAGTTATGCTCTTCAAAGAAAACACACTCACACACATGTACATCCAAAGAGATAATGAATTGACATTTTATTGCTAATGTCAAGCTGTGCACTCTGCATTTTATTCAGCTCTGTATTCCTTTACAAAACATAAACGTGGAAAGAACTTACTCCATAATTGTGTCAGTCCTAACATTTGCGTATCTGCATCACTAATGCATGACATACACTGATTCAAAACTACTCTAGAGCCTTTTAAAACTTTGATCTAATGCAAAATCCTCAGACTCACTGCACATGCACAGAGCTGCAAAACCTTTCCCTTAGATCTTCCCTCCCTAAATACTTCAAGGCTAAATAAAGAAGAGGAAGAATGTTACAGATCACTTGTCATTCTATAGAAACATTTATGGGCTAGCCATGCTTTGTTAGATTGCAAAGTAAAATTCTTCCCAGGCAGGCAGACAAACAGACACACGTGCTTGTTTTAATTCCCATTCAAATATTAGTGCCCCTTCCTTAATAATTCTACGTTCCCCACGTAATTAGCAAGATACCACTGGATCTGAAATAAATGTTTCCTTCCCCATGCAGTTTTGATATCCAGCGTCTTTATTTAGGGGGTGGGGGAAGGAGGATAAAGCAGAAGATTCTCTTACCACAGGAGGAGAGAAAACAATTCGTTCAGCTACATCCAACCGGCTCCGTGCATGCCGGCAGCGGGAGCAATTCTTGGGCCTCACACAAAAGCAAAATAATTGGCTCACAATGAAGAGATGTAAACATCCATCATAATGGCAACTGGTACTGAAGCTGAAGGCAACCTCAGCTGTTCTATGTACTCCGACTGTAGGATGATGTCACAAACATCAACGGGGTGTACTCTCATTGGCTTCTGTTACCTGGAATTATATCTTAACCCTAAACTGTCAGCTGCAAATTTGAATGTGGACCACACAGCTCATTTGGGGAAATGAGAGGAATCTCCTACCCTATAAGGGAAAGCAGAGCAGGTGCATGTTTGCTAAAGAGACAAAACAAAGTATGGTGGGTGGAGTATTTTTGTTGCTAGTACTGGTGCTGAAATAAACAACCCCTCCCCCTCAAGCCACACTAATTTGTTTGCATTATAAAATTAGAGCCGCTGGGAAATGTATTTTCATAATCTGTTTACTAAATGACTATAATATTCAAGGTATACTAGAAAGTGGATATTAAAGAAAAGGTTAATGGAGACAGCATCTGGAGGATTCAACTTTTAAGGCTTTATAGTTGTATCCTATTTTGGCAGGCATGTTATGATAAATAACATGCTAAAATGAGCAGATGATGTTTACACTACTATAATAGACTTTGCTGAAGCATGGCGTGGAATTACATTAATTTTAAAACCCTGAAACATACTGTAAGAATACACCATATAATTTTCAAGTGTGAAGAAGAAATTGAGACATTCTGCAGTCAAACTGGAATGAATGGCAGCACTGAAAGCACACTAACAGATAAAGGATATGTAAATATAGCTTAACACAATAATATGAAAACATGCATTTTACTCATATTATGAATATTTTGTGCTTAAGAAACATGCAGTCTCTCTCTCTCTCTCTCTCTCTCTCTCTCTCTCTCTCTCTCTCTCTCTCTCTCTCTCTCTCACACACACACACACACACACACACACACACACACACACATTTATTGAAAACTTTATAAAGTTGTGGATAGCACACTCCTTGGCAAATTTATGCAGTAGCAAGGCCCATTACACCCCATGGGGCCCTCGTCTTAGAAACAGGGTATATTTTGAGCCTTGCAAAGCCATCTCAAGTAAGGAGACAGAGAGAAATTAAGCAAAGCTGGTATGCATCTAGAACATGAAAAGCTCACAGGGCGGATCATAGTGGAAGAAGATGCCCTGCCTATTATGTACGATCGGAGATTGTTTCCCTTGGCTTGATCCATAAAGTTCCTTTAACTGACAGCTCTGTCTGGACCTCTATGAAGCAGATCCAAACCTTGTTCCTCTTGACTTCACCGCAAAGCACCCAATTTGATGTTTGTTATTCAGTAACTGAAATTCGCTGCCCACTGAGTGCAACAGGGCAAATACAAACCCCACACAAGGGGACTACCTCTCCAACATCAGAGAAACAACAGACTTCCATCTCATCTCCTTGAACCATTGGAATGGTAGACAAAGTTTGCACTGTTAGTTGAAATAAGAAGAAAAAGAAGAAAACAAAGAAGAAAAGGATTGGGGTTAGACTGGATGGCCCCTGAGGTCTCTTCCAACTCTATGATTCTATGACTATTTTTTTTCTTTTGTAACCTCACTAAAGTTATCTGAAAGAGATAAGGCCATTGATGAATAAAATATACAGCTGTTTTTTTCTACCTTGAATACAAATGTTCTTGTTTTCAAAGGTAAGAATTGTTCTAATTATCTATTTGGGGTGGAGGAATCTTAAATTTAACACATTTAACAGTGTAAAATATAGGAGTTTTGGAATAAACATGATAAACAACTCTGCATTTGCCTTGTGGTCGTTTCATAAAGTTGTACAAGCCTGGGAGATTAAATTTGAGGGAACTTAATAAACAGCTGCTCTGTGTGGAGATTCAGACATGAGCCTATTAGTCAAAATGTACTTTAGGCCAAAGTGAAAACCTCTCCTCATTTATTTCTACCTCAAAACATAGGAGTTCAAATGGAAATGTATATAGAGGGGGAAAAGATTCATTGCCATGCAAAGTGACATATAACTGAATTACAGATCAGAAAGATGAATTTGGACAATGGGGATGCCAGGTTTGGTTTCTCAAGATTTATGGTAAAGGTAAGGTCCAGTAATTGCTAAGGAGGTATGAGTCATGAGTAAAAGAATTATTTATGAAGTAAAATCTGCTTGGGCATATCACATGTATAAATTATGCTCCTCTGAAAATTTAATGCTATAAATAGCTCAGATCAGGCAGAGAGGCATTCTTGATAGAAATCTCACCATGTGGTCTGGTCCCCTCAGCAGTAGCTTCTGGTCTCCTTTCTCTAAGAAGGTTTAATAGAAAGTATATACCACCTCTCAGTTTGTAACACTTTTGTATGTGGCCTTTTATCTCATTCATTGCCAAAGTACACTGCTTCAATGAAAAGCATCTGGCAGAATATTAGAAGTTGTGTATAGGATACATGCAAAATATACATTTCTAAACAATGTAAACAATATCACTCATTCTTGTAGATCTATATTATTCATAGGCCACCTTTCTCCATCTAGGGACCCAGCTCACAAAAACAGCAGACTGAAAAGCATGATGCAATTACCATGTGTTAAAAAATAAGGAAATATTTTTCTAAAAAGTTTAAAGATGATTTAAAAACACTTGAAAATCTGTAAATTAAAAGCCAGAATACTTTTCAAAGCCTGCCTGAAGAGCAAAGTCATTGCCTGATAACATATGGACAAGGAGACAGGGGACAACCTGGATTTTCAGGGCAGTGCAAGGCACTGTAGTGATACCTTGACTTGGCCCACTAGACAAGATCCTGCCAACATATCTAGAAGGGCAGATGAGGAAAAGGCTAACAAAATGTTGCCTTAATCTTTGCGGCACATCTGGACTTAGTTCTGTCTGAATGTCTGACATCTCAGCACTAAAGGGTCAGCACCACCATTGGCACTGTCCGGCACCGGGGCCTCCTTGCCACCTCTGGCCGAAGCAGTGTGAGACACAAGCTTCTCTAGGTCTCACAAGGACAGGGAGGCGGTGAGGTGAAAGCCCTATATAACCCACTGCCTTGCCTACAATGCTAGTGTGGCTCAATGTGGTTACCTTCAGGGGCTGGATAGGAATTTTTGCCCTGGTCCCCAGATTGGGCAAGGGAGGGCAGGAATGTTTCACCTATCCCAAACTGGGATTGGCCCTGCTGGTGGGTAGTGGGGGAAATGGAAGCATTTGGTGAGTCCCAATTGGTTATCAAGTTACAGCCCTCCAACCCCAGGGCTCTGCAGATCCTGAGATCACAGACCTTGGGCGAGGAGGCTTTGGAAACCCGCCCAGGGCAGGGACCAGATACTGATGGCACCCTCGCCTCCGGGAGGGGAACCACATAGCTTTGGCTAGCCAAGGGGGTGCCACACTGCAATGAATATGCATGCATGGATGAGTAACCTAAGGGCGTTTATACACGACCCCTAAGCTCCGCCGCAAATGGCTGCAAGCTCCGGACGATAAAAATGTTTACCCACCAGCTCCGGAGTTTGCAGATAATTAAGTGCGACCCCGCCCACTTAGCGTGACCAAACAGCAGTTTTCTTGTACCTGCTTTTTTATGGTGAAAAACATTTGATCCGGAGACTGCCTGAGATCTCCTCGCTTCTTTCTGTTGTTTTTCTTTTGCCTCCGCCCCTTAAAGAGGAACCAGGAAGTAAACGGAGATCGGAGCAACTTCCCCCAACACCGGGAGGTAAGCCTTTTATTCTTTTGTCTCTGTCTAAGGCTTTTTTTTCCTCCCCCCCTCCCGCAGACAGAACAAAGAAGTGCCGAGCGGGTGGGGAGGGAAGAACAGCAACGAACCCTCAAGATCTCTGGTCCGAATTTAAGGGACCAGCGGATTTTAGGGGTTGTGTAAAAAGGCCCTAAGATGAGAAAGTCCACATTTGCTTTTGAGTGAAGTCTGATCCTGAAAATATAGGGACTGAAGCCCAGATGTTAAAGAGCTAAACATTCACATCCTGCCAACAATTGTGGACTCTAGTAATTATGAGAGCTTCTGCCAAAACTGCTATGCTCAGATCTAGCAAAACAGCTATGGCTTCATCCTTGGTTCCACCAGTGAACATATTCTGGGCTCCATGTCTGTTTTCCTATTAGAAAACCTGTTAAGGACAAAACATTTTTGAGATCACTAATTCCTAGGGTCACCATAGATCAGAGATGACTGAATGGCACAGAATAACAAGTAGACTAATGCCTGTATGTGTCTTTTTTTAAAAGTTGCACAAAAAGTTATATTCATACACTTTTCTTCTATTTTACAGGCAATTTCTGAGCTGTATTACAAAATTTGGAGAAAAATGCAGTCCAAAGTTGTGTTTTGTTCTATATTATAGTCAAGTAAAATTAGGCTGGTTCACTTAAAAATGTGAATCAAATGAAATCCTGCATTTCTGAAATCATCTTGAAAAACAATGCATTGCACAAGTCAAATTGAAGATAAGAAAACAACTTATTGCCACTGAAAGTCTTTTGTATGGTGGGGGAAAAGAATTCTACATCTTGGCATTTAAAGAAGCAACAGTTTATGTTCAAAATGATGAAAATATTGATGGCTAGAACAAAGTTACACTGAACCCGCCATCTCATGGTCATAATCAATGCACTATGTAATCAACACTACAATGTTTCACAGCATATGAGAGATTTAGCAACATTAAGTTGTCTGAATGGAGAAAAAAAGAGTGAAAAATAATAATGGGCTTCTGAAGGTATCTGTCTTTCATGTACCATAAATGCACACTAGATTGCAGAAATAGCTGCCAGCTATTTTCTTCAATTGACCGCTTGAGTGAAAAGCAAATGCAGAAACACTTAGAGTGCATCAGAAATGTTTCAGCTCTATTATCACAGTTTTTAATATTGTATGAAAACTAGAACAATTGGACATTTCATTCTCAACAACATACAACACACACTCTGCAAAATATCCCCTGCAAGGCATTTAGGAATGATGGGATATAGAGTGATTTTATAAGCTGTAATATTAACTGCACAGTTCGTTCTGCGTTAGAATTATTTGTTTAAGGAATGTAAGAAATTAGCCATTACAATCCTTTCAGCACAGAGAGGTACAGTTACCACTGGACAGTTCACATCACATGCCATCTTGAAGCTTCTGGGAAGAGGAAGAGAGAAGAGAAGCCACTAATATGTTTGCTTGGCACTGCTTTGAGAAGATGCCTGACTCAGTTAGTTAGTATGAGGTCCATTTAGATTAAGCAGAATGGCTAAATGTAACCAGTTAGAGAGAATAACCTAGTTCTTGTATTGTTTTCTAGGGAAATAAGTTCATATCTTGAGCCTGATGGGTTTATTAAAAAATTTCTGAATCTTGTCCCAGTATTACTTTTGTTTTGTAATTTAGAGTAGAAATAAATCTCCACATAAATATATCTTGCCTTGCATGGATCATTTTTAAGAATGCAACAGAACCTATTATTGCCTTTTTGAGATTTTAGTTTTTGGGGGGGAATGTTTGCCTAAGAGAGAAAGCAACTTCCCTGACGGGAGTTTAAATTGCCTGCCACGGCCTATGGGAGCAAAACAGGTTTTAGCGCATCCCTATTTAACATTTGGTGTGAAGAGTAATACCTTGGTTTATGGGCATAATCTATTCCAGAAACATGCTTGTAAACCAAAGCACTTGTATTTCCCCATACGAAATAATGGAAACTCAGATGATTCATTTTGGGGTCCCATAGACCATATACTGTACACAAAGAATGCCAAAACTCACAAAAGAAGTTGGCTAGAAGTCCACATACACAGCATGGTTTAGGTACCTGGCTGTGGAATCTGCTCTTCTTGGGACTAATCAATGGATTTTCTAATGTGACAATAATAAAGTGCAATTTGTAGCCCTATACGCACTTGACTAGCTGCCCCATGACTAGAAATTGTTTGAAAAATAAGAAAGGTTGTTAAGAAAAATTTAAATAACAATATACCATATATACTGGAGCATCATCTGACCCAAGAATAAGCCGAGGGCCTAATTTTACCTCAAAAAACTTAGAAAATTTATTGACTCGAGTATAAGCCGAGGGTGTTTTTTTCATTATACTCGAGTATATATGGTAAAGCAGCTGAGCTCTAAAGGGGCTGGGGCTAATAATTGTACCCTGAACCTTCTCATTGGAATCACATGGGAAGCGGAGGCACCGCTATCACCCACCCGATCAGGACTTGCCCTCCGCCGCCCTCCCCAAGCCATCTGAGCACCTAATTTTACCCTCCCCCACAAAAAAAAACAAAAAAACTGGGAAACTTGTTGACTCGAGTATAAGCCGAGGGTGGTTTTTTTCAGCCATAAATAAGGGCTGAAAAACTAGGCTTATACTCTATACAGTACATATAAAGAAAAATAAAACCCTAAACCTGCACTCCCCTTTGAAAACATTCCGGGCTTGTGCAAGGGAGATACTCATGCCTATCTCCTTCCTCTGCTTTGGAGGCTGCCTGAGATGCAACGTTCCAGACAAATTATGCACAATCCAGCAGAGAAAGAGA
Organism: Phrynocephalus guinanensis; assembly: GCA_037367245.1. NCBI lineage: Eukaryota > Metazoa > Chordata > Lepidosauria > Squamata > Agamidae > Phrynocephalus > Phrynocephalus guinanensis. The sequence continues at coordinate 60,979,909 of CM074740.1, forward strand.
GAAAGAGAGAGAGCACTACTATTGGCTCACTTGTGATCATGTGACCTCCTCCAGTGCTTGTATTGCAAAACATTGCTCATTGATCATGGCAGAATTTAGAAGAAATGTTTGCTTGTCTTGCAAAACACTCTTAAACCAAAGTACTCTTAAATCAAGGTATTATTGTAATGGCAAAGTTTGTTTTTACTTTGGCCATAATGCTACACAAAAAATAGCATGGTATATATCAATTCCAATGGGCCTACTCTAACTGCAACTTACTTTAACATAGCAAGTTGCAACTACAGTGGGCACATTTGATTCAATTGAACTTATGGAGGAACTGATTGCCAGAATCTCTATTAATTGGCCATGCAATTGGCTACATATCCAAGAATGTGGCTAGCACATCATTAATTAGTGACAATTTTCCACATAGTCTTCTGTTTACTTCCCTTATGCAAGCAATAAGATTTTCTTGTATGAGAGCAATTCAGCAATAGGAGTCTGTCCATTGGCCTCCATTATCCACTCTATAATTGTGGTTGTAGAGTTAAAAATATGTATCTAACCCTCTTAAACCAATGAGACGTATTATGCATTCATAAAGAAATTTGCCTGAGAGTAAGTCATATTACTTCTGAATAAACATTAAACAGAAATGCATTATTCAAAGGGTAGCTGGATTATGCATGTGCTCAGGTTTTAGATATGTGTATATCACTCAAGTTAATATAATGTCATCATTTTTTGCCTGACCTAAGAATTCAACAATATCAGGTTAATTTTTTTTTACATTAACTGAACTAAAAGATTAACAGAATTATAAACCATGTTCAATCCAGAACAATCACAAACATATCTATATCATGCCTCAGACTCATCAGGAAATGAGCCATCATCTGGCAATATACAGAATGCAGCTCTTCCAGCTTTAGTAGTAATGAGGCTAGAATGATTTTAAGAGATTCTTGAAGGAAATTCCCGGCAGGAGGTCATCCCTGCTTGAGTCAGGAGCTGCTGTTGCACAAATGCATGTGGGTTTGAGGGCTATGGATATCTGGGGATTATTGTGTGTGTCCATATCCCTCAGTTCCTCAACGGGGGAGGGGGGTGCACAGATTTAATCCTCTCTCAAAACCCACTGAGTTCAAGGCATTCTTGCAGGGTTGGATGCACAATTCCCCGATTCCAGCAGAAATCCCTGAAGATCCGTCTTGACTCCATGCTGATCAACAGAGGGGCGAAGAAAATGTATGGTGGCCGCCTCAACAGCTGCCAGGGGCTACATGCAGGTTTGTATTTATATGGCAATGTATGTTTATTCATGTGGTGTCAGAAGGCAAAACAGCAGAGCTGTATATCCACAAATCACTTTAGTAACTTAAAGACATGTAGAAAGATGCATTCTGCCTTGTAGGCACTTGTTTAATCTATAAGAAACAGCTAAGAAGAATTCTAGTTTCTCTAGAACATAGTCTATGTTTTGTAACATACAGGTTTACTTCAAAATATTTCAGAGCCATGGTATACCTCTTTTAAGTTAATACTTTGATTTAGAGAAACCACCCATAGTAGCACATCAGTTCTGAATTGATCTTGTGCATTTAGATGTCCCATGTTCTTCTACTGTCTGTGCAGAAGTAAGGCCCTATTTCCCAATAGTCATTTCCATGTCTATCCCAAATAATTTCACTATATTATTTGGGCATACAACAGTCAAAATGATGAACCTTTTCTAATTTTTCAGGGTCCATTGGAAAGATTTTCTGAATGACCCACTTAAGTGAATTCCAGCAAGGCACACCGTAAGATGACATTAACGAATATAAGCCTTATCCAGTAATTCATTATGTTTAACCTACATAGGAGAAGGAAGTGTATATTAGCCTGACATTTCTCCGTCCCTGGTTCCATCACCCTTTAGAAGTCAAAGATTACAAGTGTAAAGAGAAGAACATTCACTGTGCCTGAAGCCTCCCCTTGCGAGTTTCTCATCCTCATAAACAAGGGTTCCTTGACAAATTGTGACACCCTGCTGGGAAAAAAATGTAATTTTTTGTTTGTGTTCTACAGGAGAGCAAAAAGAGCAGCACTATTTTCATCAGCAGTAATATTGTGTAAACTAAAATGTATTGGGGAGCAAATACAAGATTATTTCCCTATTTATTTTGCATAATGATTTCTGCATTCTTTTTAAAATCCAAAACTCTTGTAATCAAACATGCTGTGGAGAAAAGGTGTGATTCCCCCCCATACACACACAATTTTCATCAGTAAGAATGAAATCAGTGAATATTCAAATCCCTGATTAGAATTCCCCCCAAATTAATTTTCCCCTCATGTTTGTAAGTTTCAAAATTGAAGATTCAAATCCCTGATTAGAATTTCCCCAAAATTAATTTTCCCCTCCTGTTGATAAGTTTCAAAATGTTTCCCTCCAATCAAATAAGGCAGGGCATGAGTCAAGTGGATAGAGGGACGCTCTTCTCCCTCTCACAAAATACGAGAACTAGGGAACATCCACTCAAACTGAGGGTTGGGAGAGTAAGAACATACAAAAGAAAATATTTTTTTACCCAGTGTGTTGTTGGCCTGTGGAACTTCCTGCCACAGAATGTGGTGAAGGCATCTGGCCTGGATGTCTTCAAAAGGGGATTGCACAGATTTTTGGAGGAAATGTCCATCACAGGTTACAAACCATGAAGGAGATGTGTAAGCTCCAGGCTTAAAACCAGGGCACTTCAAGGGCCAGATGCAGGGGAGTGGTATCAGGAGACAGATATCTAGTCTTGTGTGCTCCCAGACGCATCTGGTGGGGCTACTGTGAGATACAGGAAGCTGGACTAGATGGGCCTTTGGCCTGATCCAGCACGGCTCTTCTTATGTTCTTATGTTCTTATGTTCTTAAAGAAGGAGAATCAAAATTATATGGGAAAGAGTGGGAACAGGTCATTGGCACCTTCCTCATGTGTTTTGGTTGAACACAATTTCAGATTACTAACTAGTAGATACGGGCAAAAAAGGGAAAATTAATATTTCATTTTGTTTCATTTCATTACTCATTGTTTTTCATTTCATTACTGAACAACTTTTTATTGAATTTTAATAACAAAACAAAAGGAGTAACAAAAGGATTCAGAAGCTGCTGCCCCCCAGGTGAAGTTTTTTGACAGGTTGGGCTGTTCCCAGTGGGGACATCCCCACCTGTCAAAAAACTCCACCTGGGTGGTGGCAGCTTCCCACTTGTTCTGACCTGTCAAATCCAGCTGGGACTTGGGAGACAAGGCAGAATGGAGCAAGCAGCACTTGGTTTCAATTTCCCATGTCTTGCTCCGTTCTCCCTTGCCACCCCACTTCACAGCTGGGGCTATCTGACAGTTAGGGTGTGGGGTGTGGGCCTATTTATTTATTTATTTATTTATTTATTTATTTATTTATTTATTTATTTAGCCTCATTGTGCAGTGGTTAAATGCCTGCACTGCAGGTAAAACTGTGCTCACAACCTGGAGTTCAATCCCAGGTATCAGGCTCATGGTTGACTCAGCCTTCCGTCCTTCAGAGGTTGGTAAAATGAGTACCCAGTTTTCTGGGGGGGGGGGAGGCAATGTGTAGCCTGAATACTGTAATTATTTATTTATTTACTGCCCATCTTCTAATCAGAACTCCTGATGGTTTACAATAATACAGTAAAAATAACCAGATACAACAATATCAAAGCACTATAATAGATACTCAAACAGCAATAAGCATGCTAATAAAAATACATTAATAACAAAAACTGGCAGGCAGTTTTATATTACTGGTCCCATTTTTTTTTAAAAAAACTACTATTAATGATCAACAAACACCTCTTTCAAAAACAGTGTTTTAACTGCTTTCTTAAAAGCAGGCAGGAACTCTGCAAGGCGGCTTTCACTTGGCAGTTGATTCCATATTGAGAGCACTGAGAAGGCCCGACTCCTAGTTATTGCTTTTCCAGCTTCTCTGCAAGTGGCCACTTGGAATGAGAACACCTGCAATGCTCTGGTGGGCCAGCCCACAGGTGATCTAATGAAGATTCGCTCCGCCAGGTATTCAGGTTCCAAGCTGTGGAGGGTTTTGAAAGTCAAAACCACCATCTTGAACCTTACTCAGAAAGCAACGGCCAACCAATGTAGGCAAGCCATCAGCACCCACCTCTCAGACCACTTCGGTTTCGGGAAAGACTAGGGCGTAGAGATGGGCACGACTTGAAAAAAAATTTTTTCGAGTTGTCGTTAGTCGGGCCGGTCCCGTTTCGGGTCGTTTCCGGTTTTCGCGAAAATTCGCAAAATTAGTTGGTTCGTTTTTTCGTTTTTTCGTTGTCGTTAGTACTGGTTTTTGGGGGGAGCGGGCTCCTGGAGGCACCTCTGTGGGGTGGGTGCCTCCTCTGGCCCGCTATAAAGGGAAAGTGGGCTCCTGGAGGCACCCGTGGGTGCCTCCTGCCACTAGGAAGGGGAAGCAGGCTCCAAGAGAGACCCCTCTACATGGGGGTCTCCCCTCCTCACATGCTGCTGCTGCAAAATGCTATGCAATAGCCATATGGATATTGCATAACAGAATGTGCAGACAGTGAGACCAGTGTGAGAGTGATAGCGTCATGCCTTCCCTGCACAAGGCTCCCGCACCACCATGTCTCACACAGAAGGGAATTGTACTTGCTGCATGTAGTGCAATGCAAGCAAGTAGATCTGGCTTTAAGGTGGCTTAGTGCAATGGCTAGGGTTAGGCTAGTGACGGGTAAGGTTACGGTGGGCTAGTGGGTTGCACCTCTGGGTGCCTCTCTGACCCACTAAGAAGACAGTCTGTGACGTATGGGTACGGAGTCAAGGGTTAGGGTTAGGGCTAGGGCAGGTTTTAGGGGGCTTTTTGGCACATCCCAGAAGTCTCCATGGCCAAGTGGCCATGCGACTGGTGGGATGGCTCCAAAAATTTGCATGGTTGTCCACTCCCACATGGCTGGCCACTCGGCAGCCCATCATTGCGCACTGCGCAGGTGTAAAAAAATAAAATAAAATAAAATAAATGGAGGACAGAGGAGGAGAGGAGAGACATTTTGTTGCAAGAAAAAACCCACTGCTACTGTGAAAAATCTGGCAGTTTATAAATTTTCGCATGTTTCTGTTGTGCTTGTGTGTTTTTGGACCACGATTTCAAAAACAATATTGCGTTCGCCGCCCCATTTTGGATCCCCCGCCCGCACCGCATGGCATGGCGAAATGGCAACTCGAGTCCGGCTGCCCAGGACGGGGGGGAGGCGGGACCCCCCCTCCAGAAACCACCCCTCCGGTAGGTGCCCTGCGCCCTTAGTCAAGCAGGCATTTTTCCGCCTGCTTTTTTGGCCCGGGAATGGGTGGGGGGAGAGTTTAAAAGTTTTTTCCTGTGCCGTCCGTGCCGCTTGCTTGCGCTTTAATTGCGGGCGGCCGGCGGCGAGACTGGGCTTTTTGCTGGCTGCGAGCCTGCGGCGAGTCCCACCAGAGCAGCCCAGGACGGGGGATGAGGGGGGAGGCCGGGGACCTCCAGAAACAACCCCTCTGGTAGGTGCCCTGAGGCACGGCAGGCATTTTTCCGCCTGCTTTTCAGCCGGGAACCGGGTTTTTTTAACTTTTAAAAACTTTTTTTCTGTGCCGCGTGGCATCGCGCAATCGCGCGATGCAAGGAACGAGCACAACAAATCAGACCAAAATTGTTCGTTCGTCGGTTCGAGCTCGAAGTCTGGGGGAGTAATTCCCGTTACCGTTTCCGTAGAGTAACGGAACTGAGTAACGGAAACGGAAACGGGAATACCGCTAAGTCGTGCCCATCTCTACTAGGGCGTTCCCTGCTGCTGTGGGTGCTCAGTTCAAAACAACAGGGAAACCTCTAGTCTTCCAGTGCCTCCCAGCTGATTTATTTTTTTATAGGGAGGGCTGTGGGGAGGGGGATTCTCCCCTACTTAAAAAAAACTGGGAAGCAAGGGGGAAGGAGGGAGGCAGTGATAAATTCAAGCTCTGTTTGAATTTACCTATGTCGTCTTCCTTCTCCCATGTTCCCCATCCTTCCAGTGGGCTTTTCTGGACAGGGAGTGCTGTGGACTGGGGGTCAGGCAGGGGGTGGCAGGGGAGAAAGGAGCAGTCAGACAGCAAATTTACTGTTGCCTGGCTGCTCCGTTCTCCCTAGCTGCCCGCCTCCCAGCTGGAATTTTTGATAGCTTAAGCTATCAAAACCAGATGGGAGGCAGTGGCTGGCAAGAACTGCTGAAGCAAGATCTGGTGGTGGTTCCCCGGTTTGGTTCCTCCCAAAACCAAAAACATCATTTTGTTTTGGTTCAGGACAACATGCTGTCTGCTGTTTCGTTTCATTTTGAAACAAAAGGACAAAACAGTGTGTCATTTTTCATACAGTGCCCATCCCTACTGACTAGGGCTACAATGGTGAGTTAATCTAGATGTCTGGAACTAATATATCATGGTTCTACAGATGTCCAGGAGTAACGAGAGCTCAGGAACAATCATTTTTAACAATGAAAGTTTGCAGTCTTTAAATGTCTGCTTCAGTCACATTTACATACGCTTTTCTTGATTAAGAACACAGGTTTGTCCTAGTACATTTAAACATCAGTTAGGATAGGAATTCTAGTGAGCTCAGGACAGGAGCAACTTCTTAACTTGTGGCAATTAACAACAGAGGTATATACTGATGCAGTTACACTGGCAAGGTGTAATTAATTGGATTCTGACCAATAGCTAGCCAGCTACCAGCTATACAGTATCTAATTTCTATACTCTAATTACATTTTATGTATACACATTCTAGGTGCTTATCTAAATGTACAGTATATTTGATGTTTTCACATCTATTATTAGACTGATCTTCATAACTGCCTCACAAGGTGAGAATCAAGGCAGCTACCAGCAAGACGTCTATAGTCTTGGGTTCTGAATAAATAAACTCTTGGGAAGTTTGATACATTCTCTTGAAGGTATTTTGCCTATTTTTGTGGGTGGAGGGAATGACTTCATGTTGCCTTGGATATTTGAAGCAAAGCCTCTCCAATGTAACTTTAAGTGTCTCTTCCTCCAGCAGTTTCAGCATGTTTCTTCATGGAGACTAGAGCCTTTTAGATAACATGTTGAAGCATCTAACCTTTTCAATAGATTTTCTAACTAAAGGTCTGTCTTTCTGAAATTATCGTGTTCTTTCTTTCTTCCTTTTGCATTTATGTGGCAGCAAGAGGCTGCTCCTTTCAGAGAGCTAGTCTTTGTGGCTTCTAATTTGATTTTCCCCACATCATGTCTTATTCATTCATGCTATCCATGACCCACAGAATATATGCTGTGTTGTCTTTTGAAATATTCCAATATCTTTCATAGTTCATTATAAGATCATTTTACTCTCAAATAACTCTATCACAGTAACCCTAACTGACCCACCCATCCCTATGTGACAGTAAAACACTCTCCTTGGAAACTCGAAAAGCTGCTACTCATTGGGATGGACAACATCAAGCTATATGAAGTATCTACCTGGCATAAAACTTCCTGCTGGTTTTGTAGTGTAGTGAGGGTTTAAAATGTAAGAAGGCCTCCCAGGATTTTTCAACAAAGGCATTTTTTTACGCTTCACTGCACAAGTGGCTTGGTTATACAGGAATTATTAGGGGTAATTTAGTATATTTAAAACTCATACTAAAAAGCAGAAGCCTCATAGCGGCTCTGTTCCTTTAACAGGACTGAGTTATATGAGAAGCATGTTTGGATAGATACTGGAGCAGGAACTGATGACAGTGGTAAATCTTGGAGTGCAAGGGATTTTTCTCTTTTAGAGCCAAAGAAAGGTTGGAGTTCATCTGGCCAGTATCGGTAGATCATTTGCTACAATTATATTTGCAGGAAAGGGGTTCGTCACCCACCTCTATTAGGGGACGGATGTCTGCCTTGTCCTTTTATAATAAAGCCAGAGGGGTGCCCAAGTATACCTCTGATTCCCAGGTGTGTAAGATGCTCAAGGGCTAGAGTAGACAGCATGGACTGGTCCCTGGCAGGAGAAGTCCCATATCACCGCCCATGTTACAAAAGTTGGTTCCGGTTTGGTGGGTAGTTTGCAAGGACACCTATGAGGTGGCACTGTTTGAAGCTGCAACCCTAGTGGAATTCTTTGGTGCATTTCGGGTTAGTGAATTAGTGGTGGGTGGAAAATCGGACATGTCACAGATGGCGTTCCAGTTTCAGGACCTGGAGATCCTGGAGGATCTTATAGTCCGGAAACTGTGTCAGTCTAAGATGAATCCAAGGGGAAAGAGATGTCTGTTATCCTTGGGAAAGTGTTCCACTAAAGGTTAGTGCCCTGTAGTGGCATTGAAAACTTATTTGACAGTAAGGGGCTCGGTGGCAGAGGAGATGTTTGTTTCATCAAAATGGTCTGCCTCTGATGAATTATCAGTTCAGGAAGGTCACCTCGGTAGCACTGAAGGAGGCAAGTATCAGGACTAGACATGGGCACGGAGTGGCAAAATTGTCGTTTCCGTTTTTGGTTATCGTTTCCGTTATGTAACGGAAATGGTAACGATAATTACACTGCTCCGGCTCGAACCCGACCCGAAAAAAGAAAAATTGGGTCGGGTTTTTCGTTGTCGTTAATGGCATCGTGGCGATCGCGCGATGACAAGCAGCACAGAAAAAAGTTTTAAAAAGTAAAAAAAAAAAAAACCAAATTTGCCGCCTACCAGAGGGGTGGTTTCTGGGGGGGTCCCTGGCCTCCCCCCTCTTCTCCTGTCCTGGGCTGCTTGCACCAGGCTGGGGAAGGGTCATCCTCGACGTCTCGCCATGCCATGCGGTGGGGGGGATCCAAAATGGCAACCGCAATATTTCTTTTGAAATCGTGAATTAAAAACACACCAAATCACCACAGAAACATGTGAAATTTATTTATTTCAAATGCCTGAATTTTAATAGTAGCAGCAGTGGGGTTTTTTATAGCAATAAAACGTCGTATAGATTTTATTTTATTTTATTTTATTTTATTTTTTTAGACCTGCCCATTTGGGCTGGGCATGGGATGGGACCATGCAATTTTTTTGAACCATTCCACCAATGGCATCGCCAGGTTTTTGACTGACACTTCTGGATGTTTCGGAGGGCATAAAAAGCTGAGGCACCTTCCAGAAATCGCAGTCGGGTGTATGGATGTGGTTGAGGGAGGAGGGCTGGTTGCTGGTGCTGGTGTGATCCAATCGAGATTGAGGAGGGAGGCTGGAGGCTTTAGGATTTAAGTTAGGCAGGCAGGGAGGGAATTGAATTTAGAAAATATTTTCTTTGATTCCCTGCAGCTTTGTCTGCTGAAGGGAATAGCAGTTTATTCTTTATTTCTTCTCTGGCAGTTTGAGGATTTTTTTCTGATATTGGATAAATGGGAAGTTCAACTGGGAGTGGGAGGTGTGGATTTATTTTAAAAATATATTGTATACTACCATTTATTTTCTATTTTCCCAACTTCAATTTGCTTGCACACACACACATTTGGGGTGCAAGCCAAGAACAGAGCCTCTATCCTAAGTGATATCCTAACTGCCCACTTGCCCGTCCGCCCGCACCGCCACCTGCCCATGGCCGCCGCCCGCCCGCTTGCCCGCCTGTGCCTCCCCCTGCCACTGTCGCTGCCCGCCCATGGCCCCTGCCACTGCCGCCCGCCCGCACCTCCCCCTGCCGCCCGCCCCCCCACCCCGCCCGCCACCTAGGGCGCAAAAACACCTAGTGCCGGCCCTGATTGTGGGACGCCCCTATGCTCTGGGGGAAGTCAAATCATGCTAAATCGTGGTGGAAATGACAAATGACAAACGAAACGATGAAACAACACATTTTTGAAAAATTTCACGACAAACGGAAACGACCCGAAACGGACCCGTTCTGAGAAATGAAAACTCAAAACGTCATTTTTTCTGCTCGTGCCCATGTCTAATCGGGACATATTATTTCTGAATTGGGGTGGCATCAGCAGCTGCTGCTATGGGGTACAATGTGGAGGCCATAAAGAAGGTGGGTCATTGGACGTCCACCAGGTACCACTCGTAAGTACGCACTCTGCCTACACAGTAGGTTCTGGAGTTGTGAGTTTTCTCTTTCCTTTGCAGGTTGCCCAAGTTTGCATTTTGATTGCTGGTCACAGCTTTATATTTTGGGCAACCAACCAAGCTTGTAGCGTGATCTGCATGTGGAGTGAACCTTGGCCTCGGAGTGCAGGCAGTGATTGAGTGGAGAGGATGTTGAGGATGGTCATGGAAGAGGTTCATGGACCTGGTTCTACAGGGCTGCACTCAGATCCCTTTTGAGGTGTTGGTCATCCATCTGGGTGGCAATGACTTGGTGCTCAAAAAGGGTAAGGCAGTCATTCAGAAGATAACCGCAGATTTGAGTTCACTAAAGGAGCATTTCCACAGTTGCAGCTTTTGTGGTTGGCAATGCTGCCTGTGCTGCTCTGGCAGGCATCCTGTGATCCTTGATTGATTGATCGGGCCTGCAGAGTTGTTAACAGATAAGTAAAATGTGTAGTGGCAGCTGGTTTGGGAGCAGTGGTGGAGCACACTTTAATAAGGGGGGAACACAGCAAAGTCTATTGTAATGATGGAGTGCATTTATCGGAATTGGGCCTGGAGTTGTTCTTGCACTCCATGTTGTCAGCCGGGGTGGGAGCTCTGAGCATACAAAGTAGCCCCAGTGCTGTGGTGGGTAGTGGCAGAAGGCAGGTAAGTTTGTAAGTTAATGGACACCTGAAGATGGTGTAAGCCTGCCTGCCTCACAGCATTGAAGACCCTGAAGACTCAGCACTGGGAAGGGGGGAAAGGCAGGGTCCCACAGGTAGCGATGACCCAGAGCCAGGAGCCTCGGGTGGTTGGGACCTGCAGGGTATTCCTGGATTTTATTCCCGCTCCTAAAAGGGTCAGGCTGCAGCGTGGCCAGCCTCAGATGGCTCAGTCTTCCATTCTACTTTTGGATCCATCTTGCTGAAGGTTGATTATTGTTGTGTTAATAAAATGTGACCCATTTTCACCCCAAAACTTTGTGTCTTACCTCATTACTTTGGGCTGGGTGGGCAATGAGAGTCCACAAGAGTCCCAAAAATGCAGGGAACTGTATTACTGAAAGGGCTAAAGTACAGGCCATCCTGTGAGACAGGCTGAGCAATCAGAATATTCTACTGTCTCTTGAAACTGGAGGCTTGTGTGTTACATGTGAACCTGTTAAAATGGCAATCATATACCAACTTATGTGGTCTAAAAGTCATTAAAATAAACACATTGAAGTAGATATGTACTGAGGCTCATGCATGATTCACATATGTAGCTTTGCATGCAACCCACAATCCAAGCAGGAACTGCTTAATTAGCAGAAGCTGCTAATTAAAGTGTCTTTGCTGTGATTCTGAGCCTAGTGCAAAGCCGCCCAACCTGTAAGGAGAGAGGAATCGCATGAGGAATCACAGCAGGGATTCTAATTATTGGTGACTCTAATTATTGTCACTGCAGTGATATCATTTCCTCTGCACTAGCATACGTTATACAAGAGGTTTTTGGCCAATTAAAAATTGCAGCATCTCCTTGGAGTTTCAACTCATATGGCTATCAGTTTCATTAGGTGTCACTGTTGTCTTCTCTCCTCCTCCTCCTCCCCTCCCCCTCCTTCTCCTCTGTCTTCCCCTTGTTCTTGGTTTGACAGATACTCTTGACTATGCTTTCATAAAACAATTGTGTTCCTCTTGTTTCAGGACTTCTTAGATAGGTAAATGAAGTAATAGGAATAGACATCAACATTAACCAACACAATTATTCTAATATATAAGGTTATATATACCTACTAGATAGTGAGAGTCCATGAAATTGCAATGTTCTCCTACAATAAGGGCTTTCAAGTGGCTATGGAACTGTCTATGAAACAAGGAAACATTGTGACAATTGAGATATTTCTCCAAAGAGAAGGTGTCCGCAGCTTGATTTTCCACATCTGTACACAACAATCCACTTGGAATCTTTATGTGGATTGCTACTAAGCATAAAATATGTTAGAAACTGAAATAAGGGGGCAGTGACATAGATTTCGTCTCATGTTTTATCAAGGGTCATCATTCCAGGAGTAGAGATGTAGTATTTCCAGAAACTTTGGGGAAAATGGAGAGAAAAAAATGGCCTTTCCCCCATTTTTTTTCAAAAATTCCCCCCATTTCATCAGAATCTCCAGAAATGTTATATCTCAGTCCAGGAGTACATGGGAGTTGGAGAATATTACCTGTTAATGAGTGCTGATATCCTGGTTGCACCTCCTTGGATGGTGCTAAAGAAATTCATGTTGTTCTTCTCATCATTGTTGCAACCATTCAGAAAACAATCTCCTGAAACATATAGAGCAGTGTTGGAGAATCAATGGCACGGGTGCCAAAGGTGGCACATGGAGCCCTTTGTGAGGGCACGCAACATCGCCCTCTCATAGCCACGGCAGTTCCCTCTTTGTTCGGAGCACACCACAGTGCTCCGTGTAGAGAGCCGAGCAAAGGGGAGTCACCACAAACCACTGCCTCCCCTTTATCTGGCTCTCTTCACAAAGCCATTTTGAGACCACCGAAATGGCTCCGTGAAGAGAGCCAGGCAAAGAGGAGGCAGCGGTTTGTGGACTCTTTCATAACCTCAGTTTACTCTCCAGCCACACCACTTTTGAGATGCCCAGAGCAGCATGGCTGGAGAGTAAACTGGGGCTATGAATGAGACCACAAGCTGCCATCACTCCCCTCTGGCTTTCCTGATGGTGTAGCACCCTATCCACCACTCTGCCCAGGGCAGAGAGGCAGATGGGGAAAGGGAGGATCAAAGAACAGATTTTGAATAGGGATGGGCTCAAAATGCCAAAATGGTGTTTTGTTTCATTTTTCTTTTATTTTTATCGCTTCATTTGGAACAAAATGATTTTTTTAAAAATTGTTTTGTTCTTTGTTTTGTTTTGTTTTGTTTTACAGCTGACCAGCCCTGCCAGTTGGGTGTTGTTGTTGTTGTTGCTTGGTTTTTTCCTGCAAGGGCTAAACAGCTGGCCCGCAGGCCAGGTCGGCATTTCCCCCTCCCCTTATTTTTCCTTTCCCCTTTTCTTTCTTTCTTTTTTTGCTAGCGCCGACCAGCTGGCCTGTGGGCTGGGTTGGGTTTGGGATTTTTGTTTATATTTCTCTTTTCCCCCTTTTTCCCTTCCCCCTTTTTTTTTACTAGTGCGACCAGGTGGCCCGCAAGCTGGGTCTTTTTTTTTTTTTGCTAGCACTGACTAGCTGGCAATTTTTTTGCCCATCCCCCCCACACACACACCTCTCTCTCTCTCTTTTCGCTAGCACCGACCAGCTGGCCCACAGGCCAGGTCAATGCTTGAACTGCTAATCTCCCAAGAGCACCTAAAATGAAGAGTTGGTGAAAGTGCCCTAGTATGTGGTGAACTGGAAGATCATTGCTTTTCAAGATTAACAATGAGTATATACTACACAGTTAACAAACACAGTTTGATGCTGTGAAATCTAGATTGTATAATCTGATGCATTTTCCAGAACACTAGAATTCATTAGCAGGGAATTCAAAGTATCTCAGTGAATTACAGTTCCCATGATTCTATATGCCATGGAAATTAACATAGTAGACAGTGGTCCAGTTCCAAAATGAAAAACAGCAGAACAGCTGCCGTTTGGTACGAGTTTCCACCTTCCAGAACAAAATCAACCAGTCTCTTACCTTGTTTTGGGTAGCGTGGTGCTAAACCCCAACAAGAAAGCAGCCTCGGAGGCATCAACTTTCACTCTCCCTGGCGCTGGCCAATCAGGAGCTGTGCAGGGACATGCATCATCCCGCCTGATTGGCCAGCACCAGGGATAGTGAAAGATGATACACCCAAGGCTGCTTCCTCATTGGAGTTTAGCCCCACGCTACCCAAAGCAAGGTAAGAGACTGGTTGATTTCATTCTGGGAGGTGGGTCTTGGTACCAAACAGCAGCTGTTCTGCTGTGCTTTGTTTTGGAACTGGACCCCTTCCAAAATGCAATGCCCATGTCTATAAAATATTATGAAACTGCTAAAATTATGCAGCATAGACACAATCTATGAAGAAGGAACACTAAAATGCAATCAAGACTGGCAGCCAGATAGTCTTGTAAAAACAAAACAAAACAATCAAATTCTGTAAAGATACTGGGTAAACTAGTATAGACCTTAGGTTCAGTCACAGTAGATTATGTGCATGGCCATTTCACTGCCACTTCCTCATCATTTGGGCAGTGCACTCAGTCAATTTTTTCTGAATGCTTGTTCAGAGTAATAACTGCATTAGCAACACTTAGCACACCTTAAATACCTCCTAATTTGATTGCCATGGCAAAAAGTATTAGAGGGGAATAACAGCAAGCAGCATGCCAATCACAATACAGAAGGATGGAAAAGGAAGAGGAATAACTTAATTAGCATCCAGTGTGTTTTGTTGCAAAGGTCCCTAAAACGATATGAAATGAGAAAATGCATGGTATGGAGTCAAATGTTTCTGAATTTTTAGCTCGGATAAAGTAGGTTCTTGATCATCAGCTGAGAATCTGCTCCACAATAATTCTTACAAGTGCTTAAATATTGGGGTGGCTACAATTAACCCAGGTAAGAAATTTGGCAAATCAATCATACCAAAGATATGGACCTATGAGAACACTCACAGAACTAGAATAATATAGCATAGAAAAGGATCAAAATAAAAGCAAAGGAATAACTTCAGTAACATATAAACATTTGGTTGAAAAAGTATTTGTTAGGGGCATGGGATCCAAAATAGCTGTTAGATGATAGTCAGAGAAAAATATGTTGTATTAGGTAGAATAGATTCGTCTACAGATGTTCATATGTATATTTAATTGATTTGTTTAAAAGGAGTCCAGTATATACTACTGAGTCGTAGCCCAGATGCATGTGTTTTTCCAAATTACTGCCAGACGTGCAGAATAAGATATAATGGGTAAAGCTGATGCAATGTAGGTGCAACAGCATGATGTAGCCAGATTTGTGATTGGCTATCATGAGTATAAGAGTGCACCAGAAACTATTAGTCTTTGGACCTTTGGTAAAAAGATACCCATGCTGTTATGCTCTGTCTGTACTATGTAATGCTGATATACTTTCTCTGTTACTCTGTGATGTTGAAACTCTGTTATGTCTGTATATATGTAATTTAACTATTTTGAAGAAACTCTGGCTGCTTCATGTGATTTTTGTCTCCATAAATATTAGCTTCCACTGGCAGAATACATTGCCAAACTCTGCCAATAGCATGGGAAACAAACTTAAATATCAATAAATCAGAGAAAGAATGGATGAAAATATGGACTATATATCCTTATAAATCAATCTCAGTTAAAGCAAAAGAAATGATTTTAAAATTGTTACACAGATGGTATTGTGGAAGCAAGGTTACAGTAGAACACATGTAGATCTATTGCCCTAGAGTAGAAGCATATTGGCAGGAAACAATTAAATCGATAAAAACACTATGAAATTAAAAAATAATTACAAATGAAGCTTTATTGCTATTTCCAATAGTTAACGATGGAAATGAAAATTTATAAAGATCTAATTGCAAATCTAATTGGTGTAGCAAGAGCTGAAATTGCTAAAAACTGGAGAAATGCTCAAGACCTTTCAGTACAAAAATATATGAACAGAATCTGGCAAATGGTCCTTATGGAAAAGTTGACCAATCAAATTAAAATATATAGAGGGGAAATAAAACATAATAAATTTATGAAAACCTGAGAACCTTTATTAACATATGGAATTAGTACAAGACAGGAAGAATGTGCTATGGAAAATAATTTTGACTGCTAAAATTTTAATATTTTAAAAGAATTAACAAACTATATTATAATATGAAATAGTGGGTGTATATAGAGAAATTAGTGGGTGTGTATAGAGAAAGAAATCATGGAACTCAATAAAATCCTTTACAGTTTTTGAAAGGAAATTAACCAAGTGGGATTTTGTGTATGGGGTCCTTTGAGTCCTATAGTAGCCAAAGCCACCAAGCTAGTAGTATGAGCACTTACCTAATCATGGCACTCATCTAGTCTGATTTATTTAGGTGTGATGTAGGGATGGGCACAAAACAAAAAACAAAATGCTGTCTTGCCCTGCCGTTAGGTAATGAAATGAAACAAAACTTTTTCCCCTCCCCTCGAGCCCAGCCTGGCAGCTGATCAGCAGCTGGGGTGGGGGAGTCCCCCCCCCACTCCAGCATGCTGATCAGCTGGCAGGCGGGGCTTGGGGGAGGAAAAATGTTTTTTTTTAAGCTCAGAACTTTTTAAAATACTTTTTCCTCCCCCAAGCAGCTTACAGACTGAACGAAATGGGTTTTTTCAACCAAAAAATACCTTTTCGTTTTGTCTGTAATGAAATGCTGCTTCCTCATGTCATTTTGTTTTGTTTGATTTTGTTACCTAATGACAGGACAAAACAGCATTTTTTCCCCACTTTGTGCCAGGGACCTTTTAAAAAACCTTTTTCCCTCCCTCTAAGCCCCACCTACCAGATGATTGGCACTGGGGTGGGAGGAAAAACAAAAACTTCTTTTGCCCTCTCTGTTTCCCCTCAAAAGTATGCCAACAAATCCCATATTTTATTTATTTATTTTGTGTACTTATGTACAGAACTTATATACATTCCTTGCTGCTAATGGCCACAAGACAATGAAGACCTGATCATTCTAAATACCAAATTCATTTTATATTCATATTTCCAGCATTAAGCCATGAAGTGATTTAGCTGTGCACCTCCCCTCTCCCCCTGCAAGCACATTTAAATTATCTGGAGGGTGAGTCATGGCAACTGGACTTATTTTCTTGTGAGATTGAAATATTTTGCTACCATGCAAGCAGCAGCATCAGTTGCCAAGATTCAACTTCCAGATAACCTCACCTGGATGACTGAGAATCTTCACAGACACACATTTAAATTATGTTTCATTTTGTTTGGCCCAGCTGTTAGTGATGTGACTCTGCCGAGTAAGGCAGTTCCATTCCCCTTTCCACCTCCAAGATTGTTCTGCGTTAGTCCTGCATGGAATTTATAATGTGAAAAATCCATATTTTGTATGGTATGGAGCTTTCAGGCACATACATTAAAAGTCCAATGGTTATTAATGTGAAAAATCCATATTTTGTATGGTATGGAGTTTTCAGGCACATAGATTAACAGTCCAATGTCTCAATCATAGAGATGGGCATGAAATGATTTTTTTTGTTTCATTTTTCATTTTTCATTTCATTCCCCAATGAAATGAAAAACGAAATAACCCATCAAAGAAAAATGAAACAAACAAAACTGAAAATTTTTGGTTTGTTTAATTTGGTTGTTTCCTTCCCCAAATTTCCTTCCCCAAATCAGCATCTTCCCCTACTTAAGGCCAGGGAGGCCTCCCACCATCCAGTGTGGCCACTGCCACCACCGGTTCCCCCATAGGGAAGGCTTCGGAATTGGCAGGGAGGCATCCTGCAACCTGGTACAGCTGCTGCCACTGATGAGCCCCCATGGGGAGGGCTTCCGTGGCAGCAGGGAGGCCCTTTTTAAAAAAAAGAAAAGTGCCAATTGCCCAGGCCTATGCTACAGCTGATTGGCGCATGTTAAAAAATGTGCCAATCGGCCGGGCCTGCACTATAGCTGATTGGTGCTTGTTTTTAAAAAATCACCAATTGGCTAGACTGGTTGGCTGTAAAAAACAGTAAAAAAAAGCAAAAAAAAACAAAACAAAACAAAAAACAAAATTATTTTTTAAAAAATCATTAAAAATCATTTAGTAGGAAACAAAATGAAATGAAAGACAACAAAACAAAAAATGAAATGAAACACTATTTAGGCGTTTCGTGCCCATCTCTACTCAATCAACCAAAGTGTGCTTCTGCACATTTTAAAAATGTAGAGAAGAGCTTGGGGTAAGCCTGTTTTTCACATGGGTGCATGTTTCTGAAAACTTTTCTTTCTTTCTTTCTTTCTTTCTTTCTTCATGTATCACATTGATGGAAGCCTAGAAACATTCAAATTTTATAATCTAAATCACATCTTGTTCCCTATCATATTTGAGAACAGTGGAATTTGGCAAATTCATTTTTAATAAAAGATTCTTCATACCTTCCTATCCAGTCCTACATACAGTCATCCCAACTGTGCACCCAGTAGCGTTTGGCAGGCAGTGGAATTTAAATGTGGAAGATGGAAAATTAGGAGGAATGGCTGCAGAACCACAGCTTGAGAAGTAGCAGGGCTGAGCAGGAAATTCAGGGGCAGAGACTGGGCCTGTAATCTGGGCCACACTAGCTGCCCATGCTGGAAGACTCAGATACCTGCTTCTATATGAGACATATGGGAAAATACTTACCCACTCTTCAGATCACCTTCACCTTCTACTTATTTTCTCTTACTACTTCATTCAGTCAGTTATTTCCAGGAAGAGGTGAAAGCACAGCCAGACAGAGAGATTGATGTTGTTTCTGGACAGAGAAGCCACAACATGGAGATTACCAGTTCATTGGCCACTAACTACTGTTAAGGTCAGTCATTCTATGTATGTCCACTATGTATGTATCTGGAAATTGAGTCATGGCAACTGGACTTCTTTTCATGAGAGATTGAAACATTTCACTTCTCATCCAAACAGCTTTGTCAGTCTTTGTCAGACTGATGAAGCTGTTTGGATGAGCAGAGAAATGTTTCAATCTCTCAAGAAAAGAAATCCAGTTGCCATTACTCAACTTCCAGGTAAACTCACCTGGATGACTGAGAATCTTCACAGACATATTACTATGTATGTATGTTCAAATAGGCATTTGCACAGACTTTAAGCACTGCTATCCCCCCCCCCACATTTGTATGCACCATCAAGGTAGACAATGTATAGTCTGAATGCCTTATAATTTATTTCTTTTTGCTTAAAACAGAGGAAGATAATTTTCTGGTAAAAACTGGACACCTGTTTCATGATTTTGATCAGCACTGGGTTTTTTGGCTTACTGCTGAAAATGAACAACAGAATGTTCCATAGCTTTCATTCTGAAAAGGATCACCTGGAAATAATTAATAATAATGGCCACAGAAGCTGTCATATGTACATATGATACCTTCAGATTAATCGTGGTTTATATTGCTTCTGTTCCCTTTTCCTTTGACAAAAGCTACTGTTCCATTCTATTTGACCTTAATTAGTATAATTGATAATAGCTTCAGAACTGCATGCCATTTTAATCATGTAGTTACATCTTTCATGACAGAAGAAAAATGAAGGAGCAGCTGTGTGTTATCTATTAATAGTTAGGCAACAGAAGCAGAGCATCTCTTTGCGAGGAACTTGGGCCTTCCATGGGATGTAATGAACAACTAATGTATTTTAAGCAAGAGCACAGGGATTTTTCCAAGGATTTCAAGGGCAACAGGAGAGAGTATCAATGTATAATGGGAATTGTATGCCATTTGAGAGATGTGCAGGTGAGAATGGTGTAATGACGACAAAGACGACTTTAACAGATAATTTGCTCCATGTTTCCCCCCAGTCCCTACATTTCAGTGGTTTTCAAGTGAAAATAGGAATCCATCCTATGTTGTTGGATAACTTAATATCAACCAGTTTATATGTACAAATAAGAATCCATCCTAAGTTGTTAGATAACTGCTAAAATCAATCAGTTTGTCCCCTTTCCTGTTGTATGTTTCTCTGCACTGATTTTACACTCAAGTCCATTTATGCTTAACAAAGGCACATATTTCAGCTATACCAGTAGCACATTTATTCGGAGAAAGGATCTTTTTTTTTTGTGGAAGTGTAATGAAATTGTGGTCATAAGTAGGAAAAAGTAAAAGGGAGACTTTTGAACCAAAAGGAGAGAAGACAAAGCTGCCTATGAGAACCTGGCTTTAAAGATGCTCTCCTTGAATCTTTCTCTATTGGCTTTAAATGCTGCTTCCTCTGGGTTTTTAGTGCTGCAGATATTTTGCAACAAAAGGAAGCTCTTGCTCACCAGGTGGGTTTTCTCTGTCTCTGACTGATCTAGGAAAAAGAATAGTCTGCCCATGGCATTTTCCCCACACCATACTGGGAGAAATAAAGAATTGTAGATAAAATATTATATGCTTTGTTTCTCTATGACAAAAATAACTAAGAGAGTAAGTGTTTTCTGTCTGGGTCGTCCCCCCCCCCCAAGTACATTGCTTATTTTGAAGCAAATTTCTTAGCCTTCACCCAAACATAAAGACTGAAAAAGTTCTTATGCTATTAGGAGACGGGGCAGGGGACCTATTGGAATCTTCTTTTCATGGTGCTTTGAGTATGCCTGGATTCTTAAGGTACCCAGCATGCACTTGGTTCAGGTAAGTGTACAAAACCAAACTGAGGGTGCAGCTACATGGGGAATGTGCTTTGATCCACTGTGATCTGCAGTCTTTCAAATTATATTTGTGTGGGTGAAATCACTGTAGCTCTCTTGAGTAAAAATAATTTGTGGGAGCTAATAGAGGGAAGGAGGGAGTATACAAACTGGACTCCCAACAAGAGAAGCCATATTTGATGGAGTATTAATTGCCAGTTTCCATTTCTTTTTAAAAATGTGTATTTCCTAAATGCCCAAACAATACCTTGTTCCAGCACCGCTATGCAAATCTTAAAACACACACACACACACACACACACACACACACACACACACACACACACACACACACACACACACACACACAAAACAACAACAACAACAACAACAACAACAACAACAACAACAACAACAACAACAACAACAACAACAACAACAACAACAACAACAACAACCAATGTTTGGATCAAGGCAGAAGTAAAAATAACGCAGAGCACTTTGAAATAAAAGGAATGAGGAAATGCCAAACAATGTGTCATCAGGAGAGCAGATACCTTGGAACTGCAGAGAAGGGAACGGATGGCTCCTGAGGCCATGGTCACACCTGGGTTTTGATCCTGATCTTCTGAAGGTCCGGCTTTTCCTCTTCATGCCTTCACGTGATTTAAATGTGGGACAAGATTTCCCACATCAAAAGCTTTTTAAAAATTATTTTAAAGTGCAGTTCAGCCACCTTGGCCAGCAGGTGGCGATAGCATTTGAAAAAATGACCACTTGGCTGGGGGAAATTAAAACTTGTAGGACCGGATAGAGCTTCCTGTTTCTCCAAAGGTGAAAAGCAATATAAAAAAACATAGCCCATCGGCCCCAGGAACAACCGGTCAGTGCTATGAAAAAAGAAAGAAAAAGAAACCTGGATCATCTGCGTGGTTTCACAGCGTCTGCCTCCTTAAAAGCTGGATTTTCAAAGTGAGGCAAAAATTTCCCTACCTCTTAGGTGAGTCACAGAAACCTCACTTAAGGGATCATTACCGGGTTTTCTTTTTTCTTTTTTTTTCTAAAAGCCCGGTGGCCGTGGGGACAGCATTTTTAGACACAGGTTATCTGGTAATTTAAACTGCTTTTAAAGGGACGTGGGACCGGGGCCTGAGTCCAGTCCCTGTTGAGGAAGTATGATGGGGAATCAAACTCCTAGTCACTAGCAGTGAAACACCTAAAGCACTGAACTCGCAGCTTCCTCTGACAGCTCAAAGATACCACGTGAGGCTTTTGCACCTTATGTTCTCCCTTTTCATATTAGAATGTTTCCAGATCAGTTGACATTCGCTTGAGGGAACTGCATTGGATCATTCAGTAGAATGTGAAAAAAAGGGATGCTGATCCAAAGAGAACAAATTTAAACCACTCTTTCTGGTTGAACCTTATCACATTTAGCTGTTACATCATGTAGTTGCTTGGTTTCCATTCAAATCCACCTGTACCGAATCCAATAGCTTGTGTGTGTGAGGGTAGTTGCTCACTGAAAGGGGGCTGTTTGATCTGAGAATGACTTTGAGGCAGAGGAAAGAGCTGCTTTCCCACCTGAGGCAGAATACGCCTCCTCCCACTTATCCTTAATGCATTTAGCAGCAATACAGTTTTAAAAGGGGTGGCTACAAAACCTGAATTGCAGCAGATAGAAATAGAAACGTTATCTGGAATTCCTGATGTGAAAGGAAAAAAAGGAAAAAGATGGTGCAGTAGTACAATTAACAGCCACTTCTTGATGGGGTTTTGGCTTAAGATCCCTGTGGAATCACCTGAAATGGATGGTGCCAGGTAGCCTCATTGGTCATAAGATGAGGATGAACTTCAAAATGAATCATATTTCTTATCAGTGAAATATAGAATAGTGAAGTTGGAAGGGGCTTATAAGGACATCAAGTCCACTCCCACTCCATGCAAGAATACATGATTATTGTGATTGTTCTGCTAAAATTTATTGATATGTATTAATTATAAATGTGGTCCCTTGATGAATATGAATTGATGAACGTCTAGCAATTTTTAATTTGTTAATTCATTGGTCCATTAAATGGCTTCAAAGGCACCTAGAGATACCAAATTTGGAAGGAATATTCCTCTGACACTTGTATACAATCCCTCCAATTACTAGGACACTTTTCTAGGGGACCCCAGTTTGTGGGTATAAGACCATAAGAACAGCCTTCACCCCTCCCCCCACCTTCCAGCTGGGACTTTTTGACAGTTTGGGGTGTGTGGGGGAGGGGTTCCCCCCTCTCCAACCTCAACCTGTCAAAAAGCCCCAGCTAGAAGGCAGGGATCACAAGGAAGAAGGAAGGAAGCAGCAGTAAATTGAAGCTCTGCTTGAATATACTTCTGCCTCCTTCCTTCTCCCATGCCCCCCTCCTCCCTGGACAGTTTTCTGGTCAGGGAGAGCTGTGGCAGTGGAGGCTGGCAGCAGTCCCTGTCCTGGGAGGAAGGGGTGGCAGGGGAGAAAGGAGCAGTTAGGCAGGGAATTTACTTCTGCCTGGCTCCTCCTTTCCTCCCTACCCTATGCCTCCCAGCTGGGATTGAACTGTCAAAATCAACTGGGAGGCAATGGGGAGGATTCTTTTGAATCCCCCACTGCACCAGTGCCATGGAGGATTCATTTCATTTTGTTTTGTTTCATTGGTTACAATACGAAATGAAAAGTGTGGGGGATGAAATGGAACAAAACGAAACACAGTTTTTCCCTTTCCCTTTTTGCCCATCCCTATTGTTTAGTAATGAATTTCAGGAAGCTATTTTCAGCCATTATCCCACCCAACAGACCAAATTTAAGATTTCCTCCAGTCAACCAATATCTTCAAATGCTCAAAATCCAAATCAAGCCTCTTTGTGTGATTGGGGCCATTTTCAGTATGGCATAATCCAAAGTTAGATTCAAAAGAGAAAGTTTGATTTGTTTCTTCTTCAACAACTGATGAACGGAATTCATTTCTAATAGTTCACTGGTAATAAAATTGTTTTTTTCTTAATGTGTGAACTTCAGAAGCTGCTCTTTCCTTCCTAGCTCCATCCATGACAATTATTCAGTGTGGAAACCTGCAATATTGTTCATGCTCTACATCCTTCCCTGTCTAAATATATTAGGGATGGATGAGTGCTTTTAAACTTTTGCTTTCAGTTGAACCCATTTATGCCTGATGGGTTTAGAGTATGGCAACATTTGTAAATGACTCCCTTCTTGCATTCTGTGAAGTGAGGACAGAAAGCAAATTAAGTGAAGGGTATTGTTAACTCTGAAAAGTGCATTTTTTTTTGGAGTTTGAGTACCAAGGGATAGCTCACAGATAAGGGTTTTATTCGGTTGAGAAAAGGAACTAGGGTGGCAAGAACAACTATATTTTTAGAAATTACCATCATCAAAACTGGAATTGAAATCCATAATTGAAGAAATGCAACTGATGTGTACAGTAGCAGTAGAAGACATCTGTATATGAATAAAGGATATTGCACAACTCCCCAATGAAGTAACCCAGCTAGGGTAAAAACAAGGCTATATATCTATGTTTCATTAGTTGTGTCCAGTCAGGAACCAGAAGCAAAACATTTTGCTTGTTAAGAACACAAGAACATAAGAACTGTCTTGCTGGAACAGGCCACAGACCACCAAGTCCAGCATTCTGTCTCACACAGCGGCTCACCATTTGATCAGGG
Organism: Phrynocephalus guinanensis; assembly: GCA_037367245.1. Lineage (NCBI taxonomy): Eukaryota > Metazoa > Chordata > Lepidosauria > Squamata > Agamidae > Phrynocephalus > Phrynocephalus guinanensis. The sequence continues at coordinate 61,003,988 of CM074740.1, forward strand.
TATTCCCAAGCAGATGTTTTCACCTGCTTACAATTTCCTGCAAATGACATTGAGTAGATAACTCTATTGTCCTTTGGCTGGGCCTCGAGTTTGTTTGCCTTTCAATACAAACCATCTGTCCCACCCCCATATCTGCATTGCTACTCCTTTCCCTGTTTCCCAGGGCTCTCATACCTTGTGCTACATGCTGGTCTTTGCCCTCTTGCCCCTTTATTCTCTTGATTTATCTATTTCTCTTCCTTATACCTGCATTTCTTTTACAGTACTTTGCAGTCCCTGTATTTGGCTTCTCGTGAATCAAACAATGCTTGCTGTCCCTACGCCTGGTATAAGATTTTCCAAGAACCCACTGGGCCACCTTTAGCTATTTCTGTGATCACTAGAGATGGTCACGGAACGAAATTTTTTCGTTTCCGTTACCATTTGTCGTTTCTCTTACGCAATGAAACGACACGAAAATTGTGATGAAAATGAAACGAAACGAACAGAACCACAAAAATTGAGGTCGTTACGTTTCGTTTCCATTAATGGTGATGCACAATGAAATGAGCTGTTTTAAAAGTTAAAAAACACCCTGGACATCCATAAAAATGCAGCGATAATTATTTATATTGTCTGATAATACCTACCAGAGGGGTTGGGGTCCTTAAAACGTTTGTTTTAGTCTTCTCCCATCGCAATGTATTTTTCTTTTCCCTTTAAAATGGATGTCGCCACCAGCCACAAAATGGAGGCAAGCCATGTGATGGGATCATGTTCAACCAATAGCATGCCCAGGTTGCAGACTGGGCGGGCAGGTCTGGCAGCCACAGAGGGCATAAAGAGGTCTGGCAGGCAGCCCCCGTCCTCCTTGCAGTCTCTGGCGGGAGTTAGGGTGGGATTGCTGTCTCTGCTGCGACTCTAGCTTCAGTCCTGCAGCCTCCCTGTGTGTGTGCGTGCTGTGTACCTCTCGGTGAGTACCCTCCCTTGCCCCACAGTGCGGTCACTCTGCAGCTGCCTTGCACCCTGGGCAACGCCCACCGCTGCCTTTGCAGCCTCCCTGCATACCTATTCTATACTGTGTCTCTTCCAGCATCCCTTTTTTTAGTGTTTTCCCTCTGGTCTGGGGCGTTGGGGGATGCCTGTGCACGGAAATGCTTTAAAATTGTGCAAAAAGCGGGTAGAAAAGACAAACGAGAAAACAAAAAACGGTAACAAAATTTTTCAAAAATTTCACGACAAACGGAAACGAACTGAAACAGACCTCTCAACGACAAATGAAAAACCGAAACACCATTTTTCTGGTTCGTGCCCATCTCTAGTGATCACAAGCACCCTCCAACATTTTATATTGTTTTTTCTTCTTTCAGGCTTGAGGGAGTTTAAAGACAATGGTGGACAGCCATGTTTTACTACCTTTTTTATTTAAAATATATTTACTCCACGTGTAGACTGTCATTATTTTATGATTCTGGCCCTGGTTATATCTAGAGGGAGTCAGGAGACATTCATCTGCTTTGTGTTATTCTTCGGAAGCAGCATCCTGTTCATTCAATCTGCTTGCACAACAGTCAACAGCATAAAGAATTGGACATTTTAGGAACTCACAAGTGGAAGTCCCGCTAGTTTCAATGCACACTCTTTGCACTCTCTCCATTTACCCAACACCAAACCAGGAAACTGAACAAACTGTGCTGGCAAAGAGTTACACTCCATCAGTCTTTAATACGAATCTGTCCTCAGAGTGAGGAAGCACAGCTTTTAATCTGATTCCTTCAACTGTTACCAGTTGCATGGGCAAACGGAAGAATTTTATTTATTTCACATCTGACTAGTCATGGCTCTGTTTCCTTTTTCTGAAACACTGTACTTTTGTCATCCACATAACCATAGGAAATTCATATAGTTTATTTAAAGGGGATAAAGTAGCAACTGGATATGTTGTCCTATGCAATTAAATATTTTTCTCTTTTCCATAATTGGCAACATATCAATGAAAGGAACACCTAGTACACACAGTTTTGACAATCAAATGTGGACTATGAACCTGTTAAAATCAGCATAGCACAACATATGGGCACAGCACTCCACATGACCTCTAGCTTGCTGGTAAACAACTTAAATAGAACATAGAGAGGTAAGCACATATGTCCTTAAGCAAACCCACTAAATGTAGTGTTCATCCCTGTTGCATGAGTACAATGCATTAAGAGGATACTACCCACTCTGTGTCTGGATAATTTAGAGAAGAAAATGCATCTCAGGAGGAGAACAAAAACCAGACAGCACATAAGGAATGTAAAAATACTTTTCAAAGATAAAATTCTGATTCTATTTCTTGGGACAAGCTAGGCCACTATATAATTTCATATCATAGTCCTGAAATTTGGAATTTATTCATTTTTTATTGTTTTCTATTATTGTTATATTTTGCTATGTCTGCCACCCAGAGTAGTAGCTTCTCTACTAGGGAGATAAAAATGTAAATACATAATTAAATCTGAACAAGGCAATACATGTAAGCACAGTCCTTGTGCAGGATTTGACAAGTGTAATGGAGGCATGGGGGAAGAAGAATGAGAATTTGAAAGAAAAAGCAAACAAAACATACCAGATTTAGAAAAGACAAATATTTACCTTGTTGATATAGACAAGACAGAATAACAACTCATTTACCAGGGGATTTATATAGCCAGGATTATAACATTGACTTTCCAAATGTTTGTAAGAGTGCTTTGATATGGAACAGGTACTATTCATGAATGTGCATCCTTCTGGAACACCATATGGGTGTGGAAAAAACATAATTGGGTAAGAACAGAATGGGAGATAAAAGTGTTATGACACAGATACAGGTTGCTATTTTAAATAAATCTTTGGTGTTGTTTCCTTGGCCAGTGTTGGCGAACCTATGGCACGGGTGCCAAAGGTGGCACTCGAAGCCCTTTCTGTGGGCACTGGACATTGCCTCTTCACAGCCACCTGCATTCGGGTTAAATTGTTGTATTGGCTCTTTGCGAAAAATTAGTGGGTTTTGAATCACAGTTTGGGCACTCAGTCTCTAAAAGGTTCGCCATCACTCTCTTAGGCCTATCCACACAGTGTTAAAAAAGGAAAAATTCACAAACCATATGGAGAATGAGATCCTGCTGAGCAGTCCCTAAATGGCACATATTATGTGATATACTCCAAGCACCACTCTACATTATTAAAATAGGGAAACTCAACATCTGTGAGGAGTGTAAGTGCAAAATAATGGTGTGTTTTTTCTTGAAGTTTTAATGAGTCCAAAGGTAGGCCTTCCCTCCACCATCTTGCAGGACAAGCAAAACTCATCAGCCAGTCTTTCATGCATTTTTAATGGGCATTTTAAATATGAAATCAAAACCCACTGTCTTGAATCGGAGCTGAACTCTCTTGTGGGACTTGATGGATGCTTATATTCCAGTCTTATCATGCCAAGATGGCCAGATTCAAGGAAAAATTGGTGAAATTCTTTCATGTCACTAGTCCACTTCAGTTCCATGGCAATTGCAATGCATGGTGGGAAGAAACAATGATGTGCCTGCATTGGGCTATTTCTGCTTATACAATGAGCATTATACTGTTATACTGTTATTTGCTGTACTTTCATATTCTTTATTAACTTATCTCTTGGGCTCTGAATATAATGGTATTACCAACTAATGCAGATCTGTTGAATCAATAGAATTTACATAAGTTTTAACTCACCAGTCAACAACTGATTTAATGAGTCTATTGTAGTTAGGAGTAATATTTGTTTTAGACTTGTGTTTATCTTTCAGATCATTTTTCTTCAGAAACCAGGATTCATTTAGTGTGCAGTTCAGAATCAAATCAAATCAAATAATATTAAAGTGCTAAACATATTTTCCATTCCCAGTCAGATGACAATGGCCTGCCTAAAGAAAATTGTTTTCATAAAAGTCTTCAAGAATAAATTAAAATTGCTTTTGTTAACCAATGGAACATGATAGGATGGACCTACCTTTGTCTCACTTTAGAAAAAGTTCTAACAATCTAATAAGTTGTATTTGTTGTGTTTATGTGGATTTGTATGTTGTTTTAATATAAAATAACAAATTCAAATGCATTTGCACAACGATGTCTTCAAGCAAAGCTTCATAACTTTCAGATTTTGACATAGTGCCTCCACCACCCCTAGATATGGGCTGCCCCAGAGAAGTATAGTGAGGGTGCTGTGCTCCTTCCTTTGGTTTCAAATGGTATAAGCTCCCAAACAGGCACTGGTCATGAAATTCTGCTAGCTACTGATTAAAGATTAATGCAATAGTTCATGGGGGGGGGGGATCTGAGACTGATATTTGGTTACTAATGATTGTTCACAAGTTCAGACTATCCTGATAATATAAGATCACTCATGAATGGCACAAAATGAGATGGGACTCTTTTCCCCATGAAGGTCTCTAGAATTTGTGCAAAATGCCTCTGCAGGAAACAATTCGTGCAGAATGCCTTTGAAAAACACCTCCCCACAGCATGCACAGAAAGACTAGATGGTTGTTTAGAAAGATGCAAACAACTAACCTAGTGATTAGAGGTCCATGAAACAAAGCAGCAGAGACAGTAGCTGTATACAGTTTTGCACACTTGTGCAAAAATTATTCTCACAAAAACAAGATAATTGAGAATGCAATGAAATCTCTTTCTATCCTTCTCAGTGAGGAAAAACTGTCATGGTTCCTTATCCTCATATGTGGAATGAGACAAGCAAGGATTTACATGCTTGTGGTGGTGGTGGGGGACCATGTACTCCTCCATGTCCCTTTCGTGTTCATGCTACACTTAAGGTCACTGAGTTTGATGCTTTTGGAATGATGGCTCAGGAATGAGACACACATTCTCTTTTGTGATTATAAATCACTGCTTTTCTAAGCTGTTCCAGGGGCTCCTCCAGTCTGAAAATGCAGGATATCAAATAAAGTTAACAACTAAACAAATTAAATAAAGATGCAGCTTGGAATGAGCCTAAATTCTGTAGCCAGCTGTCTTGAGACAATGTATTTTTGACCACAAGCATACTAATAAGTTTGCTGAAATCATATTATAACATTTAGATAAAAGTGTCTTGACAAAATATTAAACAGATTTTAACTAATGTTTTATCAAGGAGGTCCATGTCAATTCTCTTAGCAGGCACAGCAGGTGTTTTTATCATCTACTTTTGCTTAAATCATTTATTCACACATAACAAAGGTACCCTTACTGCCACAAGATGTGCTTCGATTCACAATGAGCTCTCTTCCCTACAGAATTTTGAATACTTTTATTTTCCTTTTTGCCAGGTAGGCTGGTAGTGAAGGATTTCACAATGTTTCGCCATCATTCACAGTAGTTGAAAAACTTTAAGTTGCTGCTGGTTCAAATGGAAGTAGAAAAAAAGGGAAATGGTGTGGGGCAATGTGTGTTGGGACCCTCTCATGAACCTAACCAGATTTAAACTTGCCAATAGCCAGGACCTAATAGATTCAAGAATACAAGAAAGAGAACAAAAAATAAAATAATGCCAATAAAATAAATAAACAAATAAATGAACGAATGAATGAATGAACAAACGAACAAATGAACAAACAAATGAATGAATGAATGAATGAATGAATGAATGAATGAATGAACGAATGAACGAACGAATGAACGAACGAACAAACAAACAAACAAATGAAAGAACAAACAAACAAACAAACGAATGAATGAATGAATGAATGAATGAATGAATGAATGAATGAACGAACGAATGAATGAATGAATGAATGAATGAATGAATGGATAATTAGTATAGTTCCTTGAAATGACCTCATAAGATGCTGGATACTTCAGCAGTTTAGGTATTTGGCTGCAGAGACAGAAGTAAGGAGTTAATTTTCCCTCTGTACCTCCTTTAGAGGGGTGGGACTTGATGAACCAGAAGGTTCCCCCCCCCAGCTTTGCAGTTTGGAGGTCTAGAAGCTAACAAGGCAAGTTAAATGTGAAGCTGATAATATTAATTGCATTATTGTGTTTTTATAAATTTAGTATCAAGGAAATACACTCATTTTAAGCACACATAAATTTAGCAGTTAAATCTATGCTGCAGCTCAAATGATGGAAATCCCTGCATCCTGCTCAGTGAACTCAAATAAAAGATAAGGTACGATAGACCTGAAACTGGTTGGTTTCTTATGGGTAGAACTAATTGACTTGACTGTTTCAGGAACAAGACTTACAAACTTAGTGAAACATAATGATATATCCAGACACATGTAGGAAAACAAATGGCTTTAACTTTTAGATTCTACATGATATTCATTTCAGCACACTTGGGCATATTTTGTTTGCAACACAAACATCTAAAGGACAGTAGCAGGGGAAGAAGACAAAGGCAGAGTAACTGGCAATGTCAACAAGAGTAACTTGTAACATTTTAGAAAAATCCAACTTAACTTATCATACAAGCAATTCATATGCAGGCTAAAGCATCATCAAGGCATCTGAAGTACAGGCTTGGAAAAAGGCTTGGAAACTTTCTTAGAACTCTTTTTGCAAAATCTTCTGACTGTCTCCAACAATTAAAAAGTGACATATTACAGACGCACCATCATATTTCAAGATATTTAACTCAAGGAAAGTAGTTCTGTATTCCAGATCATTATAATTAGAGATGGGCACGAAACGAACTTTTGGTTCATTTTGTTATTTGTTATTCATTACATTACATAATGAAATGAATAACAAACTGCCCCCTCTAAGAGAAATGACACGAAATGGAAATTTCCATTTCATTTTGGTTCATTTTGTTCACCAGTGTCTCCTACCTGGTGCTGGTCCTTCCTGGTCTGGTCCTCCTGGCTGTAGGGATGGGGGTCCAGAAAAAAAAAGCTGACTGGCCACGCTACAGCTGGTAGGCGGCCATGTGGTTGATGGTAAAAAAATAAAATAAAAATACAATACAATAAAAAAGATCAGGCATGTGGGCACCGGTACCAGCCCACGAGCACTGGACCCAGCCCGTGGGCCGTGGAACCAGCCTGCGGGCCAGTACCCACCCAAAAAAAACTGATCTGGCACGCAGGCCCAGTACCGGCCCACAACCACCAGACTCAGTCCATGGGTCACTAAACCAGCCCCAGGCCAAAAGTTTAAAAAAATACTGATACGGCACATGGGCCCAGTACTGGCCCACAAGCACTAGACCTGACCCACGGACTGCCAAACCAGACCGCAGGCTGGCAAAAGTAAAAAAAAAAAAAAAAAAAAAGCTGACCAGCCTGCGCTACAGCTGGTAGGTGGGCCACATGGTCAGCAGTAAAAATCAAATCAAATCAAATCAAATCAAATCAAATCAAAAAATAAAAAGAAGCGCCGACCCGGCCCCAGAGGTGGCCGGGTTGGCACTCTAAAATAATAATAATAATTAAAAAAAAAAACCCAAGCACCGACCCAGCCCCAGAGGCCACACAGTCAGCACTTTAAAAACAAAACAAAACAAAAAGGAGCGCCGACTTGGCCCCAGGGGTGGCTAGGTCGGTGCTCTAAAATAAAGAAAAAATGAAAAAGAATGAAAAAAGAAAACCGAGGTGCTGGCCCCTAGCCAGTGCCTCAAAAAGCCTGTGCCACAGGGGCCAGGATCAGCTGCCACCACTGCCACCACTGCCACCACTGCCACCACCCAGTAAGGACTCGAACCGGTTTGGATCGGTTCGGGTTCATACAATTTTTTAAAAATTTTGTATGAACTCAAACCCGAACTGAACCAAGAGTGGGCCCAAAACAGACAAACCTGAACCATGGGTTTCCTGTTTTGGGCCCACCTCTAATTATAATACATTTCACAAATCACCAAATGTATGAAATGTGTTAACTTTAAATACCCTTTCTCCAGCACATGAGTAAATCTATCACACTGCATTTCAGGCTACAGATAGAAGATCCGTGAAAGTTGCATTTATGTTCCAACTCTGAGCAGTGCAGAGAAAATAATACTCACTTCATATCCATCACAAATCTGCTGCCATCAATTGGTATGCCTTCTGCAATCCCTTAACAACGGGTTAGGTCTCATCTTGGTTCACTATTGGCTGTTAATTGAAATGTAAGGGGAGAAAGGTGCTCCTTCTTTAGAATGCAACAAGCTATTATTCAAATATTGTATGCAATCAAATAATTAACTGCAAATTGGGTAATTTGCATAAACTACTGGCTCAATAAATGAACTCCATATATTGAACTATGGCACCAACTTTTATTTAATGACTTTTAAAACCGCATAAGCATGTAATGTACCCAATAAATGTTCATGTTGCTGCTGCTATTATTACTGTTATTTTGCTGAAAAACAGGCAAACCGAAAGAGAACCAATGAATCAATTTTCCTGATTTAGATTTTACTATATATAAGCATACTGAATATTTATTCAAATTTGAATACAGATTAAGGAAATTTGTTATCTGGTAAATCTATTTTTCTTTGCACAAAACAACAGATTTACCTTTTTTCATATCAATCCTTGGAAATATTCCTATAAAGTCAGTTTCCACCCTACTTCAGAAAATTATCCTGGCCTACCAATTACTTTTGCCATATGGTTCATACAGGACTAGAATGAGGCTGGGGGTGGCAGGGAGAAAATATTCTGATTGTTCCCTCATTATACAACAACACTGCTTCCCTGCTTTGTTTGCCATGGAGATAGGTAAGAATGCTTATTGGTTCGTCTCCTTTAAAAGGAACATTCCAGAAAGCAAAGGCCAGCATCTTGTTCAGAATGTAAGGGGGGGAATTACATCAACATCTCCTTCTTTCTCAGTCTTCCTGTTGCACAACTGATCATACAACTGATTCTGCAACCAATCTCATTATCTAGGCAAGACTGGGCATGCAGTGCTGATCCTACCAAAGAATGGAAAGTGCTTACACAGGCACTTTCTGTGACTGCGTGACACATTAGGATATAGGCCAGATAGTCATTCATTAATTTGATAGAAACTATTTGAGATAATTTATTAATTTTTTTAAAATAAATATTTGGGCCAGGGTGTTGAAACTGCCAGATTCATCCATCCAATTATATAATTTTGTGTGCTTTTCAGTTTTGAATCTCTGTCTATTCTGCCATGTTTTGTGTGCTAAATTAGGTTTAAACTTTCATTTTTCTGAGAGCCACCTCATTTTTAACAGCTAAATGACAGAGTGGTACAGCACAGTCCTTTCCATGTTGAGTCAGCTGTACTTGTTGAATCCACTCAGGTTGTTGACAGGAATGTATTGGCCGAAATCCTGTTTCACAGTTACACTAATGGCATAACTTTCAGAAGTGAATTTCCACACATTGCAAAATCTCAACAGACCTTATATGTTGCATGTTAAGTGACATGATTCAATACACATCAATGTTGTTGTTGTTGTTGTTGTTGTTGTTGTTGTTGCTGCTGCTGCTGCTGCTGCTGCTGCTGCTGCTGCTGCTGCTGCTGCTGTTTTCACTTACATACTACCCCATAGTGCCAAAATACTCTCTGGGTGATTTACAACATAATAATGGAAACAACAACCCAATGACTTGGCCCCAAGCAAGCTGGATACTCACTTCACCAACCTTGGAAAAATGGGAGGATGACTCAACTTTTGAGCTTGCTACTTGAACCCAAGTTGTGGGTAGAAGGTTGAATGCAGTATTTTGGTTGAACCACTGTGCCCCACAGCTTGCTTACAGGAGATCTGTTTACAGTGATATCCTAATTTATGGCAATTCACTTACAAAAGCTATGACATATGCTTAACTGCACAACAGGATTCCAGCCATCAAATTCAATACTGAATTTGAGCGAACAATATTGAGATTCAAATGAGGCAGAAATCGAGACATGACAGATCTGCCCATTACTAATTTTATGTACCATGGCTTGTTGCAGATGGGCAGTCTACAAACCCAATATGAATAAATGAACAACATGTTTACATGTCCAAAGCTGTTTGAGTAAAATGGCATACCAAATGTTTTAACAGATTGTACTTTCCCTGTTGAAGGTTCGAATTCTCAATCACCTCCACAAATATTTGACAGAGCATACTAGTTCAGATTGACCAACCTCTCTACTGTGGAACACCAAACAGCACATTTTTGGGAAGGAAACTCTCTCTCTCTCTTTCTCTCCCTCTCCCTCCCTCTCTCCCTCCCTCTGTCTTTATTTCTTTTTTCTAATTTTTACTAACTCTTCTAATCTGTTACTTATGTTTGCCTGCTGGTTCCCTTGCCCTCAGTAACCTTTTGCATCTATAATCTCATATGTGCATAAACCACATGTGATTCTGTAAAAGTTCTGGATGTCAACTACCTATGCCTTCTGGTCAGGCATATCTGAGAACTGCCATTTTTACAAAATAGTAACACCTCCTACACACACACACAGGTGGTTACTTCACATCCTACTTAGTTTTCGAGATTACGTTCATTCAGTTACAGCGTTGTTCATGGTCACGTGGTTTTGTCTCTGTTCAATCCCTTTCATTTACCCATGGGCGTGATTACTTGTCTTGTGACCACTGTTACTTCATGTCCTTGTTTCGTGACAACTACTGGATTTCCCTGGCTTCGTTTAGCCTTTTTTCATTGTCAGGCTTCCGAGTTTTGATATTTCAAATCCCCGCTGTGGGTGCATGGGCTGTCTCGGGAATCCCGGCAGGAGGAGCCGAGTGAGCCCTCCCCACTTGCCGCAGGTGAGCGGCGGTGACGGCAACGGCGTGGATGGTGGGTGAGACACCCTCGCCCTGAACTCAGTAGTCTGCAGGCAAGGAGAGCTCAGCCCCACCTCTGGGACCCGAGGAGGATGGACCAACACCTGACAGTGGCTCTCCACCTGTCCCTTCAAGAGCCGCCTTCTCCTGCAGGGACAGGCAGGTAGGCAAGCCTGGCCTGGCGCAGGAGTTCCAGTTGGCTTTCTTGGTTGTCGGAGTATTCCTAGAGCGAAAGGGGGAAACAGCCATTGCCGTTACTTCACATCCCTTGTCTCAGAACAGGAACCGGGAACAAAGCGTGACAACATAATTCCCCAGCCCAGGGGCAGGTATGACTCATCACGCTCTGTTCCTGGTTCAGGGGGGCATGGTAGGGACGAGATTCTGCTGTCACGCTATGGATGTGAAGTAACCTTTTTTCGTACCGGTCCCAAGTGGGACAGCAAAGAGGGATGAGAAGGATGAGAAGGAAGGGACACACACACACACACACACACACACACACACACACACACACACACACACACACACACACCATTCTCCTCTATTCCACTACTGATTTAATATTTTATATTAATAATTTGCATTTTGTGCAATATACACATCTCTTTTTTGTTAAAAATGAATGTCACTGATGTTCTTCATAAAAAGAAAAATCCCAGATGGGCAAAATGAACAAAATATCCCATAATCAAATCCAGTTGATAAAACATCCTATTTTTTCATTCTTCCTTGTAAGAGTGAAAGACATAAGGCTGTGCATACCTAGTGTCAAATGCATATTTATCCAGGGAAATGTTAATCAAACAGATTTCTTTTCTGTCACTATATCCTAACATCTCATTATATACAAGCAACCTGGGAACCTAGAGATGTGTATTATGAGCAGACATTTTGGAAATATATGACTTACTTGCTCCCTCTCAAATAGATGGAGGTATAAAGCTAGTAAATAACCACACTTCTCTACTGGAGCTCCTAGTTTGTACAGTTGTCATCACTTGCTCTTGCATTTCAGCATCGGAGAAATGGCCACTCAGAGGAGAACAAAAATACAGATGGCATTGCTTTGACGATAGGTGCCTAGGGAGCTTGATAAACATTTTATACCACAACCACAGCCACATCCCATCCCATCCTGACTCTTTTCTCAGCAGCCAGGAAAACCTACTCGATCATATTGATCTTGTGCTGCCTATTTTTCAGCAGCATAAGATGTGTATGTTGGATGTACCCAGACAAGATGAGCCCTAATAGCAGATGGCTAGCCCCAAACTCCATAACAAGATTAAATCATATATATGTTTCATTTTGCCAGGTGTGGTAAACTTTAGTTGTGTGGCATCAGTTTTATATATTTACTTGATTGATAAATTAATTGTCTGATGATTAAATCCACCAAGAGGAGTCCCACAGAAAACAATCATTCAGGAGTGTGGCTAATAGAGAAGGTGAGAGAAAGCCGGCTCTGCTGGTATTGACATGTCCTCAGAGCAGCACCTTCCACCCTTGCCCAAACTGCTTACCACCTGAAAATCAATGGTCAACAGTCACATGGGTGACTAAAACAGAGATGGAAATACACTGTCAATAAGGACATGTGAATCATCGACCTGCTCCCTGAAGATGCAGTCAGTTGGGCAAAGTGGCATTTCAGAATCTGAAAAGCAGACCCTCCACCTGGGGGAAATGCTAAGAAGATTTTGGACAGGGGTTATTTCATTGTTGCTAATTGTGTTAGACAATCAGAAGTCAGACAGCCTTGCCAAGTTACTTCAAATCGCTTCTCAACCCATCAAGTTCTGGGACCAAAAGCATCCCTGGTCTCATTCTCATGAGTTAACTTAGAACATGAAAGTGCAACACAGTGGGTGAGATGCTGTTTTGTCAATCTCACTGAGAATTCCACTTTTGTGACAGTGACTTCTGGTCCAAATAACACAAGTAGCACAGAGTGTGCATGCAATGGATGGGGTGAGCATGTCAGGCCACCAGCATGCTCACAGCAAGCCATTGGGCCCCTTGAAGATGGCTGAGAGAACTGAGCCAGGGGAAAAGGCCAAGGCACAAGGAAAGAGGGAAGGAAGACAGCAGGGGCAAATGCTGAGGTACACCTGCCTGAGACAACCAGGGGTTTAGGGGGTTATTGGTCAATAGAAGAAGAGGAAGGGACCCAGACCAATGTCCCAGAGAGGCTGGTGCCATCCAAGGGAGCCAGGAGGATTGGGTGATGGTCCTCCACTCAAAGGGCCATGGCAGGCTGACTGTGGAACCTCATTCCAGTTAGCAAACTGGATGAACAAGGATCATGGTCAAGAGGAGGGGAGGGCTGGAGAACCAGCATCTATATCAAGGACAATACAAACCCTCTTTGAGATGGACAGAGTCTGTTACTGATGGAACCTCAGTGAAAAGAACTGAGGTTCCCACTGAGGGAGATGGTGTCCAAGGACTGGTATATGCCCTTCAACCTGCATCTTCCTAGGCATTTCTGCAAAGCAGTAGTACAAGTGTAAATAAAACACCTATATGTTTAAACCCTGAGTTAAGCCCATGGAGTTTGTCTAGAGAACCCAGATGTCACCAGCTCTGCAACACTGGAGGCGGACCACAGTCACTGTGTCAAAGTATGAAAAAATGTTTAGGTTTCTATTTTAGCTTTTGAGGCTAAACATGTCAAGATTCATTTTCCAGAGTTCCAACTTGAAATGAACAGCTGAATTGAGAAGCTGAACTTAGTGGAGGCTGCCATTGCACTGTGCAGTGGGCTCGGGTTGTGTTTGGCTGCATGGGACAGCAGCATCTTTCCTTTCTCAAAACAGCACAGTAATGACTTCTTCCTGGGTGTTCACATCTTTTCTGGGAATCAGACAATCTACCTGGGCCAACCACAGTTCCTGATTAGCTGGAGAAACCATGGGCATGGGACTACCAATTTTGGACCATGAACCACACTGGTCCAAGCCTTGCAACCTGTCTGCAATGATCTACTTGCCCACCATTCCACAATGGATCAACTCTATTTGTTAGGCCCATTTATGCTTCATGTTCTATTTTTGGCAAACTGGGTTGTGGCTTTGGGGCAGATCCTGTTAGGGGCATGATGACTGTTCCCAGGCTCCACCCATGGGGGGGGATCCTTATTAAGTGATTATGGAATGATAGCATTGAAACAGGCCTACTATTCCTCACAGGAAGCAGAAAATCACGAAAAACACCCACATGGCCCATTCAACAAGTAAGCCATTCTACAAGTATGCTGGGATGGCTAGCTTCATCACATTGGCAAGCAAGGGACTTGATCCTCTGGAGTTTTGTCCTATACTTCCAGTGGTATCACAGCTGTTGCCTATAAAACTGTCTCCCTATTTTCACAGCTGCAGAGCTGGTCAGCCAAATAAATATATGTGTGACTATAAACGTCATGTGTTTGATTTGAAATACTTTAGGTTTTTATTGCTTTCACAACATGGAATTATGTTCCACTACCTATATGGATCAGTGCATAAGAAAACTCAAAAATCAATTTTAAATGACCCACAAATTTTCTCCTCCACTAAAGCTCACTTGAATAGTAAATTGAAACTGTAAATACACTGCTATAGTCTCATTAGCATCTTTTATCATTTGTTTTCATCTGTTGATGGCTAAAGTGAGTCAGCTGTTAAATATTCCTAATTCCTCTCTTTTTCATTAGTAGACCGCATAAACAAACAGAATGATGTGATCAATGACCAGATTTTCCCCCTTACTAAACATGGCAGTATATCAAAGTTCTATAATCTCTGGCAATACAAAGCAACAATTCCATATTGATTATGGGCCACTGTGTTAGTAAATATATCATAATTAATTTGGATGACATTAAAATACAATTACATAGTCTTACAAGTGTGGAAATTCCTCCCTCCTTGTTGTACTTCTCAGTTCTACACCTAAGTAATGTGCTTGGGTATAGGCAAGAAAGAAATAGACTATACTACACCTTCTCCACTTTCTGATCAAATTTATAACCAGTAAATAATGCATTAATTGACTGCAGAAACTAAATATAATCCCTGCATTCACCGAATACATTTTGTCTCCATTTGATGTCAACTTGCTATATCACCATCACCTCTAACTAGGAGATGTGATTATTGGTTTTTGAAATATGGTTCTTTCCAAAGAAATTCATTTATTGTTTTCCCACAAGTTTTTTGACTGAATAGTTTCCCATATGTCAAAAGACAATAATCACATTTCATTGACAGTGAAAGAGCAGAGCATTCCAGTGACATCTCTTTCTTTTGGCTCATTTTACAAATGTACACAATGTTTCTTGTACTTTTTTCATATCTTTTCTTATGTTTGGTCCTCATGGTGTCAATTCTGTAATACTTTTTAAAAAACAAAATGGTGGAATAAATTTCTCACCAATAAGTGATTGACAGTTTCCTTCATACATTGCATTTTTGTTGGACATTGCTACTTCTTTCAAAGTCACAAATTGGTTGGAGCTGCAAATCATTAGCATTCCTCTCAGTACTTAATGGAGCTGTAAGAAAAATAATCCTGTTCATGCTTACACAATTGGTAGAAGTGCAGGTTAAGAAGCCAGAAGCTATAATAAAAAGCTGGGGACAACTAGCACATTTGTGTTCAGTAGCATGGTTCAAATCTCTGTAAATAAAATGTGACTCCTGGTGACTTTATGCAGTTTCACCCCATCTGTGCATGCTGAATTTGTCTGTTACCATGTGATAAGACTGTTTATCACAGACCTTACAAAGGACAGGGCTGAAAAATACAAGCAGGTGTACATGATGCAGGCCAAGGCGAGGTACAAAAAGCCTCTTAGGACTGAATAGTAAACACAATAAACTTCAATCCAGCAAACAAAAATATACCCAGCTAATGAGATTTGGCTTTCATGCTCATTGCTTTGAATTATATTCAGTATTACATAGCAAATCTCTTTTGCTATAACTCTATTTGCTTCACTGTTTATACATAAAGAATTCATAAGCTTACATTCAATGAATCTTCAGTTGTGTGGATAAAAACAGTGTTCCAGCTGGATAAAAATCAGCAGATCTGTCTAATGGAAAAGCTCTTATTTCAAACAATTCCTAGAATGAAGGAGGACAGCTAAATACTGTATATAGGGTTTTGGATGAGGAGGCTATGCCATAATGGATTTTAGGCACTGCAAGGGCTGCTTCAGTGCACAATGGATCTCAGAGATCACATATGATCGTATCTTCTGGCGTGAGGACTGATGGATTAAAGCAGAAAAACTACAGAAGGGAGACTAGTCAATTTGTGGGTGCCAGGAGGGTTGTCTCCTCCTCTTTGAAATTCATTCATTACTTTAATGCACACAGGCAGAGACACTGTATGCACAAAAAAGTATAGTACTGTGCTGAGTTATGCACCCATATACCAGAAAAAATCCTACAGATGTTATTGAGTCTATTATTACTACTCTTTATTGTGATGATTTTAACCTCCTGAAGACCTGAAAAAAGAAACACAGCTAGCTACTATTACTTCAGTATTAAAACTTCAATATTTTGCTGATGTTGTTGCTACATAGGCATTACATCTCTGTGGCTTTGCTTCAGTGGCTTCTTCTACTGGTTATCTCTTCAGCTGTTCCCATGTTAAAGATAAGATCTCTGCTTGATTAGAACAAAGGTTTCTCTGCAAAATGGGTACAGCTCCAGGGTGGGGATTCTTTGCCCTCAAGCCTGGATTTTAAGCATTAAAAGGTGCCTGCCTAGATGCCCTAAGCACAGCAGATCTCGCCTGATCTCGGAAGCTAAGCAGGGTCAGACCTGCCTAGTACTTGCACAGAAGACCACCAGGGAATACCAGGTGCTGAAGGTGCCTGGAGTAGGAACTGGTAAGCCACTCCAGTATTCCTGCCAAGAAACCTCCATGGACATGGGGTCACGAATAGTCGGTCATAACTGTAATGACACGACAACAAAATCTTTGGAGCTGGCAAGCAGGGGGATCTGCAGGCTATAAATAGCCTGCACAAGCCTGCCCTGGCCTATTTGTCTTGGAGGCTGCATCCCTACCTCCCACCCTAAAAGCACTGAGAATGAGAGTAGCTGGTCACATATTGGGTTGTATGGGAATTTTTGGCTGGTACAAAAATTGGCCTGTTCATGCCCATTGCCCTCATTACACTTTTATATACAATATGGATTAGAGATGGGCATGAACCAGGTTGTACCTCTACCATGCTAGTTCGGATGTTTAGAAGGAAATTAGGCCTTATGGTACATTTCCATAGTTTGGAAATATATCCATATTAGAGATGGGCATGAACTAATGTGCCCCATTTGTAAAGGAAGATACATGGGTTCTGATGCTCCCCAAACCCACCTCCACTGGATCAAGCAGACACCATATATTCACCACGCTGTCACTGTAAATTGCTTATGTGAATTGGCTACAATTTACAATATCAAATAAACACAAAACACATTTGCCTATTATTGGGAAAGATTTCTTCTTTAATTCTGTTAGAATATGGCTGCTCCATTGCCCAAACAATTAATGTGGGAATTAAAATGTATTAGGAGTTAATATTACACATGCATTAGTGTAATTAAGGCTGCCTCCATTGTTTTGATTATTCCTTGTGGCATTTTGCATTGTTAAACTGAATGCCTCATATCAGAAACCTACTGGCTAATTTTAGTAAGCCAAAAAGATTGCACTGTAATAGATTCCCTGGAGGAGAATACTATGATATTATACATCCTATGATAACAGACAGTATAAATCTATACATTTGAAGTATTTGAAAATAGCATTGGGAACAAAGTTTACAGATATAAATTAGGGTGAGGGCTCTTCCATACAGAGGATTTCTTCCCCATGAAATTCTGAATTCTACACTGATCTTATTGACACAGGGTTGGGGTGGGGAGATGCCAACACATCTGTGAAAAGGTTTTGAGATTAGAACTGACAGTGGATTCTTAACATCTAAAGTGGACCAAAGGCAGTAAACTGAAGGAAAATCCAATGTGATTGCCTTCAAATTAATTCAGGAGATTACTGTACTGAATATATATTTGACTTACACCCTCTGAGTTATCTCTTTCTACTTTGCCAGCTTCAGCATCATGACCTCATTAAGAAAGGATAGGAAACTGTTTTATTGCTTCTAGGAATAACAAAACATAATTTACCACTAACGTGCAAATGGTACCATAACATGCAGTATGTTGGACGGTGGTAGTGATAGTGGCCTCCCTAGAGTAGCATCAAGAACAGAAGAGGGCAGAGGAAGAAGCAAACAAGCTCCATGTTGGGTTTTTTTCCAGTGAGCTTCAATTTACTAGAGTTGTTTAAGAAGCACACACAGCTGACTTTGGATAGACAACTTAATCTGCTATGACTACTGCATGCAAATTAGTAATCAAAACAGTTTCCATAGTGTGCATATTTTACCCATGCCATCTTTTTGTCTTTTTCAGCAGATGTTGGATAAAAAGCTCAGATGTTGTTTCAAATACTAATAACGGTCGGGTCTGTGTGGATGAGAAAAACAGCTGGAGGTTCTGAACATAGAAAGAAGAACCTGTTCTTCTGTTTCAGTAGCTGAGTTCTAAAATGCCCATCACTGTGTAGCTGTCACTTCCAGCAGTGTACATGCTGCTTTGTGTTCAACACTGCACCTCGTTAATTTAGCAGAAAGAAATAATTTAGCATATTACAGAGCCAATGAGGAATGTGCTCTTGGGATTAAAGGCCCAAACTGAAGCAAAGTATGACTTGATGATGAGGGAGACAGTAGCTAAGCCCAGTCAAAAGTTTTGACTTTTGTGTAATATTCAGAGACCAAAATATAAAACCACTAGAAAATTAGCACAAAGCATGAGTGAACATTGAAACACAATATACTGCCTTTGGTGTTCACAGACAACCACTGATAGAATCAACACAATGTATTTATGGCAAAGAAGGAGAACAGTGAAAAAGAAAGGTAGAAAATTTGTCAGAATTTTTACAGGAAGAATGAATTGCATAGTGTGTTCTGTCTCATTTGCCAAATCAGATCTTAGAAGCCTTGGAATTGGCTCATCGTTTTTAAGGCATTTAACTCTTGCTTTAATATGCAAAAAGGCCCACACCGTGTCTTTCACAACATCAGTGAAAAGACAACAGTCAATAACAATAAGCTTAAAACCAAAATGCGCGTAACACAAAAGAAGAAGAAAATGAAGGGGGAAGAGAAAAACAAGTTGGAATAGTTAGGTACAGTTCGATAGGATGAGTCACGTAGATCTGGTGTCTTAGCAGATCCAATGGAATGGATATTTTCTCTCTCTTCCCCCTTTTGATTTGCTATAATTATGCTTTGGAATATCCTAGTTAGATTAGCATAATGCATTTTACATGGGCTGCTAAAGGTGTAATGATTTAGAAACCACAGCTGTTCTAAATTAGAGCAGCAATACTTGTACCTAGGACCCAGATAATGCAACCATAGCATACCAGTGCTTGGCTAGCTCTACTGGCTCCCACTGTACTTCTGGGCCCCCAGAATTACAGTGGCAATGTTAACCTTTAAAAATCTCAAATGGCCTGAGGCCAGGCGATTTGAGTTTTCCACCCTACATAACATGATATGTATGAAGAAGCTGTCCTCCAGGTACTTCAACCAAATAAGATAATGCAAGTATCTACTGAAGGGATAATATTTTCACTGGGTGTATCCCAGAAATGCTTACATAATAACCTCTGTTGGGGTACCATCTTCAGAAATTAATTTGAGTACTTTTCATGCTACTGGATTCATCCCCTCCCTCAGGTTCCAAGGTGTCCTAAGTATCCTCTTCATTCTGGGTAAGCTGTTGGAGGCCTCGGAACATGGAGGGGGATTCATTAATGTTTAAAATTCACTGCTCCCAATTACGCTTTACTTGTGCCAAGAAGATTCCAGTCAATGCTATGTTAGCTGGCAGGAATCATGCTGTAAAATGAGCAAAGGCCATATACAATACAGCTTGTATGGAAATTTTCACTTCGTTCCATTTCTTTTTTCATTCTGGTGCCAACACAATGACATTACCTGTCTTCCGCCACCGCTGCCACCACTTTAAAAAAACATGCCGACCAGGCCCGCACTACAGCTGGTAGGCGGGCCACGTGGTTGGCCATTCAAAAAAATAAAATAAAATAAAAATAAAATAACTTAAATTAAAAAAACTGATCCAGCATGCGGGGTGGCAGGAGTAAAATTATATATATATATATAATATATGTAGGGGTGAGCCTATGGTTAGGGTTAGGGCTCACCCCTACAAAACCTCGCCAAATTTCTTGCCAAACAACTCCAGCCCTATGCAGAATCCATCACTTCATACGTACAAAACTCGTTCCACTTCATAGAAATTATAAAGAAACAAGACCTACAACCCAATGACCTACTCGTGAGCTTCGATGTTGTTTCGCTCTTCACACAAGTGCCCATTCAAGAAGCCTTGACAGCTATCCACAACAAATACAACCCCCCCAAGCACATCCTAGATCTGACCAACCACTGCCTAACCAACACATACTTCATCCACAATGGACAAAGATACAAACAGATAGAAGGAGCACCCATGGGATCACCCCTCTCACCGGTCATCGCAAACCTATATATGGAACACTTTGAAACCAACGCGTTACAGAAGTCCGAACATAAACCCAAACTCTGGCTCAGATATGTTGACGACACCTTTGTTATCTGGCCACACGGGAAAGACAAACTGAACAACTTCCTCACACATCTCAACAGCCTACACCCCAAAATACAATTCACTATGGAAATAGAAGCCAACAACCAACTTCCCTTCCTGGACGTCCTAATCTACAAAAAACCCGACGGCTCCTTAGGACATACCATCTACCGGAAAAAAACACATACAAACCGCTACTTAAATGCACAATCACACCACCACCCTGCACAGATCAACTCCGTAGCAAAAACCCTCATCTCCAGAACCAAACGCCTCGCTGACAAAGACCACCTAAAAACTGAATTACACACTCTCTCGAATGCTTTAATTGCGAACGGATTCCAAAAAAACACCATCACCAAACTAATCCAAAAAGAAACACCCCCCAAGAACCAAGAAACAGAAGAGAACAACGGCACTGCCCTCCTCCCTTACATCAAAGGCACCACAGACAAAATCAGCAAAATTCTCCACAAACACAATATCAAGACAGCCTTTTGCACCGAACAAAAAATAGCCAACATTTTAAGAAACCCCAAAGACAAGATTGAGCTAGAAAACCAAGGAGTCTACGAAATACCATGCAAAGTCTGCCCAGCCACATACATCGGACAGACAAACAGGAGAATAAGCGCACGCATCGCAGAACACAAGAACGCAGTCAAAAAAGAAGAAAAAAAAAAATCTTCCTCTCTCTTCCAGCACATAAAAACAACAGGTCATGAAATTGATTTTGAAAGAACCAAACTCATCTCCAAAACTGAACACTTCAACAGTCGAATAATCATGGAAGCCATTGAAATAGAGAAACACCCAAACAACATGAATAAACGTGATGACACCTCCCGCTTGCCTGACATCTGGAAACTAGCCCTGGTCAACAGACGAGCCTCTGTCACAAAGACTGACACCAGGTCCAAAAGGACACAAGATGCCACCACCTTCCATCCACACCAAACACAAACCCAGACCCTTCCCACAGATGAAACGAAACCACCATCCAATAACAAAACCACGACTGCACCATCTACCACTACACCCCACTCCAGTCACCACATGGAGCACACTTACACACGCCAAAAAAACATTGGGAGACCACAGACACGTAGCCAGACCAAAATGAATTCACAAAACACAGGACCCCACTCCACCAAAGCCCAGGATGCTGCCAGAACGCCCATCACCAAGGTCGTTAAGAAACAAAAGGCTAATAGACACACATCCAGCACCTCACCCGCACAGGATGTCTCTAAACAGCCATCTAACCCACCAGCAGTTAATCCCTTAACGATCGCCTCAGACACACAGCAGATCACAAAAGAACAAACGAACCTACAATCAACAACAGAGCAAGCAAACCACACCCCCCAGCAGTATTTATAGAAGGACTTCAACTGAGATCATGCTTTGCTTCAAGAAGAAAGAAGCCAGAACACCAGCCTGAAGATGACGAGTGAGACCTCGTCGAAACGTCGCCAAAACAACCAGATTTCTACACGGGAAGAAACCCGAATCCACCCTAACATGCATACCTATACCCGTGAAAATCTACGAAAACATATATATATATATATATACACACTCCCGGGTGGTTTTACCAGTTCCACTCCACCAATGTATTTCCATGGTCAAATAAGGATTCAACTGCTGTTCTCCAGAGTCCTAGTGCATCACTCTAACCACTATACCATCCTGGGAAACCTTGTAATATCAATGGAACCCAAATAATTGCTGTTCTCTAGATCTTACAGGGCATTCGTCTTAAGAGGTACCACTGTACTTCTGTTATCACACATTCATGTGTCTCCCCCTTGTCACATCTAATTCTGCATCAGATTTGACTCCATGCTCATATTTACTATTTATCTGTTATGTTTATAGCCTACTTTTCTTCTAGAAATCCCAAGGTGGCACATGAAACTCCTCCTCCTCCCCTCTTTATCCTCCTCAAAATCCTATGCCACAGCTTAACCAGAGTGTGACTAGGCCAAGGTGACCCAGAGAGTGTAATCACAGAGAGGTTTTCTCCCTATTGCCCAGAAAGCTAACTTATCCAGAACACTCCTAAGTTCCGGTCCAAGGCTCTAATTATTACAGTAGGATCACGTTTAGAGATGGGCACGACTTAGCGGTATTCCCGTTTCCGTTTCCGTTACTCGGTTCCGTTACTCTACGGAAACGGTAACGGGAATTACTCCGCCAGACTTCGAGCTCGAACCGACGAACGAACAATTTTGGTCTGATTTGTCGTGCTCGTTCCTTGCATCGCGCGATTGCGCGATGCCACGCGGCACAGAAAAAAAGTTTTTAAAAGTTAAAAAACCCAGTTCCCGGCCAAAAAGCAGGCGGAAAAATGCCTGCCGTGCCTCAGGGCACCTACCAGAGGGGTTGTTTCTGGAGGTCCCCGGCCTCCCCCCTCATCCCCCGTCCTGGGCTGCTCTGGTGGGACTCGCCGCAGGCTCGCAGCCAGCAAAAAGCCCAGTCTCGCCGCCGCCCGCCCGCAATTAAAGCGCAAGCAAGCGGCACGGACGGCACAGGAAAAAACTTTTAAACTCTCCCCCCACCCATTCCCGGGCCAAAAAAGCAGGCGGAAAAATGCCTGCTTGACTAAGGGCGCAGGGCACCTACCGGAGGGGTGGTTTCTGGAGGGGGGGTCCCGCCTCCCCCCCGTCCTGGGCAGCCGGACTCGAGTTGCCATTTCGCCATGCCATGCGGTGCGGGCAGGGGATCCAAAATGGGGCGGCAAACGCAATATTGTTTTTGAAATCGTGGTCCAAAAACACACAAGCACAACAGAAACACGCGAAAATTTATAAACTGCCAGATTTTTCACAGTAGCAGTGGGTTTTTTCTTGCAACAAAATGTCTCTCCTCTCCTCCTCTGTCCTCCATTGATTTTATTTTATTTTATTTTTTTTACACCTGCGCAATGATGGGCTGGCCGAGTGGCCAGCCATGTGGGAGTGGACAACCATGCAAATTTTTGGAGCCATCCCACCAGTCGCATGGCCACTTGGCCATGGAGACTTCTGGGATGTGCCAAAAAGCCCCCTAAAACCTGCCCTAGCCCTAACCCTAACCCTTGACTCCGTACCCATACGTCACAGACTGTCTTCTTAGTGGGTCAGAGAGGCACCCAGAGGTGCAACCCACTAGCCCACCGTAACCTTACCCGTCACTAGCCTAACCCTAGCCATTGCACTAAACCACCTTGAAGCCAGATCTACTTGCTTGCATTGCACTACACGCAGCAAGTACAATTCCCTTCTGTGTGAGACATGGTGGTGCGAGAGCCTTGTGAAGGGCGGGCATGACGCTATCACTCTCACTGGTCTCACTGTCTGCACATTCTGTTATGCAATATCCATATGGCTATTGCATAGCATTTTGCAGCAGCAGGAGGGGAGACCCCCATGTAGAGGGGTCTCTTGGAGCCTGCTTCGATAGGAGGCACCCACGGGTGCCTCCAGGAGCCCACTTTCCCTTTATAGCGGGCCAGAGGAGGCACCCACCCCAGAGAGGTGCCTCCAGGAGCCCGCTCCCCCCCCAAAACCAGTACTAACGACAACGAAAAAATGAAAAAACGAACTGACTAATTTTTGCGAATTTTCACGAAAACCGGAAACGAGCCGAAACGGGACCGGCCCGACTAACGACAACTCGAAAAAAAATTTTTTCAAGTCGTGCCCATCTCTAATCACGTTCTATGTGATATGGATACTATGGCTAAATCAGTAGGAACAACACCAGGAAGCCTTCTGGTAGCCAGAAAAATCATTTTATTTAATGAAACAGTACCTTGGTTAATCTAGAAAGTTCATTGTGGAAAAATCTCTATTATATAAATATAATATTTGCCTCTTTCTTTTCTTCAGGAGCTGCTCATTTTCAGTTGAAGTTTATACATATTCCGTCATCTTGATCTCTCTCTCTTTTTTAACCTTTCTTCTTCAGGTTCAGTGTCTCCAGACCAGCTCTTATACTCAGAGATAATTACTAGTTTGTAAAAAATAACCTGAAGTTATTTTTTCTTATCAAAATCAGCAGGTATTGGGCCTCTGCAAATCATACAACTTTTATCTACAGTGAATTCCAGGCCATGCTACTTTGCTTGTCTCATCTAAAAAGGTGGAGTTCTAGCAAGGTAAAATAACAGCTTTCCTTCTACAAATGAGCTCAATTTAAACAGTTTTATGAATTTGTGTGAGTAAGCATGCCATCACCCTTGCCTATTTAAATAAGAATTAGCCTAAGTAGTGTTCTCTTGTGAGGTCATGGTATCCAATTATGTAGTAATCTCAGTACTACTGGTTTTACTCTTCATCCAAATTCAGCTAAAATACTGTTGGTACCCCTTTCTACCGCTTCTTACTAATGTTATTATCTAATCTGTAGAGATGTTGTTTTATTACTTGAGAGATATACCACTGACTGTTAAATATTATTACACACAGATAATCTATGGTACAGGTGAATGGCCAGGAACTTTGTGCCCTGGGACTGAATATGGCCATTGAAGTATCCAAATCTATCCAGAAATGTTCCTTGGTGGTTATAAACTACTTCTCCATGACAACATTTGATGGGGTTTTGAAAGGATTCTTACCATTCTTGACATTTAAAATGGCTTTAAGGGCTTAGTTGTGGATTGAAAAGAGCCTTATGTTGAAATAGGTTGGTGTTTATGGTCTCCTATTTGTCTGTGGGCCATCCACCACTGGAATGAGGCCACTGAAATTAAAGTTGGCGCACTCTTATCAAAGAGAAAGTGTCATAGCCCAGGAGAAGAACAGTATGCAAAAGTTCCACTTTCAGTCTTTGTCACCTCCAAGCTGGATTTGTAAAGAATGATGAAAGACTCTCCACAAAGCTGCCATCAGTCAATCTGGATAATACTAAAATGAATAGACCAATTGCCCGAATTGTATAATAATAAAAAATAGTAAGTGCTGCCAATTCCAACTTGTAATAACCATTTCCAAGGTTTTCCAGGTATAGAGTACTGATGGATTGCCATTCCCCTTTTCTGGGAGCATTGTGGAACTTTGTCACTTGGCAAAGGTTACATAGGTTGACTCCTTTTCTGGAATCACACTCCAGCCTTCTGGCTCCATAGCCAGCTACCCAACACATAGTGAAATCCAGGAAGCTTTATGAATTTTACTGAGTTTACTGTGTGTGTGTGTGTGTGTGTGTGTGTGTGTGTGTGTGTGTGTGTGTGTGTGTGTGTGTGTGTGTGTGTGTTGAATCTGGTCTCTGGGTGTCTGAATTTCGTTGTATGTATATACTGTGTATATACACACAATGACAATAAATTATTATTATTATTATTTTTTATTATTATTATTATTATTATTATTATTATTATTATTATTATTATTATTATTATTATTATTATTATTATTATTATTATTATTAGGTCCATCTAGTGTAAATCTTGGAGTGTTTTGCAATAGAGATGGGTGATGGCTTCTTATCACTTCCCTGTTTCCCTTGTCAGTACCGTAACTGGACTTGTCAGTACCATAACAAAAGCATCTGGTAGGGAAGTAGCCCACAATGATTTGCAAGTAAAAAGCATGAGTGAGTAGATAAATTGATAAAGAATAAATAGAAAAAATGTTTAAAAGATTAACTTGCAGCATCTCCATGCCAGCATGGTCACTATGAAACAAAGGAAGAGAGGGAGGCCAGCCAAAAGCCCCCAAGCCTCCTGCCAGTTAGACCCATCCTTCTCCTTAAATCAGTGGTTCCCAACCTGGGAGTTGGGACCCCTTGGGGGGGGTCGAATGACTATTTAACAGGGGTCACCATGAGCCAGTGAAGAAAAAGGCACAAATGACTTGGGTCTGGAGGAAGGGGCATGAATGGGGGAAAGAGTGAGTTACAGCTTGATAGGTTGGCTGAGGGTGCCTGTAGAGGGAAGTACTCTATGGCACCTGTGGCAGTGGCCTACCAAAGGGGGCTTGTGGCCTCTTCCAAGAAGGCAAGGGGTCACCATATCATGAGGAACAGTATTAAAGGGATGTGGCATTAGGAAGGTTGAGAACCACTGCCTTAAATGCTGCAGAGATTCACACTACTGCATCTCCCTGTTTTTCAGTTACCCTAAAACTAAACTATTCCTCTCTACTCACACAAATGAACATACAAAAACAACAAAAGGTCAAGCAGTAGTTTGGTGGTAGCATAGGTACCTCGTCAAATATAACCTCATGTAGTGTAAAAAAAAAAAAAAACCCAATCAGGCAAACAATATCCATATACAAAATTTGAAGGTTTCTAGTTGTAATAAATATTTAATCTGTATATCTCAATGAAATCACAGCTTAGTTTTCCCTGCAAATCTTGGTATTTCTTGTTAGTTCCTTACACACACACACACACACACACACACACACACACACACACACACACACACACACACACACACACACACACACACACACGAGTGTGACAAATATGAGGACCGCCTCTGCTGTTGTCATAGATCTACATTGTTTTCATATGAGCAAAAGACTCATAACAAGACATTACAATGATCTAATGAGAATGCCAATTATTTTTCATATTTTCATGGTTGATTTAAATTGTCTTCCTCCCTGACCCTGTAATTCCACAACCTTTGTAAGGTGTTACCATAAAGTAGTGGCTGGTTGAAGGTTGTCCATTAAGCTTTATGTCAGAGAAGAAGCTTTATATTGGGTCAGAATGTTCCAAGTCCATCTCATTTATTCGATACTTTGGCTTTGTCTGACACAGGCTTACAGTATTTAGGTGCTAATGTGGCTAAAATCAAGCACACATTCCTGTTAAAAGCCATGGAAACAGCAAACTCTATAAATAGGATGGTCTTAACCTTCCTCTAGTGGCCAGTTTTTATAATTACATAATAAATATAGATATTTCTGGATGTTTTAAAAATCTGATATCTAAGTGAAACTACGGATACAGAGGTCCTACTTTAGTCGAAAAACAAGGCAACAATTAGCTTGATTAATTTACATAACATGTTTATTTGTAAACTACACAATTACTAGGCAGATTAGGCTACCCTAATCTTGGTAACCAGAACATAGCAATCAGACTAATTGTTGAATTTAGACCAAGCAGACATTGATTATTTCTTTCCAGCAGGTAAGAATATGTTTTACAGCACGTCTAGAAAATGAGACATGCTAGCTACATTCATTTTCCACTATGTCAATATTATTTATTTATTTATTTATTTATTTTTACAATTTATATGCCACCCACTACCCAAAGGTTTCTGGGCGGCTTACAAGCAAAATAGTTAAAAACATAAACTATCAATAAATAATAAAAACAATAATAAAAACCTTACATAAAATTATATCATTCCATGATTGAAATTGATATAGACTGCATCAATAAAATGTTAGTACTGACATCCTAGACCCCAAAATACTGCCCCATTCCAAAGGATTGTGTGTGTCTGGAATATGGCATTCTTGTTGTATAAAGGTAGCACTATTGAGTTTCAGTTGATGACACTGATTAGAATTTCCAAATGGAATATTTGTGAATTTTCTGCTTTCATGGGTAGATTGGATTTGAAAATCAGCTTGGTGCTTCCATACCCATAAGATGTAACTAGTTGCAAGAAAAGACTAGGATTTTAAATAATGTTTTTGATAAATATGTGTTAAATGCAAAGAGTATAAAAACGGGATGTGCAGCAGGTGCAAACCTTGAGTGAGTGGATGCCAGATTATTTTTGGTAATTTGATACAGTTGCTTTTCCATTCAATTCCATTAAAATAAAAAGTAAGATTTCTCTTGTTCTATCTTTCTCCCTCTCTGTGTTTATACTTACAATTGCACATTGTGAAATGTGCTCACTTCATTTGATGATACTCTTTGTTTGACAGCATCACAGGTCACTGTCTCATTTGCAAGTTACAAACCATGAATTATCTTTCCTTTTAAATACTGTAGAATGTATATGATGAATTGAATTCTTATTTTCTTTCCCATTATCTGGATGTCTGTATGTTGAAAAAGCTGTTGTTTTGCTTTAACTATTGAGGAATAGTATACAGACGGGCAGGAAACAGAAATATAGTGTTTCATTTTGTTTTGTTTCTTTAGTAGATTTGTTTTGTTTCATTTGTAATAATTTTAATTAGTTTCATTATGAAATGAAATAAAATGAAATGAAATGCTATGCTCCCCTGTGCAAAGCTGCTAATTGCTCACCCACAGGGATGGCTATTGTGGCTTCCTGATTCAATTAGAAAGATTTTTTTCCTAGGGTTACCACCTTTGGAGCTTAATAACTCAGCCCCCTGAACCCAAATCATCTCCAAATTTTGGGGGCTTACAGGAAATTTCTTGAGGAAACTCCCCTGCCATTTCCTCTAGGACAAATCACTTTGTTCTTAGAGGGAAAATGGCATTTTGTTTCATTTCATGACAAAATGCATCCTAGCATTGTGTTACATAACGAAGTAATTTGTTATGTAATGAAACGATGAAACTGCATTTGATTATTCATTTTGTGCCCATCTCTAGAGTATTACTTAAAATTGGACCAGTTTCCTTAAAGCAGCTGATCTTGGCCACTTCTCAGCTGGTGCTGATGCTCTCATAGGTGGCACACAGCCCCATACAGCACAGTCTTATACATGGATTTTCAACAATATATTCTATGCAGCTGAATGGGCCTTGATGCCAGGTAAGGGATGAAAAGCAGAGAGAGTGTCTCATCACCTGCCTGACCCATGGGCTGCCTTGGATTTCTAGGAGCACAGGCACTTGCTATATAAACAACTTGGCGAGAAGCCATTGATACTGTAGGTGAAGACTGGGAGAAGGCCCTGTAAAAATGGGGGGGGTGCTTATTCTGCGTTTATGAGTCACCCCATTTTGGCCTATTTGGTTGCAGTCAGTTTTGGCTCTTGGTTATTTGATCTCTCCCTTCAAATATCCAGCATGTGAGACATGGTATGGCTTGCTTATTTCCTTAAGGAAAGGACCTGACTTACCGGGTCCCGAGATATTTGCCGAGGTGGCACCTGCAAAACAGTAATATGGCAACCCCCACCTAAGGGGGAAGCAAGAGAAGATAGGAAGCCCATCCTGGTGAGGGGGGATCAGACCTGTAAGCAGATGCCAGTTGAGGCCAGCCCCCTGGAGACCATGATGTGCTCTCAAGGTAGGCCTGGCCCAAAAATGTTTTAAAATGGAGAACAAAGAAACAATCCCCTTCTTTGACTAGCAGAAGACAGAGCATCCCAGCCCACCTCCCAACTTGAGAGGGATTGGGGTGGATCCAGGTTCTTAAAGTTCCAGGAGAGAACCTGCAAGTACAAAAGAACAGCTGATGAGGAAAGCCAAACAGTTGTGGATATTGGTTAATCATCGGGGGGGGGGATGGGGACACCCCCCCCCGACAATGAGTTATGGCATGGCCACCAATGGGGTCAAAGCCCCTCGGAAACATAAAATTTGAAGGGGAACACAGGATACCGATAAGGTGGACACCCCAGGGTTCCTGAACTAACAAGAAGTGAGATTACATATGATGACAGAATAATACAAGGGAGCATGAAAGGACAAATGGGGTCCTTTCATGCGCTGGATCTGACCCAATTGCTTACACAGAGTACCACCTGTTGTAATCAATAAAGTTGTAGCCTACATATATTCCCAATAAATATGGTGGTCATGTATCATCCTTTATGCACTCACTCTGAAAGAGAAGGCTTACCTATAGACAACAAAATACAGTTCTTATTCAATTCACAGATTATAACAGCCTGCTCAATCCTGTGTTACTGTTTGCAGTCTAAATATCTGGGTGAAGCATTAAATTTTTTTAGTTGAAGATGATCTTGTTTTTCAGCTATCTACGGCACAAGGTGTTTTTCTTTTCTTTTAAGAAATATATTTAGATTATCTGAAAAGTGTTTATACCTTTCAGCTGAAAGATACTATAATTGGTTTTGGAATCATTTTGGAATTTTAAAAGCTACCGTACAATTTAAATTTCTATATCCCACTATCCACTGTCAGCTAGAACTGTGGGTAAGATAAGATAAGATGAGATAAATCTTTATTGACCCCATATCTGGGGAAATTTACTTGTTACACAGCTCCCAATATAAAAAATAAGTAAAGATAACTAGGTGCACAAAAAAGTATAAAGTGTGTGTGAGAGAAGACAAAATAGCTGATAGAGATTAAATAAAATAAGAAACCCAATATACAAATATTACACTAAAAAATTGTATATAAAAATGAATCTAAAGAGAAGCTACAATATATATACCCCATATGAATATGTTAAACTGTAGAATTGAAGAGTCTCACAGCAGTGGGAATAAAGGATCTGCGATAGCGCTCCTTCCCACACTGGGGATGTCTGAGTCTGCCATTGAAGGAGCTACACAGAGCCTCCACTGTCTGGTGCAGTGGGTGAGAAATATTGTTCATAATGGATGTCAGCTTGGCCAACATACTCTTCTTACCCATCTCCTCCACAGAATCCAGAGGGCATTCCAAGACAGAACTAGCCCTCCTGACCAGCTTGTTCAGTCTGTTCTTATCCCGTTCAGTACTACCTGAACTCCAGCAGACTACAGCATAGAAAAGCGCTGAAGCTACCACAGAGTCATAAAAAATCCTTAACATAGGCCTACACACTCCGAAGGACCTCAGTCTCCTCAGGAGATGGAGGCGGCTTTGACCCTTCTTGTATAGGGCATCAGTGTTATGAGTCCAGTCCAGTTTATTATTTAAGTGAACACCCAGGTACTTGATGCTGTTCACTATCTCAATATCTAAGCCCCGGATGTTCACTGGTGTAAAAGATAGTGTCTTTCTCCGGAAGTCAATCACCATCTCTTTCGTCTTGCTGGTGTTTATGCGCAAGTGGTTGTTTTCACACCAGTCGACAAAGTGGCAGTCAGATCATTAATTACATTTTTAAAAATGTAAATAGAAATCTTATTACCATTTGCTAATGTGCATAATTTGTTTTTAAGCACACCACCAAGGTGCAAGTGAAGGAATCTGAATGTAATTGAAATGGGGGGAAATGACATATTCAGTTTCATCAACCACACATTCTATTTTGCTAGAATTCACATAAATGCTGTCTAATACAAAAATAGTCAGGAAGCTTATCTGTGTTATATTAAAAAAAGTTATTAGCATTTCCAGGAAAGGGCCGATGCAACATCTCTTAATTAGATTGGGGATTCAGCTGCCAAGACCTCAAGCAGAAACAGTAGTACTGAGTCGAGTGTGCTCTATTCAATGGCAATGCTCAGCTGACCCCCAAATGTAACCTGTTCCCAGTGGAAAGCAATTTAATGCTTCACCACACAGAGAGCTAGGTATATCAGAATGCAAAATAATACCCAGACAAATTAGTGAAGGTACATCTGAAAAGGACTGCTTCAGGGCTGCCTATCTGGAGCCCAGCCAGTTTGCTTCACCTCTGTTTCAAAATATAAAGCCAAATGACAGCCTGCCTGGGCAAGCTCGCATCAAGGAAACTGTGTCTGCTGTCCATTAGCAGAGAAATCTCCCTATCGTTTTAGAAAAGGTGACAGCTATAAAAGCCGAAGGAAAGCTATCTGCTGGTAGGAAATTTCCTCCGCACAGGAAGCATCTTAGTGCCTTCTGGAGGTTTTTGCTGGTTTGCTTTTCTGTCTTCCACTCCTCCTGCCTGACAGTTCAGATGCCCTCGGGTTTAAGCCATGGAAAAGTTCAAGAACACAACAGCAGGGCTTTACAAGGCCCATTCTAAAGAGGAGAAAACTGTCAAACATTAGTAAATATAACATGCAGCAAATAATGAAAGTCAGTGATTTCAGCAATCTTATCTCTCCAGCACAGGGGCTGCTGCTGCTGTTTCCTGGGTAGCATAGTAAAATGTTCCAAACACTTCACACGTTTTCAGATTAGCTACCATTGGCATGACTTACTAAAAGCAAAGATCAGCTCACCAAAACAGGAAGAGGAAGTTGCTCTAGTACCCTGGGAAGGAAAGTGTTTTTCTAAATCTCAAAAAAGAAGAAGCTTAGGAAAAGATTGGGCTCAATGTTGCTTATATAGAAATATTAAACTAGGAACAATTGTAATAACGTCTAGATAGTTATCCTTCCTAAGACTTACCATAAAAAATTGAGGGGTCAGATCCAACCATGGGTTACTAGCAAATGGTGTGTTATGCCAAAGAATGAATGCTAAGCAAGGAGTGACATTCACACAGCCACTGAGAAAATTTGATTATCTGGTTTAGATACTTTAGATATACTACAGGGAGTTTTGCTGGTTCTCATGGATGATGATGATCTGTCCAAGTCAATTATGAGACATCTATCCAAGGGCACTTTTACACGACCCCTAAAATCCGAGGCAAAGGGCTCCCAGATGTGGAGCTTAAAATTGTTTTCCCACCAGCTCCGGACTTTAAAAAAAAGTTAAGTACGACCACGCCCACCTAAGCGCATCCCAGCGCATTTTCCAAGTACCTGGTCTCCGAAGGTGACAAATTTCTGATGCAGATTGCAAAGCAGTGAGTGCCGGG
Organism: Phrynocephalus guinanensis; assembly: GCA_037367245.1. Lineage (NCBI taxonomy): Eukaryota > Metazoa > Chordata > Lepidosauria > Squamata > Agamidae > Phrynocephalus > Phrynocephalus guinanensis. The sequence continues at coordinate 61,037,010 of CM074740.1, forward strand.
CTCTCCTTGCCTTGTTTGTTTTTGGACCTCATATTGCATCTCATTTAAATACTTATTGAAAAGGTTTGTGTCAAGAAGTTACAATTCTTTGCTATTTTCACCTTTTGCCAAATAACTGGATAGGGCTGTGGAAAAACAGTGCATGTGTGAAAACCTTGAGGGTGTCATCTCTGCATTACAAAAGATGTGCTTTGGTATGACTTAATAGAAAACAGTAACTCAGCTCTTAAGCAGATACAGAAACATTTGACCACAAGACGGTAATATTGTAATTGAAATTGTAACCCAGAAAACTTGAGCACATTAACTTGAGCACTGTTAAGGGAACCATGAATACCTCCATTAGGTATTTTGAAGTAATCAACTATACCATGATCTTCAGATATTCTTCCATGATACAATTTTCACTCCATTTACTATAATTATTTTCCTGAGTTCTGTTGAAAACTCAGGTTATGCAGGGTTGCCAGATCTGCACACCCACAGCATTCCTTTCACAAGACATCTGATGACCAGAAGGATGATGTTAAGCATACTCCATCCATTTTCAGTCCTGACCTGGTGTTATTGTGAGGCAGCTTCTAAATATCCTATAACATTTCTGCCAAGTGCATGAAAGTCTCTGGCAGGAGTTAGAATGCTGGGCCCAGGACTTGCACGTATAGCTTGCTCACAGCTAACACCCCAAAAGGACGGAGGAAAGAAACTAAGGGGGAGCAATGTCTTGTAATCAATGTAGCATCATTTCCAACAACCCAGATATCAGCAAAATTAAGAAGAGACACATTACCTTTGGCTTGTTTCATTTGTGGCCCCAATCCATCAAGTTAAATTCCCCTGGCAAAGATGATAATGTCCACAATATAGAACTCTGTTAAACCAGAAATAGAGAAAAGAATCAAATGATATTTTCAAAAAACCAAAAATCTAATTCCTTTCTACATGTATATCATCATCATCATCATCATCATCAAATGATACAAAAAGGAAGATTTTAGATTTAGGTGCATATACTGGTTGGTCCATGGCAAGATAGGAATTTGATATCTCTACCTCTGCACATTTCTTTCTTCCTTTTATAATTTGTCTTTGCCCTTCCCCTGGAATCAATTTCCCATTACCTATGTCATTCCACTCAGTGCTTACACCCACTGACTTGTTTCCTTGACCCTGATATGCAAGTACTTGGAGCATGAAATTAACACAAACTGTACATTATCTATAAATATTTGCAGGACAATTTAAAGGTCCTAATGGCTTAGGATGGTAACCCAATGCAGATGTCAAGGAGTGAATTCTGCTGCAAGGTTGCATCTGCATCCTGCTACCCCACTGCTGAGATCTGTGCTAGTTGAACATGGCCACAGAGGCAAACAAGTGGAAATCCTACATCTATATGCTTTCTGCGTAATCACAGCTGCAGCTAGACCATTCTAACCATTTGGATTACCAATTAGAGATGGGCACAAAACGCTAAAATAGTGTTTCATTTCATTTTTTTGTTTCGTTCCCTTCCCTTCCCTTCCCTTCCCTTCCCTTCCCTTCCCTTCCCTTCCCTTCCCTTCCCTTTCATTTTAAACATTTTTTTAAAAATCATTTTGTTTGTTGTTTGATTGGTTTTTAATTTTTAAACATGTGTACGTGTGTATTCTGTGTGTGTGTGTGTGCGCGCGCGCGCGCGCGTGCATGTGCAGTGCTGGTACAACATTTTCCCCCTCCCCCAAGCCCCACATGCCAGCTGATCAGCACTGGGGCAGGAGGGGAAAGTTTTTTCCCCATCTCAGTGCCAATCAGCTGACGTGCAGGGTTTGAGGGAGGGGAAAAAGTTTTCAAAGCCCAGGGCTTTTTAAACTTCCCTCCAAGCCCCACATGCCAGGCTGTGCGGCGCTGGGGTGGTGGTGGGGAAACCTTTCCACCCCACCCCAGCTCCTATCAGCTGGTGCAGGGCTTGGGGGAGGGGAAAAAGCCCAGGGCTTTTAAACCTTTCCTCCCCCAAGCCCTGGGCAGCAGCTGATTGGCACTGGGGTTGGGAAAAAACATCCCCCAACCCAGTGCTTATCAGCTGGTGTGGGGCTTGGAGGAGGGGGGAAAGTTTTAAATTTAAAAGCCCTGGGCTTTTTAAAAAATTCCTTCCCCCAAGCCCTAGCACCCCACTGACTATCAGCTGGTGACTGGGGCTTGGGGGAAGGGGAAAGTTTTAAAGCCCAGAGCATTTAAAACTTTTTCCCCTCCCCCAACCCCTGGGCATCAGCTGACCAGCACTGGGTTGGGGGGGGGGGAAAGGTTCTAAAAGCAGGATGGCAGGAACTGAAGGCTTTTTAAAAAAAAAAATTTCACCCAAGCACCAATCATCTGGCACGTGCGGCTTCTGGTGGAAAAAAGCGTGAAAAGCCTGTGGTTTCCCCACACCTGATCAGTTTCCCATAGGAATGCATTGCTTCAATGCATTCCTGTGGGAAAACAAAAAACAAAACGGAATGAAACATAAATTTCCATTTCATTTCATTTCATTTTTCTTTGATGGGTCACTTCATTTTTCATTTTGTTAGGGAACAAAATGGAAAAACAAAAACAAAATGAAAAACAAATTGTTTTGTGCCCATCTCTATTACCATTTGAAGCAAAACAAGTTGAGGAGCCGTATAGCCATCAAAAAAACCAAATACAAAAGTGGAACAGATGATTTGGATTACATAATCTTACATGGCCTCCATTTAAGCAACAATTGTAAAACACACAACACTTATTTTCTTCTTTCACGTGACCATTCCATGCTTTCTGGCAGCTTCTACATTCTTGATATTTTCCATTCAAACTGAAATTAAAAATGAAGCAAAATGTCTTGTTTGACTTGCGTGGGGTGGATGTGGGGAATAATTTGAATGTGTATAATATTACATTTTAAACTCACTCCAGTCATTATGCTGTTATGGCTACACGAATAGAATACACATTGCTTCTGCTGTCCTAATACTGAGGAATAAAGGATGATTTTGTCACCAAAATGACACTCTTTAAAAGACAAAAAGGAGCACCACTCACTAGGCCCATTTGGCCATCCCCTGACTATCAAATGTTTATCTACTAATAAGAAAAACAGTGAACAACAGTGGCCCAGAGAGGAATCTACATACCAATAGTATTGATACCCAGCCTGATTGTTCTACTCTGGGTAGTAGCGATGGGCACGGAACAAACATTTTTTTGTTTCCGTTACCGTTTGTCGTTTCTGTTATGTAACGAAACGACAAACGAAAATTGTGATGAAAATGCAACAAAACGAACAGAACCACGAAAATTGTGGTCGTTATATTTCGTTTCCGTTAATGGCGACGCGCAATGGAATGAGCTGTTTTAAATGTTAAAAAAACACCCTGGACATCCGTAAAAATGCAGCGATAATTATTTATATTGTCTGATAATACCTTTTTTTATAATTTTTATTTATTGAACATAAAGAAAGACAAAATAACAATGAAAAACAATTATATATATAAAAAGTAATAGACAATCATAAACAATACAAAGTGCCCCCCACCCCCAAGAAACCGTCCAGTATTCTTGCATCTTCTCTTTCTTCTTCATCTTTTTTTCTTTTTTTCCCAATAGGCTTCTTAAGGTCCTTTACGCCAGAACTGTGTTGGGTTATAAGTTGGTTGTATCTCTTTCCCTTTTAATAGAACATGATCTATAAATTTCCCCCAAACCTCATAGAAGATATCTTTTTTTATTTCACCTCGCAAAACTTTTATATTACAAGATAGTTTATCATTTAGTGCTATGTCCCACACTTCCTTATACCATTCAGCAATTTTAAGGTCTGATTTCAGTTTCCAGTTCCTAGCAATAATCAGTCTAGCTCCTGTCATAAGATTTGCTATTAATTCTTTAGTTTTCACATCATATTCATTAATAGATGGTAATGATAACAAAGCAATTTCAGGTACACATTTAATATCAGTTTGTAGTATTTCTCTTATCTCCTCAATAATCCCTTGCCAAAACTTTTGAACTATTTCACATTCCCACCACAAGTGAAAATAAGTACCTATCTTTTTTTCGCATTTCCAGCAGAGCTTAGAATATTTTGGATTCATTCTATTCATTCTAACTGGAGTCATATACCATCTTAAAACTAGTTTGAAGTAGTTTTCTTTTATTCTGACTGATAATGACCGTAAAATCCTCAAATTCCAAATTCTTTTCCATTCATCATTATTTATTTATTTCTCTATGTCTTGTTTCAATCAGAGGAGCTAAATGAAGATATAAATAAATATGTGTTTAGTTTCCCCCAAAAAAGGAAAAGTTACCCAATTAAAAACCCTTTTCTAAGTTCCCTATTGCTCACTTGGAAAAAGTATGGAAAGAAATTGATACAGGAAGGTTCCCCGCTTGGCGCGGTGATCGATCAGATAAATTTCCCCACGAACATGAAGAAATTGGGAGACTTATTTAAATTAAGGAAAGTGGCAAGATTAAAAGATTGGATTAAAAAGATGACATCAAAACAAGAAATTAAACGCATTCGGCAAACTCAGGAATTGTCCTGGTTGAATTACGCTCAGTTAGAAAGCTGGACGAAAGAATGGACTAGGAGAAATATACAACTTAGAGGATTTACAAAATTTGAGCAATTTCTGACAACATACGAATCAGAGAAAGGAAATACAGGGAAAGGAGCAGTTGGTAAATTATATAAAATAATTCAAGATTCATTCGAGAATAGGGAACAGGACACAATTATGGTCTGATAATACCTACCAGGGGGGTTGGGGTCCTTAAAACGTTTGTTTTTGTCTTCTCCCATCATGATGTATTTTTCTTTTCCCTTTAAAATGGATGTCGCACCAGCCACAAAATGGAGGCAAGCCATGTGATGGCATCATGTTCAACCAATGGCATGCCCAGGTTGCAGACTGGGAGGGCAGGTCTGGCAGCCACAGAGGGCATAAAAAGCTCTGGCAGCCCCCATCCTCCTTGTAGTCTCTGGTGGGAGTTAGGGTGGGATTGCTGTCTCTGCGACTCTAGGTTCAGTCCTGCAGCCTCCCTGTGTGCGTGCGTGCTGCGTACCTCTCGGTGAGTACCCTCCCTTGCCCCGCAGTGCAGTCACTCTGCGGCTGCCTTGCACCCTGGGCAACGCCTGCCACTGCCTTTGCAGCCTCCCTGCGTACCCAGTCTATACTGTGTCTCTGCCAGCATCCATTTTTTTAGTGTTTTCCCTCTGGTCTGGGGCATTGGGGGATGCCTGCGCACGGAAATGCTTTAAAAATCGCGCAAAAGTGGGTAATAACGACAAACGAAAAAATGAAAAACGGTAACGAAATTTTTGAAAAAATTCCCAACAAACGGAAACGAACCGAAACAGACCTCTCAACGACAAATGAAAAACCGAAACACCATTTTTTTGCTTCATGCCCATCTCTACTGGGTAGTAATCTGTGTTTTAGAGTTTTGACATTCTCTCCAAGTAAAGCAGAATTGAAGACTCAGAGAGCAAAAATAGCTTCAAGTATCTCCAGAATAAAGGCCCTTATTATGTCATCAACTGGCAAACACAGTCTTAAGAACTCACTCTGAGACATTAGTAATAGAAAGTATAAAAATGATTCATTTACTCACAGATGGACAGATCAAACAAAAAACATACTATACAAATCTGACATTTCACAGCAATGGGATTCAACAGACTTCTACCCTACCTCTAAAAGACTTCTGCAGACTACATTCTCAAATTGTACACTAACTAGCTGCCACCAGACTGAAAAGAGAGGTGGGGAGAGAAAGACTCTAGAGCAGAGAGACATCTTTGAAATCAGATGCAGAGAAGGAACAATTGGCTACTGCTAGCCCAGAAAGGTCCCAGCAAAACCTAATAAGGCAGCGTGCAAGAATGAAATATAGCTCCAACAATCTGGGCATCTCAGAACAGATGAACCAAACTTACATTAGGCTCATGGCACTGCCAACAGGAAAACATACAGGCCCACTCCCATCTTACTCCTCTTTTTCTCTAAGGAAACACAAGGCTAAAATTCATAAAGCTGAGAAAAACACTGCCTTATAAGCAAGAGCCTGATGAACTAATTGTTTTATACTGATATCTGGAGACTGAACAGAGACTACAGAATGGGGCAAAGAATCTGCAGAGTATTAAAAAAAAAGGAAATTAGCTTAAGCTCTGATCCAAAGCTTATTTACTTCAAAGCCAATCTAGTTAATTTCATCTGTGCTTCCTCTCAGAATAAGTGTTCTTAGAAGGCTGCAACTTTGTAAGGCAAACATATCTGAAAGAGGGCAAGTTCTATACTATAGGTGTTGATTGTGTACGTCCTTTGATGTTTATTGTCAATGAGGAAAAATTGTAAATTTTAAATAACACCTAAGAAAATAAGATTTACTTTCCCTCCACTGAAAACGGAAAAAGGTTATGTGGTATTTATATACAACCCAAAATAAGGAGTGGATGATAAATTTAATCATAATCCCCTTAAAACTGCAGAGATGGATCTCCAGAGTTGATCCAGACCACTGAAATATCCAGCAGTATGCTAGGCCTCCACAAAAAATCTATAATCTAGAAAATCCATAAATATACATTAGCTTTCAACTTCACATCAGATTTATCAGGTTAGCTATTACAGAGCAGGTGCTGGAGAAGTGGAGAAGAAAATAGAAGTTCCATAATCCATGGGAGGTTTAAACAAGCTAGGCTAGGCTTCAGATTCCACCTCTGGAGGCCTCTAGAAGATTACAGTGTTTCTCCCAGTCTTCTCAGAGAAAGGATCATGAGTCATTGTGAGCTTAGAGATGAGCATTAATCAGGAAAAAATGTAGTTATTTTGATTCATGATTCATAAAGGTTGACAAATCAGACATAGAAAGAAAACGTATTTACAAATTGTTTTCTAATGAATGGAGAAATCAATTCATAAATACTTTTTTGACTGTAAGATCCTATAAAATGGTCCTCAATATATCTAGCCTCAACAGTCTTGCAGGGAAGTTTTTTTCCTCTGCATGCCCTGCAAATGTGGTGAAGTTTGGGTTCCAGTTGTTCAAGGTATGCATCCCAAAAAGGGATCACATAGAAAAATGTCCCCCAGTCATCTAGAGTAACCAAAGTTACAGAGAAGCTTCTTCCAACTCTCTTCTACAATTCTTTCAAATTTGAGGAATATTGAGTTCCAGACATCTGAGTTATATACCCACAAAGTGACCCCCACAGAAAGTGTCCTATAGCAACAGCTTTAGGGAAGTCCAATCTTCACTAAACATAGAGGGAATGTAGGGGAGGGACAGAGAAAGCTTCTCAACACACTTGGTGTCTCTAAGTGCCTGGCGGGGGGACTTTCCAGGGGGTGTCCATCTTTGCCAGTCCAATCTTCACCAAACCTAGAAAGATAGTAGAGAAGCACTGTGGGAAGCATCCTTGAAAATTTGGTGTCTATGTGCCTTGGAAAACATTTTATAGCCCAATGACTCCATGAAACAAAAATCACTGTATTCTCGAAGTCTTCAAAAATTACTAAAAAGTAATAGATTTATATTTGTTAATATAATACAGTATTCAGGTTATTGATTTGTATTACTACAAATTGATAAATTAGTGTTATTTGAATTATTTTGAAATTCATTTTTAATTCATGTACATTTCCCTTTATTAGTTTTTAAGGGTCTAACTAATTGATTATCCATTCTTGTCAGTCCACTGGTGGTATAGACATATGATGTTATCTGAAATTGTGATGAAAGAGTGAGAAACTGTGAACCAATGTTAGAAGGATCATCATTATACAGTATTAGAAATGCAAAGCAGGAAGGAGTCCTATAGAACATTGAGCCAAGGAGGCACAGTGGGGAAATGAACTTACAGTGTCTGACTTTGCAGCCAGATGCCTGAGGGAACACATTTAAATCCAAAGACCAAGCATGTTTTTAGTTGAGTCATTGGCTATATACACCCCAGGATGGGTGAGCCCAAAGAGGAAAAATATCAAAAATACCAGAAAGCCAATGAGTTTGGAGGGAAAAAAAACTGAGATTATGTGGTGAATAGACATGGGCACGACTTGGCGAAATTCTCGTTTCCGTTTCCATTTCTCGTTTCCGTTACGGAATGGAAACGGTAATGACAATTACTCTGCCAGAACTCAAACTCGAACTGACTAAAGAAAAATTGGGTCTGATTTTTCGTGTTGTAGTTCCTGGGCATCGCAGCGATCGCGCGATGCCAGGCGGAACAGGAAAAAAGTTTTTAAAAAAAAACCCGATTCCCGGGCCAAAAAAGCAGGCGAAAATATGCTTGCCTGAGTGAGGACACCTACCAGAGGGGTGGTTTCTGGGGGGGGGGGGGTGTCCCCGGCCTCCCTCCCCTCCTCTCCTGGGCTGCGCAAAGTGCACATCCTCGTCATCGAGTCGCACTCACCCACGCCAACTCGCCAAGCGGCGCGGCACAGGAAAAAAGTTTTAAAAATAATTTAAAAAACCCCGATTCCCGGCCAAAAAAGCAGGCGAAAATATGCCTGCCTGAGTGAGGGCACCTACCAGAGGGGTGGTTTCTGGGGGGGGGGTCCCCGGCCTCCCTCCCATCCTCTCCTGGGCTGCGCAAAGTGCGCATCCTCGTCGTCGAGTCGCACTCGCCCACGCCAACTCGCCAAGCGGCGCGGCACAGGAAAAAAGTTTTTAAAAAAACCCCGATTCCCGGCCAAAAAAGCAGGCGAAAATATGCCTGCCTCAGTGAGGGCACCTACCAGAAGGGTGGTTTCTGGGGGAGGGGTCCCCGGCCTCCCTCCCCTCTTCTCCTGGGATGCGCAAAGTGCACATCCTCGTCATCGAGTCGCACTCGCCCACGCCAACTTGCCAAGTGGCGCAGCACAGGAAAAAAGTTTTAAAAAAAATAAAAAAACCCGATTCCCGGCCAAAAAAGCAGGCGAAAATATGCCTGCCTCAGTGAGGGCACCTACCAGAAGGGTGGTTTCTGGGGGGCGGGGGGTCCCCGGCCTCCCCCCCTCTCCTGTCCTGGGCTGCTCTGGTGGGGGGCATCCTCGTTGTCTCGCCAACTCGCTCGCCATGCCATGCAGTGTGGGCGGGGGATCCAAAATGTTGTAGTTCCTGGGCATCGCAGCGATCGCGCGATGCCAAGCGGAACAGGAAAAAAGTTTTTTAAAAAAACCCGATTCCCGGGCCAAAAAAGCAGGCGAAAATATGCTTGCCTGAGTGAGGACACCTACCAGAGGGGTGGTTTCTGGGGGGGGGAGTGTCCCCGGCCTCCCTCCCCTCCTCTCCTGGGCTGCGCAAAGTGCACATCCTCGTCATCGAGTCGCACTCGCCCACGCCAACTCGCCAAGCGGCGCGGCACAGGAAAAAAGTTTTAAAAATAATTTTAAAAACCCCGATTCCCGGCCAAAAAAGCAGGAGAAAATATGCCTGCCTGAGTGAGGGCACCTACCAGAGGGGTGGTTTCTTGGGGGGGGGGTCCCCGGCCTCCCTCCCATCCTCTCCTGGGCTGCGCAAAGTGCGCATCCTCGTCGTCGAGTCGCACTCGCCCACGCCAACTCGCCAAGCGGCGCGGCACAGGAAAAAAGTTTTTTAAAAAAACCCCGATTCCCGGCCAAAAAAGCAGGCGAAAATATGCCTGCCTCAGTGAGGGCACCTACCAGAAGGGTGGTTTCTGGGGGAGGGGTCCCCGGCCTCCCTCCCCTCTTCTCCTGGGATGCGCAAAGTGCACATCCTCGTCATCGAGTCGCACTCGCCCACGCCAACTTGCCAAGTGGCGCAGCACAGGAAAAAAGTTTTAAAAAAAATAAAAAAACCCGATTCCCGGCCAAAAAAGCAGGCGAAAATATGCCTGCCTCAGTGAGGGCACCTACCAGAAGGGTGGTTTCTGGGGGGCGGGGGGTCCCCGGCCTCCCCCCCTCTCCTGTCCTGGGCTGCTCTGGTGGGGGGCATCCTCGTTGTCTCGCCAACTCGCTCGCCATGCCATGCAGTGTGGGCGGGGGATCCAAAATGGGGTGACCACAATATTTATTTTGAAATCGTGGTCCAAAAACACACCAAAGCACCACAGAAACATGCGAAAATAGCTATTTTAAAACTGCCTGTTTTTTTCAGTAGCAGCAGTGGGCTTTACTTGCAACAAAACGTCTCCATTGATTTTATTTCATTGTATTTTTATTTTTATTTTTTTACATCTGTGCATTAATGACGGATGGGCTGTCCATGGGAGTCGACCATGCAAAGTTTTGGAGCCATTCCACCAATTGCATGGCCACTTGGCCAGGTTTTGACCGAGACTTCTGGGATGTGCCAGTCAGGCATAAAAAGCCACTAACCCTAGCCCGAACCTGAACCCGAACCCGAACCCTAACCCATACGCCAGTACACTGTCCTTCTTAGTGGGTCAGAGAGGTACCCAGAGGTGCACCCTAGTAACTCACCCTAACCTTACCAGTAACCCTAATCCTAGCCCTTGCGCTAACCCCTAACCCCAAGCCAGATCTGTGTACTCGCATTGCACTACAGCAAGTACACTTCCCTTCTTAGTGAGTCACAGCGGGCGCCCTTAGGGGTCCCCATTGACTCACTCCAGTCCTCTGTCACTTCGCTCTCCAGCAGGCAGTGAGGCACCCAAAAGAGGTGCCTCTGCCTGCTACTGCTGCTGCAACTTAATGGTATGCATATCCAATTGGCTATGCATGCCATTTTGTAGCAGGCTAGCAGCTAGCGGGTGAGGAGAGGAGGCACCCACAAGGTGCCTCCAGGAGCCCGCTTTCCCTTCATGGCGGGCCAGAGGAGGCACCCACCCAGAGGTGCCTCCAGGAGCCCCCCCCCAAACCAGTACTAACGACAGACTAAAATCCGACAAACGAAATGACAAATTTTTGAAAAATTTCGTGAAAAACGGAAACGAGCCGAAACAGGCCGGCTCCGACACACGGCAACTCGAAAACGTCATTTTCCCTGGTCGTGCCCATCTCTAGTGGTGAATGATCTACTTCTCAATGCACTAGTTCAAGAATCAATGTGCAATTAATTTACAGAGGTAATATCTGCTTTGTGATACAATCAACACAAGGAGATATCACTGAGTTCAACCAAAGCTTAGTTAGATTTTCTTCTAATCTTTCAAAAATTCAAAATGCTACCATTATGAATTTATATAAATTTACCTTTAATCAACAGGGATGTGCTTAGTGAAAACTTTTTATTTTGTTTTTTTTTGTGTGTGTGTGTGTGTGTGTGTGTGTGTGTGTGTGTGTGTGTGTGTGTGTGTGTGTGTGTGTGATATTATGTATCTTCTTCCATCTTTCATGCACTAGTACTCTTGTTAAATCCAAAAGGAACTGCTTCTTCTGGGTTCTTTCATTTGATTTCAATTTGTTTTTAAATCCATTTTAGCATTTAAAAAAACCCCTTAAAAACCTGTTTGGACTTTTCTTTGCAACCTCACCTGCTTTCCTTGGTTTGTGTGATAGGGAGGGACTTTTCTGAAAGTAGCTCAAATGTCATGCTGAGTCAGAAAGGACAATGCAAGGGGCATACATCATAGCCAATCGCACAACTGCCAAAGTTATTGGAAGATTTATCGCATGATAAAGGAGAGCCCATTTCCAAGAGATTCTTCAACCACTAGAAGCTGCAATAGTTTAGAATCAAAAGAACAAAGAAATTGCAGAAAATATGTAGAGTCTGACTCTAACAGAGAGACAAAGGATCAGCTGGAAAGAAATATGAAGAGAAGTATTGATGGCATTTTTTGAAGATGCGCAAAGCCCAGAATTGTGAACAAATTAAATTACTGCATCATTGACTCAGGATCCACCAGTCATTGCACACATCAGAAAGATTTCTTATAACTCTAGCTGTCTGAAAGGTCCAGTAGAGACATTCAAGTAGCTAATAAGGATTCTGCAGTAGGGGGCAGGGCGACGGGGCAGCAGCAGGGGGCGGGGCGGCAGGGGGCGGCAGATGGCAGGGGACGGCAATGGGCATGGGGTTGGGCAGTGATGGGCGCAGGGGTGGCAGGCGGACAGCGGGCAGACGGCGATGGGCGGCGGGGGACGGACGGTGATGGCCAGTGGCAGGGGGTGCGGCCGGGGGGCAGCAGGCTGGCCAGCGCCCTCTGTCCATTTTGGCACCCTAGGTAACTGCCTAGTTCGCCTTAATGGACGTGCCGGCCCTGTATGCAGTAATGAAATATGGTGAAATATGTTTTTAAGCAGTTAAATCTGATGGTGTCTATAAACTGCATCTTTCAAATGCATTGCAACAGATCAACACAGTTCAAGCTCAGAGAGAATATGTCAACAGCATGTCGCTGTGGCATCTTCACTTTTCACACAGAGATCCAAAGGCAATTCTGGAGCTGCTAAAGCAAAAACTTGGTACAGGTATCAAGATCAATCTACATGATGCAACAAATACAACCGGGTGCATAAATCAAATAACAGAATTGTGTGTTAGGTCCTCATTCCTGTCAAAGTCTGATCGAAGAAGAATCAGGGTACTGGATCAGATACACCGTGACTTGTGTTAACCACTCAATATTCAATTACTTGGTTATAATAGGTATATTCTAACATCTCTTCATTGTGTCTATAGGTGTGGTATGATCTACCTGCTGAAGGAGAAGAGTGAGACAAGAGTGAATCGCTGAAGAAGTACATGGCCATGGTGAGCAACACGTTTGACAGAAAATCCCAGGCAGTTAAAGCAGACAATAGTGGTGAGTGTCACGTTTACCCCTTTGTCATGTATAATTTTATGAGATATGTGTCTGTGTTGATTTGTTGGCTGTTGACCAATGGGAGAGTTTGGGGGATGAGCCTGACTGATTTTGAGACTCAACCCATTCCTGAATTAGTCAGACAGAGACTGAGAGAGAGAGAGAGAGAGAGAGAGAGAGAGAGACTGAGAGACTGAGAGACTGAGAGACTGAGAGACTGAGGCCCTTACTTCACGAGGCGCGGCGCTCCGCAGCGATATTGCCTTCGATTTGAATTCGGAGGCGGTCACGTGGCGGTCACGTGTTCTCGCTTCGCTCCCGCCCCTGTTTCTCAGTACTCACGAGCTGCAGTTTTAGGACCGATTCGAGCACAACCTCACGTGCTCCCTTCGCATTCGCATGCCACTTTTCAACGTTCGTTATTTCCCATCCGTCTTTTAAAAAAAATCCTACCGACGGCGTATCGATGCACTGATGCTGGACTGTCAGTTGCAACAGCTCTACTGATTTCAACTGTTTCCTGGCATCATTGGCAGCCCCCCCCGCCACCGCCGCCGCTACTCGGGGGGAGCCCCGCATGGCACAGCCGCCCGCCCTCCGCCGCTTGCACGCTGCCTGCCCCGGGTGCCCTGCTCTGGCCGGGCGAGGCGGCAGCGGCTCCTCCTGCTCCCGCCGCCGCCGCCGCCGCCGCCACCCCTACTCGAGCGAGGAAGTAACAGCGCAAAAGCGATGAAACGATATAGCGATGCATCGATATCCCTGTTTGAATATTTTTTTAAAAAACTTGAAATAAAAGCCAAAAACTGAGACCACATGTGATGTTGGGAGCGAAGCAAGATGCGAAGCGAAAAGATTCCCGGCAGCAGCCAGGGGAACCACTTGCCCCGCTTGGAGCACGGTAAAGGGGGCGTGGTCGGGGTGGCATCGCAGCCAAAAAGGAGGAGCGTGCGGACTGAAACGATCGATTCGCACAGAAAAGAAGGCTAGCCGCGAAGCAAGCGGCTCGTGAAGTAACGGCCTGAGAGACTGAGAGAGAAATAGATAGGGACTAGGAAGAGAACAGATAGAGTTTTAGAACTTCTGTGAGAATATTTAAGTGCTAAGTGTCTATAAACCTAAGAACAGGGTGTGCAAGTAACCTATTTCATCTGTAAGTGTATTTAAGCTATATTCTTCCCTTTGTTTGTACCTGAACAAGATACCCTTTATGCTTTACCCTTTACTTTGTTATATATAAACTTCCTTTATCTTTATCCAATTTAAATCAGTCTGGAAAGCATTAATCTACTAAAGAAACTGGTTCGTGGCAGCAGAAAAGCAAATTAATGGAGGTGCTTATCAATAATCTGTGAAAGGGGGGGGGGGGCATAGCATAGGAAATATATCAGGAACTCAAAACTCTGCAATAATAATTACAATCTTCCATGTATTGACACTGAGTATCAGTGGGATGAGCTCTTTAAAACCTATGGTGATTGTCCTTTGACAACCTATTGTAAGTCCCCCCCCACTTCTGACTCAACCTTCCTTTCTTGTTATTTGTTTGCTTCAATTGCTTCCTTTCATTCATTAGTCCCTGTCTCAACTAACTCATCTCTCACCATGTGGCCAGCATGGAGCAATTGTCTCCTACATGTTTGTGGCTCTCCTCTCCTCAGTCCCCACCCCTTTGATGGCCGCTGTGAGATACAGGAAGCTGGACTAGATGGACCTTTGGCCTGATCCAGCATGGCTCTTCTTATGTTCTTATGTTCCTATGTACCATTAAACTAAAAATACAAAGGATGATAAAAAGACTACCTTTGAACTTAACTATTAAAACTTATTTCTGATACTGTTTGAATATCACAAATAGGGTATTAAATTATTTGAATAGCACAAATAGGCACAACTCCATAATTCATTGGGATAAATTTAAAGTATTCAAATACATCATTTAGGTTTTTTAGTCTAATTAAATCACCGTGTGCTGTTAAGCCCTTCTCATCTAAAAGAGAATAACTGCTTTTTATTATGCTAACAATAATACACAGCAATTCTTTATTAACAGATTAAGCCTTCACTACAACATAATTAATCACAATGATTTAGTTTGGTAGTCATGCAAATGAAATATTACATTTATGTCCCTTATTTTCAATTATTGGATAAAGAGATTAATTTCAGGTTACAACTGCTGGGAGAATGATTCATATTCGTTTATTAACCCAGATGAGGACATTGATGACTGGTACAGGTTGGTCTTGTGGGAACCTTTTTTTAAATATCAGTAGATCTTGAAGTGATAAAGAATAAATTTCATTTAACAACTTAGGTGCACCTGATTGGTATTTTATCAGATGGCTGCAACAGTTTCACAGTTGAAATACATGCATACACACATATATTGGGCAGGATCCAGAATGGAATGCCTGGCAATAGAATGGTGGAACCCAATGGCACCAACAGGAAGACGGCCCCTAATTTCTTCCAGTGCCCCACAAGGACCCCCAAAGCTTGCTCTGAAAGTTTGCAATGTCCCTCCCTGGAACTAGTATGGTTGAAGTGGGTAGGAGAGAGAAGATGCTGAAAGATCCATTTGCGAAACATGCATCCTCTGAAGGAATCAACTCATTACAATCTTGTTCTACCTGGCTTTAATGACAACACAATGAGTCAAAATGCCCTGTGGAGTGTAACTTCATATGCCATGCAGGAAGAAAGAGTTTCCAAAGTTTTTGACATCATCTTTTGCTCATCAGCTTCCCTGCTGCCCTTTCTGCTCCTGAGAGTAAAATATAATCTAAGAAGATTTTCCCCTACAAAGGCAGTCTTTCTCCACATTCTTGATGGAGAGTGGTGACCTTTAAGAAACCTTCTCCCTTTTATTGTTGCAGGCCAGTTCTACTAATGAGCAAAAGAATGCAACTTTTGAAGCAAGGCAGGAACCTCTTGTGAGCTGCTCAGCCAAAGTAAGTAGCCCACATCCTTTTGATTGTGCTAATGGGAAGAAAAGGGTGGTGAGTTTGAATGCTTTCTCTGTGCACTTGCATTTTCTATGCCTTTTTGAAACATGATTGTTCCTGTTGTTGAACAAAACATGCTTCAGTTCTTTAGATGGATAGGAAGCTAAGCTCCACAAAAGTGCATGAAACACACTTTGTTTTGTTTCAAGTGGTCTCCTTTCCATCCAGTGTTAATATAGCCCTGTTTAAGCTAACGTAGAATATCTGCTCTTGTTATACAGATGTTTATTTCAAATGATACCAGGAGCAGGGCATCCTCTTTTGAACAATACAGAGGGGAAGTGGACAAACTCTGCAACATGACTTGTAGGTGTTTTTTTTAAACACTGTGAATGCTTCTGCATATGTGGCTGTGCTTTAGTGGAAGTTCTGCTCCAACAAGGTGTGTGACTCCTGTATGGAGTGCCTTGATTTATCTTCAAGAAGATCTATAGCACTGGCAATAGAAACTCCTTAGGGCTTTGATATCGCTCAAAACAACATCATCCTTGATCTGACTGGGAGCTTCAAAGTCTAAGGCTAAGACTGTGCATATCTCTCTCTCTCTCTCTCTCTCTCTCTCTCTCTCTCTCTCTCTCTCTCTCTCTCTCTCTCTCTCTCTCTCTCTCTCTCTCTCTCTCTCTGTGTGTGTGTGTGTGTGTGTGTGTGTGTGTGTGTGTGTGTGTCCGTGCACTGATCAATAGAAGCTGTTGGCACATTTTATGGAACTGCAGAAGCCACTCTACACCTTAACCTGACCTTTAACACCTTTCCAACATGCTAAATCCTATTCCCAAAATTCACACTCAGTGCTTTGGAAAGCTTCTTTGAAGTCCCTGCTAAAATTCAGAGTGGATTCACTGTGACCTCTTAAAATTGGAGTAATCAACCCAAAAGATGCATTTTGGTGCACATCACCACTCCCCCATCGCTGCTGGCACTCCAGACATGTTTAGTACTGCTCTGAAGCTGCTAAGTACTCTATATTTGGTAATGGCATTCACTTGACATTATTGCACAGCCATCTGAGGTGATGTTCTTCTATTAATATGATTATGTCACTGATCTGGAATTCATCACAGAATAACCAAATTTAAGATTACATCGGTTGGGCCAGGGCCTTGTACATTTTGTTCCTTCAACCTCTCCATGATATATATTAATAGTAATATTTTGATTAGCCAATCATATATTTTAAAATAGCAATCTAAGATGCAGAAAAGGAAATTAATTGTGTAATGCATTGTTTCACTCCAGGTTTAAGAAGCAACATAATCTTGCAGGACACATTAAAAGGAAAAAGAAGGTGAGCTTATGTTTCAAGAGTGTAGCTGAAAATAAGTATTTGCATACATCAGCATACATCAGAAACATGAAAGGACCCAAAGAGTTTGCTGTCATTGAACTCGTTGAATTAAAAGTGCTCTGCAAAGGAACCTTCTCAGACAACATATCCTTCTAGGAAATGGCACTTCATTCTTTGCATTAGCAGAAAGTTACTAAATCAACATAACCTTTCTGTCTTCAGGTCATAGTAGAAAGTCCATCTCTAGAGAGTCTATTAAACGTGCTTCCATTCATCTTGTATTCATATGTTAACCCTGAGTAACGCTTCGGTTATTATCAGTGTACCTTGACTACAAGCAGAGCAAAACTTTACTGTAAAAAAAAGAAAGACTGGTGGATTAAGTCTATACCTGGAGTGGATAAATAAATCACTTTCCTTTTTTCAAAATTTGATTTTTTACAAAATATCAGGTTTAATGAGTCTATTAAAGAAAATTTTGTATGTTGGAAAATTCTTATTTAAATAGATCCCAAAGGAAAATTCTCATTTATCTATGTCTGTTAAACTGTTTGATTCCTCTCAAAGGAATCAGATGGGTGAAAGAGGCAGTTAATAATAAAAGTCTTATTTCTTTCTAAAGTTATCATGTGACTGAAAATGCAGTTCCCATGTTCCCGTGGACATGGTTTAAGTAACCCCATTTTATATGTCCCCACATCCTTAATCTCCATCTAGAAGTTCCTATGGGGAGTGGTAGCAGCATGGCATAGGCTTAGAGGAGCACCCAAGGAGGAGAAGGAGGTGGCATGACGTGGTGGCAGCAGGTGCTAATTGTCATTGGGGAGAAAGGAGGAGAGGCTGCACACTTTCCCAGTGAGAGAATGGGGTAGGTGCAGGGGGTGGGGTGGGCGGAGAAAGACGAGGGGGTGGGAGCAAGGCCGCTGCCATCGAGAAACAAGGTGGGCAGGTGAGAATGTGTGTGCGCGCACATGCGTGCAATTGTGTGTGTGAGAGAGAACAGAGAAAGAGAGAGCTGATGCCAGTTGCCCTACCATTCGCTTCTGCACCAACTTTCAACCTGTTGCCCTGCCAAACACTCCTCAGCCTCGCTTGGCACCAATGAGAGGTTTCTTTGTTGATGGCCCTCAAGGGAAAGCCTGCCAATGCCTGGCTTTCACTCGCTTGCTAGCCTCAGGAGTCCCTTTCTCTCCTTCGCTGAGAAGGGAGTTACCTCTATATGTGCACTTACCCCTCCCCATCTCTTGGCATGGCAGCAGAATCCCTGGCTGGCAAGAATTTCTCCCAGGTGCCTTCGGAAAGGGAGGCATTCTGCAGGGACCAACCCATGCTATTGCTGGGAACCCGTGGCTGCTGCCATTTGACCTCAGAAGAGGCAACTTTTTCTTTTAATCCTTGTGGAGCAAGTGAGCCTCCCCCCCCCCTCCTCCTTGCCCTGACTTGCCTGGCTGTTTCCTGAGGAAAATATTGGAGAGACAGCAGTTGGGGGAAACAGCAAGATAGAATGTTGCTGACCCACATAACTGGTAAACAGAAAACAAAAAGGGGGGATGGGTTTTCTACACCCCCGCTAATGTTTGCCTCTTGTAAAAACGTGCATTTCAAACTGGATCAAAAAATACCCACCTTCCGCCTTGGGTCTTGAAAAATTCGCTGGAATCCGATTAAGTGGGAGTTACTGTTTTTTTTTTGGGGGGGGGGGTAATAAAAAACCACTGACCGTGGAGGCATGATTTTTGGAGCCAGTTTATCAGTAAATTAGATCCAGGTGCTTATCACCCTAATAATAGATGCATTTCTGAGAGCACTTTACACTTGCATTTCTGAGGGCAAAATAACAATAATAGCTACATGACTGCTTCAGAGCAACCAATGAGTTCCAGTTTAAAAGCAACATATCCTTCTTTTCAAGGGATGTGGTGGCTTAGCGGGCTAGCACACTGAAAACTGTGGGGTACAACGTTGGCAGCTCAGCGGTTCGAATCCCAGGAGCCACGTAGCAGAGTGAGCTCCCGCTGTTAACCCCAGCTCCTGCCAATGTAGCAGTTGGAAAACATGTAAATGCAAGTAGATAAATAGGTGCCACTGTAAAAAGCAAGAAAGTAAAACAGTGTTTCCTTGCAGCTATGCCAACCACATGGCCACAGACTTGCACAACACTGGCTCTTTGGCTTGAATATGCAGATGAGCACCACCGTGGATATAACTAGCATGCATGTGTGGGAGGAACCTTTACCTTTTCTATCCTTCATTGCTTCACTCTTCCCTCCCATTTAACACTTTATTTCTATAAATTATATGTATGGGTTAATCATAGAGGAAAATATATGTGCATGCATGTTTTACTGTAAAGTAATGGGGAGCCTGAGGAGCTTCCAAACAGCATAAATAGAAACTACTTTGCCATAATATCCTTGTTAATAATAAGATTTTATTTTCAAAATAAAATGCCATGGAAGCGAGACCGACCCCGACCTACTCAATATTTTCAATAGAACTGCAGTTACAAGAGAAAATTATCAATAAAAATCTACAAATGGCTTGTATCCTTTGTGATTTATACAAAAAGATTTTGAAGAAACTTATGCAGTATACAGTATCTGGCTGACCAAATGTATTGGTAAAGGGGAGGGATTAAACAGATTAGGAACCTTGCATCGTCTGTTTTCTACCATAGTTTTATTAGAAGTAGTGAAAGCATCTTGGGGATTTTTATTTTGTTAATTGTGTTTTTTTTAAAAAAAAAAAAGAGAGAGAGAGAGAGAGAGCATTGTGTGGTCCTACATTTCTACTGCCTCTGGAGTAGGGCCCATAAGGTGGTCAGGTTAATGAATATGTAGCATGAGAAAAGGGTGGTGAAGCTTGCCGATATTAATGGTGCCAGAAGCACAAGGTTGACAAATATTTTTGGTGAATGGTTTGTGTGTGTGTGTGTGTGTGTGTGTGTGTGTGTGTGTGTGTGTGCGTGCACGTGTGTGTGTGTGTGTGTGCGTGCGTGCATGTGTGTGTGAGTGCAGTCTAGTGTAGTCAAGCATCTAATATATGGTAAGCAGATACCCACTGGTCACAGGAGAGTTGACAGCTTGAATTACTTACTTATAATGAAGATAAATAGTGTTCCAGACATGGACATTTATTGCACCCTGAAGAAAAATTGACAATGAGCTTGTTGCCAGGCAACCCCCTGCTCAGCATATGAGACATAGACTTCCTGTGACTTGATTGCTATCAATACTTTAAAAGGAAAAAGAAGGCATACCATATTTTCTGTCTGCTTATTTGCAAGAATGTGGATGAAAATAAGTATTTGCAGGCATCACTCACCTGAAAGGATCCCCAGAGTTTGCTCTCATATACAATATAGACATTAGAGATGGGCACAAATTGAAAAATGAATTGCAAAATTCATTATAAAATTTGTATTCAGGGAAGCTGTCCCTGACTCTGTCTACCATCCCTCCATGTCTGAGGAAGATTGGATTTATGGTGTCCAAGTTATGCACTCTCAAAGAGGGCTCTCCCAGGAAAGTTCCCCCCAGGAATCTAGAGACACGAAAAATGTAAAGCATCCTTCCTCTGACTCTCCTCTACAGTCCCTCCAAGATTGCTGAAGATTGGGTTTCCCCAAGCCAGTTGCTAAAGGGCATTTTCATGAGGAGGATACTTTGTGGGTGTATAACTCAGATGTTTGAAACCCAATCTTCAAACTTTGAGGACTTGTAGAAAAAAAGTGAGGTGGAACTTCCCTGTAAATGTGGTGTCCCTAGGTGCCTTGGAGGCTATTTTATAGGTGTTTGAAGTAATAAACAACTTTACAAATTAATTTGTTGATTCATCAGGGAAAAATCATTATTTTGTGGGATTCTTTGACATTGATTTGACATTGATGAATAATGTTTCAAAACAAATCACAACTTTTCTGATTTTTTCCTATCTCTAATAGACATGTATATATACATATATGAACACAAACTTGCATAATATATATTACAGATGTACACAGATTTAAAATCGATCCTACTCTTGCATCAGTGTCTTTCTAAAGGAACATCTAATTTTAAAAGGAAATACTAGAAGTCAACACGGGTTTCTCAAAAACAAGTCATGCCGAACTAATTTGACCTCTTTCTTCAATAGACTTACAGGCCTGGTGGATGAGGGGAACACTAAGAATGTTGCTTATCTTGATTTCATTAAGACATTCAATAAGGTTCACCATGATATACAGTGCTACTTCAGTTTACGTAATCAATTCGTTCTCCAGGCCATTTTGTATTGTGAAAAATTCTTAAACTGAAATGCAGTTTCCCATAGGAATGCATTGAAAATCAATTAATTCATCCCAGAGGTCAGAAAAAAGGCAAACCGAGGCATTCCATTTAAATTTTCCTTAAACTGAGGCATCCCCATTCTTTTTGTCATGCGAACATCAAACATCAATTTTTAACACCTTACAAAAAAAAAATTAAACTGGGGCATTCCTTTGAAAAATCTTCCCGTGCCCCATCCCCATTTCCAATGATTTCTTTTCTTAAACCAAGTTTTTCTTTAATGGAGGTTCTCTTAAACTAAAGTACTGCTG
Source organism: Phrynocephalus guinanensis (assembly GCA_037367245.1). Classification (NCBI taxonomy): domain Eukaryota; kingdom Metazoa; phylum Chordata; class Lepidosauria; order Squamata; family Agamidae; genus Phrynocephalus; species Phrynocephalus guinanensis. Next base: position 61,058,609 of record CM074740.1, read on the forward strand.
TACTTGCAAAGCAGTTAGTACAATATGGAATAGATAAAACTACTGTGAGGTGGATTTGTAATTGGTTGGCTGATCATAGGGAAAGGATGATCATAAATGGCTCCTCTTCAGCATGGAGAGAGGTGACCAGTGGGGTGCCCCAAGGCTCTGTTCTGGGCTCAGTGCTATTTAATATCTTTATTAATGACTTGAATAAAGGGATAGGGAGTAGACTGATTAAATTTGCAGATGATACCAAATTGGGAGGGATTGCAAATTTCCTAGAGAATAGGATGAACATTCAAAATGTCTGAGGAGGTCAACCTTTCAAGTGCAGCCGGGATACCACACTTCCCTCACTACAGAGTAGTAAAAGGCACAACCTCACTCTAGCACAGACCCCCCAGTAGTCTCATGGACCATTGACCTGTAACAATTTACTCTCGGGTATCGCAACCATGAGTCAGGTATCCCTGTTCAATCACTGAGTCCCAGATGAGATGTAACATGGAAAAATAAAATGGAAGTTTATTGAATACAATAAGATGTTGAATACAGTTCAGTTCTGTTCAGCTACTTAAAGTTTCTCAAAGCAGTTCTCTCAAATACTGATCTAATTCCCTCAGTCAAACTTGATGGTTCTCTAACTGTCTAGTCCTTTCTTCAGTGACTGTCAGTTTCCCTATCTTAGCCCTACATGACTCTAGCTACCTTAGGTGGAGTTATTTAAGCACTCAGGCTCCACCTCCACATTCCATATTTGGGCATAAACATTAACCTATTATCCCCCTCCTGTACAGTCACATACACAGTAAAGGGTGAATACTGCAATGAACTTGACAGATTAGAGCATTGGGCCAAAGCTAATAGAATGAGATTCAACAGAGGGAAATGTACGGTCCTGCATCTAGGTAGAAAAAATGAATTGCATAGATATAGGACGGAAGATACCTGGCTGGTGAATAGTACCTGTGAAAGGGATCTGGGAGTCTGGGTGGACCATAAATTGAACATGAGTCAGCAATTCTTGATTGCATCAGCAGAAGCATAGTGTCTAGTTCAAAGGAAGTGATAGAAGCACTCTATTCTGCTCTGGGCAGACCCAACCTACAGTACTGTGTTCAGTTCTGTGCTTCTCAATTTAAAATGTTGACAACCACAAATGGGTCCAGAGGAGGATCAACCAGGAGGGTTAAATGTCTGGAAGAATGTCTTATGAGGAGCAGTTTAGGGACCTGGGAATAGTTAACCTTACAAAAAGAAGGTTGAGAGGGGATATGATAGCCATGTTTAAATATTTGAAAGGATGTCATGTCAAAGAGGGGACAAGTTTGTTTTCCATGGCTTCAGAGACTAGGACTTGGAGCAATGATTTCAAACTACAGGAAAAGAAATTCCATTTGAACATTAGGAAGAACTTCTGAATGCTTAGAGCTGTTCAGCAGCAGAATATGTGCCACGGAGGGTGGTGGAGTCTCCTTCTTTGGAGGTTATTAAACAGAGGCTGGATGGTCAACTGTCATCAACGCTTTGATGGGGGTTCCTGCATGGCAGGGGATTGGACTGGATGGCCCTTGAGGTCTCTTCCAACTCTATGATTCTATGATTCTATGATTCTATGAATACTCTTATCTTTCAAGACCAATTATTGCAGCATTGAGAGCATTTTAATGCACAGCTAGGTGTCCTAAGCTGGCTAGATAGCTCAATGTTATCTGGCAATGGAAATTAGGAGTTCAAGCCAGCCTGTGTAACCTGGGGCAACCTGCATAGTCTCACGATGCCCGCACAAGAAGGGGATGGTGAACCACTCCAGAGTGCTCTGTGTCTTGAAAATCCTGGAAAAAGTTGACATAAGTTAGAACTGACTTGACAGCACACAACAGTTAGATATCTTAAAAACATTTAGGCCTAAATCCAAATGCTAGTTCCAACAACAGCACAATCACTGAAATCCAAATGCTAGTCTCAAGAACAGTAAACTCACGGGAACATATACATAAATTCTATTGATTTGGTAGGTCTAGCTAATCTAATTGTAACTGGAACTTATATTTGGGTCACAGAACCATCACATTGGCCACAGAAATAGAGATAAATAAACTACAGAGAAGTGGAGAAGCTGCACAGTCCCAGCATGGCCCCCAAACAAGGAAATTGTAAATTACTTCTGAGTATTCTGTATCTGGAAAACTCTGATAAAGGTTTTGACTCAACAGCTTATGATGATTATGACAGTAAAACATACAGGAATAATAACTTGTTTAGATTATTATCGCACACTCTATGTGAGATGAAATTGAAAAGCATTCAGAAGTTCCATCTGGTCTCAAAGGCTATGGCCAGGCTATTGACTTGGCTCATTTCCATGGACCATGGGAGTCACTTGTTATAACAAATGTCCATGGGTGTTACTGGATGCTGTTCAGAAAGCCAATTATGAACTGTAAAGCACAATGTAACCTTGGATCACATTATTGGAAACCATAAAATACCATATTTGTCTTTGTGAACATGCCGAGGTTTTAAGACCTTTACAGGAGGTCCTTTTCTCCATCCTGCCACCTTCAGAAACATGTTTTATGAGATGAGAAAAAATAGTGCTCTTAGTAGCTTCTTCTGGGCTCTGGGATTCCCTGTAACCTTCCACTAGACATCTGACATCCGACTAGAATGTTGTTTTAAAAAACAGAGTTCTGTGACATTTAAGAAGAGTTATAGATTAGGAAGCTTGTTGTTTTATTCTTGGATTTTTTAAAAGTCAGTTTTAATAAACTGAGAACAAGGATTAATAAGGACCAAAGGAAGGAGATCCTGACAAGAAAAAGGACTCTAAGAAGGTTCAGAGTGTCTACAAAAGAAAATTTTAAAGGCACAATTATAAACAATTCCAGCAGCAGCAGCAGCAACAACATAGGTGGGAGATGGCAAGAGAGGCCAGTGTGAATTCTCAAAAAGGTCAGAGAGGACCTGAAAGCAAAAAAGGCCATGTATAGGAAATGGAATTAGACCAGGACACAAGAGAAAAGTATAGACAAATAGCAATGAATTGCAAGGATGGCATTTGGTAGGCAAAAGCAGAGAATGAGCAGAGGTTAGCTAGAGACACTGAAGGCAACAAAAAAAGCATTCCTCGGGCATATACGTGTGAAGAGACAAAGGAAAAAATAACACTTTCTGACTCAATTAAAAAAAATTTTCTCCTGGGGATGCCCTTTGTTGTCAGTCAACCCCTTTGAAGTTTAACAACTCAGCCCCCTGAACCCCAAATCTCTCCAAATTTGGGGGGCTTTACAGGGAAGAGTCCAAAGAAGGTACCCTGCATTTTTGGTGCCTCTAGGACCCAGGGGAGCCATTAACAAACCATTTCATTCCAAATATCTTTAAAATTTGTTACTAACAAAATGAAATGAAACAAAATGAAAAACGAAATAAAACAAAATGCTATATTTTTGTTTCATGCCCATCCCTAGTCTGTAGTATTCATCCTTGACACTGCTTCCTATGCATCATCCTCCACTGTTCTTTTTCTTTGAAAGTGCTAGAAGGAATTACATGCATGCCTCGCCAAAGCTATCAAAATATTAAGTGCTTTTTAAAAATATATTTATACAAAAAACAAAAAATACAAAATACAAATTACAAAAACAAACAAACCTAACAACAGTGCACCCCTCCACCTGCAGGACCATTTATTTTTATTTTATTTTCTTATCCTCCCCTCCAGAACAAAACTGTTGCACAGAGGTTTTATCCTTATCTCTTACTAGCACATATTCAATAAATCTATCCCAAATATCATAAAAAGATATATCCTATTATCTTCTCCTTTCTTGATAAAAATGATTATGCTAAAGTAATTGCCAAACACCTCTACCAAAGTAAACTGTGCCTTCTTGCTCAGTGGAGTCCAAAGTAGGAGGATTTTCCCAAGGTTTTAGAAGTGCTTCAGGACATTGTCCTCCCCTCCCCATATTTATCATTCTAGCTAGTAGCCATATTACTGGACTTCTCCTTCAGTTTTTAATAACAGGAAGCAGATTCCACCACAATCTGTATGCTATGTAAACCCCAAGCAAAACTACTTTGGTTTGTGAGGCAAGAAGAACATAAGTATTTTCCTTTAAACCTAATACAGCTTGCAAAATATCTGCACCTGGTGCATCCATATGTATTTTATTGCTGCTGTAGCATACACTTAAAACACACACCAATGGTTTATTGTATTTTTTAAAATCAATAAGTTACTTTCTGAAGAAGAAAGTTTTTGAATTGTTAACGCTGAGAAAAGTATAGCATGTGGGATGCTGGAAGCACAACTGTTTTAGTGCAGTTTAAAATCTGACTCTGTCTTCTATGAAATATACTGGCAGATATGCTGTCATACCATGTACTGTTATTTTATCCACTTACTTGAAAATGTGTATGCCATCCATCTGCCAAACGTTCTTCTATGTGGACATTTTCTAACCCACACAAATTTAAAAGATGAACAACTGCATCATAAAACACCACCAAAACGGACACTAGCATCACTGTGTAGAATACAATAAAACACTATACATTGGGGAAATAAAGGTACTTATGCTGTGTAACCAAAGCAAGGCCTGAATATCTGTTCAAGGTGTCATGTTTGAGCAAGTTATTGTGAAATGTGTAAGAAGCCCTGAATACACTCACCAACCCTGTTTCCTCTGTAGTCCATGTAGTTTTCCCAGTAATGTCTGTTGTGGGCTTCTGCTTTTGCACACTTGAATCTATGGGGCTCTTCTTTAACAGAGTTGTGCTCTAGGAAATAAGGACAAACACCAAGTCTCTGCTTTGTTGTTCAGCCTGGGGAGACCAGTGGCTTGGGTATGGCATCTGCAAAGATGTCAACAGTAGGTCAAAGCATGGGGCTCAGGACTCTTATCCAGGTTTGTGTACCCTACTGAGGCTTCCCTCCACTGATGGAAGGGGTTCCAGTGGGAAAAAATTACTGCCAGACAATCATTTCATTTCTTCTTCATTTAGATCCAATGCCTGTTTCCCCCCCTTACATATGAACACCTCTTGCAATCATCTCCCACATCCAGAAGCATTTCCTTGAATGTTTTTCTTCCAGAAAGCAATTACTTCTCCAACAGAGAGCATTGGAAAGTGGAGGAAGAAAGCTGGCAGAGAGGATGCCTTCAAAGAAAGGAATTCTACACCTCTAACCTTGGCCCAAGGCCAACTAGATTTCCCTGGAGTTCCCATCAGCCTCAGTGTAAAAAAACATACTGTTTGGTGAAGTCAGTACAAGGCATCACCACTAAACTGAATTCTTACAAAAAGTTTATTGAGGTGGAGAGAACACTCCAACAGAGCTCTGTAAACCTGTAGTACTAATTGCCTAGTGATGAAAAATTCAGTCACAGGGCTATTAAAATGCTAAGTGCTAAGCAGATGGATGGAATCCAAACTATCCTAGCAGAGACAGACAAGAAGTGTAGTTTGAAAAACATATAGGGCATGATATTTGCCAAGTTCTCCAGTTTGATACCCACATCTTGATGTTTAAGAAAGAATTCTACTCTAATTCTGTTCTAAAGCCCACCTAGGTACAAATATATTTTTCAAGACAGAACATAGATCGGCAACAAGATGTTTCCCTCTTACATCATAGCTGCTCCTTATAAAGAGCTTCCAGTCTCTTAGGGCGTTTATACATGACCCCTAAGCTCCGCCACAAATGGCTGCAAGGTCCGGACCTTAAAAATGTTTACCCACCAGCTCTGGACTTTGCAGACAATTAAGTGCGACCCCGCCCACTTAGCGCGACCAAACTGCACTTTTTTGTACCTGCTTTTTGGATGTGACAAATATTTGATCCGGTGTAAGGATAGTGAGTGCGGGGCTCTCCTGGCTTCTGTTTGTTCTTTTTTTGCGCCCCGCCCCTTTAAGAGATCTGTATGCTGCCGGGAACAAAACGGAGGTAAACCGGCATTCTTTTCTTTCTTTTTTCTCCCTCCCTCACGCAGCCAGCAACCAGGAAGTGCAGAGGGGGGTGGGGACAGAGGAAGAGTGAGGAACCCCTAAGATCTCTGGTCCGAATTTAAGTGGCCAGCAGATCTTAGGGGTCGTGTAAAAAGGCCCTTAGATACTTTGAGGAGGTTCTTACGGAGGCCCATAGCACCCAGACTGGGAATGCTCTTTCCTTGGAAGCTAAACAGACAACACTTCAGTGCCAGGTTTAAACATTCTTATTTATTTGAGCCTTTGGGAATAAGTATCAAGGCCTACACAGGTTTTAATTTGAATAGTTGTAAGGTGTGAATTGTAAAAGTTTTACATTGTCTAATTTTAAATTGTGTCAAATATTTCATGTTTTTAAATGATGTTGTTCAGCTTTGTAACCCTCCCTGAGATCTTGTGATACAGGACAGACTATAAATGCATAAAATAAAATGATCTCAAAGTGTAGTACAGGCATTTGTAGTTTCCTTTGTCGTTAAAAAGAATATAAGTTGCTTCACAGCATTTTAAAAATGTTTACATATATGTCACCACAGCAATTGGGTGTCCTTTGTTTTATGACCAATTAGGCTACTCCATAACGGGAATTATTTATTTTATTTATTCCATTTATATACCACCCATCTAACTGCAAGGCCACTCTGGGTGGTTTACAAAAACAAATACAATTACAACCAACAAACAGCACAAGGGCAGCCAGCAAATTTTAACAAAACAAAATAAAATCCAAGTTACAATGTACTAAAATATGAAAGACAACAACACTCAAAATAAAAACAAATAAAAGCCCAGTAATGACAGTTGCAGTATAAAAAGAACAGTTTAGAAGGCAAGATGGTGGACTGAAATTAGGCACCCCCACTTCAATGTACAAGATTGTAGTTCTGGGGAACCGACAGCTCAAAGGAAAACACAGAGAAACTGCAGTCAAGTTTATAAGCAAAATGCCAGCACTCAGATACTAAGGAAGGGGCCTACAATGAAATGCAGTGCTCAAGAGTACTAGCTGAATTTCTTGCTTGTTTAAATCAAGTTTGCTGAACAGGAGATCATTTGAGATTGTTAGCAGTTAAACAGAAGTGTCAGTCACTACTTCTCAGTATTTTCATTCTCATTCTCATTCATTCATGTCATCATCCCATGTGTGATCCTATTCCTGGGCTGCATTGTAAACATCACATATCTGTTTTGTAGGAGAGTGTAACCTTCTCTGCTCTTTATAGTGAAGGGGAAACAATGAACATATTTTTCTCCTCTTATTCTTGAAGCGTTTAGCAAGGTAGGGATTGTTTTTGTGTGTACCCCCCCGTCCCCAGTTGATTGAGTAAATTTATTTTATAAAACTGGGAGAAGCACTACTGAGTTTCAGGAACATCTTGCAGTTCAAAGTAGAGATGGACATGAAATGGAAAATAGTGTTTAGTTTCATTTTGTTTCAATTCCTTAGTAGTTTTATTTCATTTTGTTAGTAACACATCTTTTCCAAAAGTAATTAAATTAAACTATTTGGAACTCTTCTCAATACAGCAGGTGGATCCCAGCTTCCCCAACACAGCAGGGGGCTGATAGGGTGAACACTCACTTCACCACTCGCCTTGCCAGCTCCCTGCTATGTCCTTGGAAGCTGGGATCCCCCAACATAGCAGGGGGCTGAGAGGGTGAGAAGTGAAGTCAGCACTCACCCTATAAGCCCCCTACTGTTGTGCCTTTCTCAGCCAGGCAAGGTGGGGGCAGGTTGTGTGCCCATTCAACCCTTGACTGGCTGAGAAGAGCACAGTGGAGCACAGTTTTGAATTCCACACTGCAGGAGCACCCTCCCTGCAGGAGGAACCCCCCTCCTCCCCACAGCCTGAACTGTCAAAAAAACCCACCTGGGAGGCAGGGGCAGGCAATGAGAAATTCAAAACCCTGGTCTGCTCTCCCGTTCTGGCCACCGCCACCCAGCTGGTTTTGGCAGCTCAAGCTGTCAAAACCAGCTGGGTGGCAGTGTCCAGAACAAGAAGGTGGAGGAGGAAAATTTACAAATTATTTCGTTTCAACAATACAAAATAGTGTTTCATAATGAAACTCTATTTGCCATTTCATTACATTATAAAACGTTTTGTAACCTTACAACATGACAAAACAGTGGGTTATTTTTCATTTTGTGCTCACCTCTAGTTTAAAGTCTTATCTGGGTTGGTTTCACCTTTCTCACCATCTGGCAGTTTTTTTCTGTTATGAGTTTCATACTTCTGCTGGGAAAGATGAAACACAGTCTCCCAGCAGCCCATCTTCATATAACAAGGAAATCCTTTTTGCCTTTAGACCTTGACATTTATAGAATGATATCAACAGCCCTGTTCTTTTTGGGGAAGATGCTAACTTCCGATCAGTACTTTATTGTCTCATTTTGCCTTAGTATGGGGAATCCATTCAGCTCAGCGGTGACTTGCCTTATGGTGTTTCATGATGCTCCTCATTTAAGTGGTTGCCAATTAGAGGCAAAAGAAATTATTTGCATCCAAAAAGGTTACAGATTCATTTCCTGTCATTTCCAGTTGAACAAATCAGATCCAGCAGTGCAGTGCAAGACCTCTACATGTGATCCCAGAAAGCTGATGGCAGTTGGGATAATAGATATAATCTAATTAGATAGACAAATAGTCCAACCCGGTATCTGACAGCTTTATATATTCCTATTATTTATAAGTGCCGAGGGAGACAAAGGATGCCAGCAGTCATAAATACATACCTAAAGCAGTACTTGGATTTCAGACAAGTGCGAGATCACTCAAAATTCAGACTGCCCGTTGTTCTCATTTGGGCCTATTTTAAAGGACGTGAGGCCTCGATTGTGACTATTGTCACTTGAGCTTCTGCACAGAAAAGGAGGCAAACTGATAATGAATGTGAGGAAGCTGAACAGATTCCATTAGTGGAAATTTCTGACTGGATATATCTCTGAAATCTCATCAGCTTTGGCTAGCATTTGCACACTGGTATCTCAGTGGAGCCCTTTATGCCTTGCAAAATTTTAATATGTAAATATTAAATGGAAGAATGAACATTGCTGAAGTTTCTAACAGCTCCGAAAAAACACACTGTAAACTTTTGCTTCTATTTCTTTGATTCCCACTGTTGCATTTACAGTAGCTTATTCCCAACTGAATAATCACCAGACATTGTACCTCAAGAACTCAGTTTATTCTAAGCAATTTCCCCAGGCTTAAGAATACCAGCACACTGGGCATGTATTTGACAGTACTATCTTAAAAATTAAAATTCCACTTTGTTTTTGTTGTTGGTGGTGGTTTTTTTGAAGGGCCTATAATAATAGTTTATCAAATGGTGAGATAAGAGACCATTTTAAATGTGAGCTGTTCATTTTCCATTAAATCTGTAACTATTTTGTGTTTGTGTGTGATTTGATGGAGCTGTCCTTGTCTTTAGACTCTAAATATAAGAAAATTCAGGTTCTAGTATATTGTTAGTCACATCACGTTCTGAATTAACTACAGGCACGTTCATCAGTCTGTGATTACAGGTGATGGCTGTGGTGTGTTAACAACCATCAAAGAGCAAATGGCAAAAATGGAGCTTTCACACTACAAAATAAGTGATTTCCAAGCATTGTGTTTGGGGGGGTGGGGAAGCAAAATTGGGAAGGCAAGGGAGATAATGGATAAAAGTGTAAAGAAACTCAAAAGCATGAGAGGAACACAATATGTGACTGCAATCCTATTCACAGTTTTGTTGTGTTTTGCTTTAACTCACATGAAAATTAGAGAGTCAATAGGGAAGCTTGGACATTTTAACTTTTTATAATACAATAGATTTCTGCTCCTTGTCCTTTAGGAGCTCAGGAAAACAATACCAGCCTGACTTCTGCAGATTAGATTTTCTTCAAATGAATAGATGATGGCTTTCAGAGTGTGACACTGGCCAGGAAGATTAGCAGTAGCAGTGACATTGACAAATTAGATATATTAAACCTTTGCCACAGGGAGCCCCCAACGATGGATGAATCATCTTAAAACGGGGCACAATTTACAGGATTGCTAGGGGGAAAGATGGAATCATAATTACTGGGACTATATATATGGCACTGACATTCTCATTATATACATGATTCTATATAGCGCTGTCAGAATCCTGACCAGCAGATGTTGAGGTACCTTCATAAGCCTTCTAGGCTTAGCAATTCCGAGGAGACTTTTCTATAACAGTGGCAAGCTCAAAAATGTTCTTACTGCCCCTTTCCTCTCAATAGGCACCTAGTCAGATATATGTGGTAAGCCAAACCAGAACAGTAATTCATTACTTCATCAGTGATCATCATAGAACAACAGAGCTGTAATGGACCTAGTGGATCACTGAATCCAGGCCCTGTCAAGGAGGCAAAATGAGGACCCAAAGTCCCAACCCCAGACTCCTAAACTGCTAAGCTGTCCAGCTGTTCATAATATTATGAATTAAATCTCAGCTTCATTAATAATGGTTGCTCCGTGGGTGGACCCTCCGCCCACGGAGCGTGTTTGCCCGCCCGCACAGAGGGCGGGACAGGCAGGACGCCAGCAGGCGTCCAGAGGGGAGGGGGAGGAGCGCCCTTTAAAAGGGGATGCTCCGAACCCCTCCCATCAGCAGTCTTGAGGAGCGTTCGGCAGGGAAGGACCTGCCGCCGCTCCTTGTTCCGCCGCCATTTTCTGGCACCCGCCATTTTGCGAGCGCTGCATGGGAGGCGCCATTTTGTAGCCCTACTTCCATGGCTCGGTTTTCGGCCGCGCCTTGGCCCCCTGTGAACTGGGCTGCGGCGACGACCGGCCTGCCTCCTGACCAGAGGCCCTGCGGCCTGCGCGGCCTGCGCCAAACAGCTGACAGTCAGGGGAGTGTAGCCGTGCTTCCACAGCTCGGTTTCGGCCGTGCCTTGGCCCTCTGGGAGCCGGGCTGCGGCGAAGACTGGCCTGCCTCCCAACCAGAGGCCCTGCGTCATGCACAGCTTATGGACGGGACCGGACAGCTGACAGTTGGGGGAGTGGCAATGGCCCTCCCCTGCATGAGTGGGGCATTGTGAGGCGGGCCCCAGGGGAGGCTCCCAGGCTCCCGGCCTTGCTTTGGAGTGCATTCCCTCCACTGACCGGGGCAGGGGATGGCCGAGGGCAGCTCCTTAAGGGGGAGGGCAGGGTGTGAGCTGAGCGGGTCCTGGGGCTTGGCCTCAGGCATAGCCCGGGGACTTTCCTTTTACCCCACCCCTGCCTGGGCTGGGTGATCAGTGGCCTGGGGGAGGGGATCGGGGCCTTGGGGGCTTGCTACCTGGTGGGGGGGACCCCCCTACCCAACCCACTTGCCTTACCACCCCCTGGGAGACCTGGTCCTTGGGAGGGGGTCATTGGGAAGGGCCCAGAGCTCCTCTATTACCCAGACCCGTGCCCATTGTTGGAGGGAGGGTGCCCAGGGTGGCACTGGGGCTTCGGGGCTGGGGGATTTGAGGCTGGGCTACACATCGTGGTGCAGCCAGGCAGGAGGGCCCTCATAGAGATGGCTCCCAAGAAGGGTCGTGAGAGCAGCAAAGGCAAGCAGCCTGCTAAAAGGTTGCGGCCTGCACCCCAGCTGTCTGATCCCTCATCAGATGAGGAGGACTGGCCTATATGGCTAGAGGTAGAGTCACGCCTGGTGGCGCTGGAGACCACGAAGGGCGTGCCTGTTAGTGAGGACACCCAAGGGACTCAGCACAGGACAGGGTCTAGGCCATCCAAGGTGAGGAAGTGGGCCCAGTTGAAGCAGGTGGCTCAGAATTTCTCTACCCATTTTGCAGTGCTGGAACAGATGGAGCCCATGCCCAGGGCGCACGTGGTGCCAGGCCGCTCCCCGGCATCAGCCAGGCACTCACGGCCATCGTCGCGTGGACCAGTGACAGCCACATCTGGCCCTGAGGCGGCGGGCGGCGAGGATGACAACAGCGGGGAGCTGGCTGCTGTGGAGACCCCTTCCACAAGTGAGTTGGTTTGCGCGCCTGACCTAGTGCACACTACAACATGGCCTTGGCCTGCATGCACACCCACATCAGGGTCTCTCACTATGGCCTCATGGCTGGCGCGGGCAGCTACCCCCCCGCCCGCTACGCCGGCCCCTGGGCTGCCTTGGAGCAATCTTACACTCCCCCTGCCAGGGGTTATGCCAGGAGTGGGGGGGGCTGCGCTGGGCCAACAGCCTTTGGTGATTGGGATGGGTGGTCTGCAGCTGTGCCAGCCTGCCCCCGCTCTGTCCTGCTGGCCCCACGGGCAGCTGCCCGCTTGGCTCGCGCCCGGACAGCTGCCCGTGGGTGCCCCAGTTTGGCCTTATCCTGGCATGGCCCCGAGCTATGCTGGAGTCGCGGGGGGGGGGGTGCTCCCTTACAAGGATTATGCATCCCCGTTCATGCACCATTCACCCCAGGCCACAAAGTAAAAAATTTGGAGGGGTGAATTCATTGACATCTTTAGCCTCCTAAATAGGGACTTAGACACAAAGGAATTGGAGAAAGAGGACCCGCAGGACAAGGAGCGGAGGTTGCAAAAGAAGCCAGAGCATTCCTGGGCTACCTGGCTGCCTGTGTACTTAATTTACATGTCCCTGTCCTTGCAGGCCCATCCCTGGAGGGCGCAGCCCATGTTGAAGTACCTGGACCTCATTTTCCTCACCTTTGTTGATTTCCCCAGCCATACCTGGCTGCAATACGATGAAGAATTTCGTCGTAGAGCAGCTCTGGAGCCCTATCTCAGGTGGGACGAGCCCCTCCCACTGGTGTGGCTCCAATTTATGACACCAGTGTGCCCAACCCTGGGGGAGCGTTACGATAGCGGTCACCTTATTAGTAAGGGAGCACCCAATAACGAATGCCTGCGCCTCAGCGGGCCAGTCGGTTCAAGTCCGGCTGGTCTGTTGGGATTACAATGGGCAGGGCATGTGTAACTGGAAGCTGTGCTGATTCAAACATGAGTGCTCCATCTGCGGGGCCCAACACCCAGCCATTAACTGTAGCACAGCTCACCCACAGCAAGGGAGGGGGAGAGATGCCGTGGGTAACAGGAAGCTGGGGTCTGGGGACAGGGCTCCTGCAAAAGGGCCCCAGCCCAATCAAGCTTGAGGTGCTGAGGCAGTGGGCCGCTGAGTACCCAGACAGGGCAGCGGCCGAGTTTTTGGTTACTGGTTTTGAGTTGGGTTTCCGTATCCCGTTTGAGAGCCCCAGGATTCTGGTTGCCACATGGAATCTCAAGTCGCTGACAGGGGCTGAGGAGGTGGCAGCAGATAAAATCTGGAAGGAAGTTAGGGAGGGCAGGGTTCTTGGACCCTTCCCTGAGCCACCCGTCCCAAACCTGAGAGTGTCCCCACTGGGCTTAGACCCCAAGAAAGCCCCAGGGGAATTCAGGCTTATCCATCATCTCTCCCACCCTAGCGGAGCCTCTGTGAATGACGGCATCCCGTCTGAGCTCTGCACGGTCCGATACACGTCATTTGATGTGGTGGTGCAAACGGTGCGCTCCTGTGGAGTGGCCGTGGAGATGGCAAAGTCCAACATTAAGTACATGTTTCGCCTTCTCCCGGTCCACCCGCCCGATTTCGAGCTCCTGGGTTTTCAATTTCAAACCAGTTTTTTATGGACCGTGCATTGCCATTCGGATGCTCCGTATCCTGTGCCGTATTCGAGTGGTTCAGCTCGTTTGTGGAGTGGCGCTTGCACCAGGTCAGGGTTAGCAAGTACAGCCCACTACTTGGATGACTACTTGTTCTGTGGGCCCACCGGGTCTGGCAGGTGTCAGTATTGCTTGGCTCCTTTAGAACGCTAGCTGGGCAGCTGAGGCTCCCTTTGGTGGAGGAAAAAATGGAGGGCCCCCTGACTGTGCTCACTTTTCTGGGTATTGAAATTGATACCCATGCCCAAACATGCCACCTGCCCATGGACAAAATCTTGGCCCTCTGGGCCAGGGTTCGCAAGGTTCAGACTCGCAGCAAAATCTCCCTACAGGAGCTCCAGGAGCTGGTCAGCAACCTTAACTTTGTGTGTAAGGTGGTCGCACCGGGGCGGGTGTTTCTTCACTGACTTTGCTCCACTATGGTGGGCCTGTGCAAGCCTACGCATAGGATGAGGGAGACTTCGCCATTTGGTGAAGCTTCCTGGACGGCTTCAACGGGGTATCATTCTGGAGAGATGAGCTCTGCCTTGGGGCGCACTTCCAAGTGCAGACCGATGCGGCAGGGGGCACGGGGTTTGGCATCTTTTGGCGAGGGCAATGGTGCAGTGGCACCTGGCTGGCAGCTGGTGGGAGGAGGGCACCACCCGCGACCTGACATTCCTGGAGCTGTTCCCCATATGGGCAGCCCTGTACATCTGGTCAGAGGCCTGGGCCAACTCGGTTGTCCGCTTTTGGTGCAACAACCTGGCGGTGGTCCACATTATCAACAGCCTGACATCACGCTCGCCTAGGGTCATGTGCCTGGTTAGGGCGTTTACACTCAGGGCCCTCCAATAAAACATAGTGGCCCGCGCTCACCATGTGCCAGAGGTGGAGAATGAAATCGCTGACACTTTGTCCCGCCGACAGGCTGAGCGCTTCCGAGCTCTTGCCCCAGGAGCGGCTTCGCTGCCAGTAGAGATCCCGCAAGAGGTATGGCAGGTTGGCGAGCTGAGGCTGACAGGGCACTGCGCCTCTCGGTTGCCCCCAGGACCCAGAGGGGATATGCGGCAGTGATGGAGGAGTTTACCTCCTTGTGGGCACTGCAAGGGCTGGGCCAAGAGTGGCCCTTGCCCGTGGACCACTTGTGAATATTCCTGGTGCACTTCCACAGGAAGGGTTTGGCCCCGAGCTCCATGCTGGGAAAGCTGGCGGCCCTAGCATTTTACTCAAAGCTGCGGGGCTATGGGGACCCCACAGGGGATTTCAGGATCCGGGGTATGTTCGCAGGGTGGAGTAGAGAGAAGGCAAGGACACCCGACTCCTGCTTCCCAATCACGCCCCAGATGTTGGTGGCAATGTGCGCCCAGTGGCCCATTGTGTGCCACGATGCATTTGAGGCACCCCTGTTCAAGGCTGCATCACTCCTCGCCTTTTTTGGTGCCCTGCGGGTCGGTGAATTGGTCGCGGTGGGTCAGCAGGATGGCTCCTTTGGGGCCCTCCTTGCCTCCGATGTTACCCTTGAGCCCGACTGCCTCACCGTTCGCATCAGAAGGTCCAAGATGGAGCAGAGAGGTAGGGGAATGTTTAACCACCTGGGCACTTGCTCGCAGGAGGCCATCTGTCCAGTGACCGCCCTCCGGGCATACATGGCAATGTGGGGCCCCAAAGAGGGTTACCTCTTCCAGCACACAGATGGTAGACAACTAACGAAGTTTCAGTTTGGCCAGCTTTCCAGCAGGTTGCTCTGGGATCTGGGCCTGGGTACATTGAGGTTTGGCATGCATTCCTTTAGGATTGGGGCTGCGTCTACCACCGCAGTGCTTGGGTACGGGCACAGTGATATCCGATGGCTCGGCAGGTGGTCATCCCAGTGTTACTGGCAGTACGTGCGCCCGCTGCCAGCACTCTAACCTCTCCTTTATGTTTTCCCAGGACTGCTTCCCCATGAATCCCATGCCAGAGTGGTCTTCCTCGGCCACAGTTACGTGTACTGGGCCGAACGGTATGCCCACAGGTCCGTCTGGGGACCAAACCTGGGGCTGGGTAATTTGGCCACTATTGAATGGTGGGGGAAGCGGGGGATGAGATGGAGGGAGTTTCTGGGGACGGCGTCAGCCGCAGCCATGGGTAAACCCCCAGAGATATTGGTCGTCCACCTGGGGGGCAATGATTTGACCAAACAAACAGGTAAATCATTAGTGCTGGAGATTTTGCTCGACTTCAGTACTTGGAAGTCTATGCACCCAGCCTGCAGGGTTGTTTGGTCAAATATGATTCCTCGCCAGCGCTGGATGGCTGACTGCGACCCTAGCAAGCTGAACTGTTCTCGGCGGGGGGTAAATAAAGAAGTTTGCCGGGCAGTCCACTGGGAATTTGGGTCAGTGGTGGGCCACTCAGAATTCAATGTGGGCCGGGTTGACCTCTACAGGCCGGATGGTGTGCACCTATCTGACGTGGGTACGGAGTTGTTCTTACAAGATTTGCGGGGGGGGTGGCTGCTGAGTTGGGCAGATTGGGGAGACCATAGCAAGGCTTGGCCCTCGGTCATGGCGGCTAAAGCGGATGGAGGGCAGCAGTGAGTAGTTTAAACATCTCTCCCCAAGTACTCTTTAGCCCAGGCGCTGCCGATCAGGAGGTCACAGTGCTGGGGTTGGGGTACAAGGAGACGCCTCCCTGCACTGGGGATAACCCAGCTTTATTATAAGGAGATGCAGGGATGGTAAGTATTGGACTGGCCTGGGTGGTGTCGTCGGCTGACCGTGCCACCTGGGGGTCAAAACTCGCCCAATGCTGCCCGGTTGGAGGGGTCAGATACGACCCCGGGGTTCCAACCAGGATTGCTGAAGCCATGCCCCTCCTTGTTATTGTTGTTGTTGTTGTTTTAAAGTTGTGTCAATAAAGTGTGGCCCAGTTTCACCCCATCTTACTGCCTGGTCCCATTATTCCATGTGGGTGGTCAATGAGTTGGGTTTCTGAATTCTCATATGTATCACAAAACAATAGACTAAAAGTATCAAATTTGATGAAATAGAGACAAAATAAAATAACTGGAAGGTAACAAAGGAACATTCCGGTTAACTTCAATATTTTAAACCTCTTGAGACTTCAATCTGCTCTTGGTTTAGAAGAAATAAGTGTTTTAGACATACTGGGCAGTGCTTCGTTAATTTAGAAAAAACTGGCTATCAGCATTGCGGTGTGGACTGTACTTCTTTGAGATACATGGTCATGGTGGGTTCCTTCTGACTGGATATGTTGAAGAAAATGAAGATTTTACTTAAAAAATTCTTCATAGTTGTAGAAATGCATTTATTTTTAAAATGCATTAAAATTAAAATACAACCCTGTCTCCTTTACCTCAACAGTTGAAGTTCACAAGCCCTTGCTAGCACCAAAATAATTGCTTTTCCAGGACGAAAGATAAAATACTCTCTCCACTATATTATTCCATGGTCAAATGATCTTATTAGGTTAGCTGTGTGTGAATATCATTTCTACCTATCCCAGCTCCAAAGGAAATCTTTTTCAGTCATTTGGTCAATTCATATTAATGTACATGCCAGGCTCATGATTACATTTTGTATTCCCCCCTTTTACCTCATTATCCTTTGTTTGAGGGAATTGGACTAGAGGGATATTTAAAAAAATAGAAAGAGAAGAGGTGAAATTGAATTTACATTTCAATTTAGGTTCAGACTTTTGGACACTGAATTTAAATTTCAAGAGAAGGAGAACACATGACTGCATATCATAGAATCAAAGAGTTGGAAGAGACCTCAAGGGCCATCCAGTCCAACCCCCTGCCATGCAGGAACCCCCAACATAGTACTCCTGACAGATGGCCATCCAGCCACTGCTTAAAAACTTCCAAAGAAGGATATTCCACTGCTGAATAGCTCTAACCATCATGAAGTTCTTCCTAATGTACAAATTGAATCTCTTTTCCTGTAGTTTGAATCCACCGTTCTGAGTCCTACTCTCTGAAGCCATGGAAAACAAACCAGTCCCCTCTTCAGTATGATATCCTTTCAAACCCTCTCAGCCTTCTTTTTGTAAGACAACATTCCCAGATCCCTAAGCCACTCTTCATAAGACATCTCTTCCAGACCTTTAACCTTCCTGGTTGCCTTCCTCTGGACCCATTCAAGGCTGTCAACATTCTTTTTAAATTGAGGTGCGCAGAACTGGACACAGTAGTCCAGGTGGGATCTGACCAAAGCGGAATAGAGGGGTACTATCACTTCTCTTGATCTAAATACTATGTTCTGTTGATGCGAAAAGACGATTGTACTAATTCATTTTAATGGATCTCGCGGGCATTGGGTAGTGTAGATTTGGGGAAGGTTGACACATGTGATATTGGATTGCCTTTTTGTCTCCATGGTAGGATGATGCTTTGGAGAGTAAAGAAATGGGACCTCTCCACTGCCACTATTTTGGGGTGAGACAGGCTCCTACCTGATTCATATGTAGAGAAACTTGGCTTGAAATCATGAAGCAAGCAGGACATACATATAACAAAGTAATGGTTCATTTGAGCAATCAGTTGATGGTTTCCCATGCTTTTACTCAATGAGATTGGTGTCAAAGTGAGTAAGGATTTTTATCTTAGTTGGTTGTGAGCAGATGTAAGGCACAAACCCTTATCCATTGTGCAAATATCCAGATTCAGCAGGAGACTAGATGGATTACCTTTCCCCGCACAACAAAATATTAAAAAGATAATACTTTCTAACAAACTAAAAATCTCAATAATGCAGGCTATCCACACAGTGGAAGGAAATATGAAAATGCACATTTCAAATGGTTTGAGTGAAGTTTTTGCCCTTTTTTCCTGCTTCTCATCAAAATCATATTAAAGAATTTTCATGACAAAACCCACCACTCTTAACAGGAATGAAAGACAATTATTTTCATATCAGAGTGGAACTGAGGGCTGCAGAATTCTTTTAAATGAGAGAAATCTGATACTTATTTGACTGATTCCCAGGCCTTGAATAAAGTGTGCCTTACTCTTTATAAAATAGGGAAACACTGATTACTATAGTATTTGCATGTGAAACAATGCTACAGTATTTGGATTGTTTTATACATGAGAAGAAGGAAGTAACTTAACAGCATGTTAAAGTCCATCATATTTGTTGTAGTATAAGCTTTCAGGGACCAAAATTCCCTTCACAAAATACAGGAAGGATTATTTTCCGTTCCTGGTGGTTGGCTGGAGTGGAATGAAATGGAAGGCAGGGACATTATGGCAAAAAGGAAATGGAGAAGGACAGACCATGAGCAATCAAAGGTTTGGCTTGGGAAGTATGAAGTCTGCCTGTAGATTGTGTGCTCCAAACTTTCTTGATAATGAAGAGCCACAGACTATGATGTGCTTGCCTCAAATGAGGGTAAGACCCTGCTTCAACATATTTTAGTCACAGGGGAAACACATTTGAGCAATGAATGCCATTCATGCCATGTGCACAGTTATCAGCGGGAAAGGGGGATGAGGGATTAATATTGTCCCACCTAAGATAAGGAGGGCAGTATAGAATAAAGATGGAGTTGAGAAAGGGATGGCCCCTGTGAATTGGGGCTTTACAGATGTGCACACTCCTAGAATGAAGTGTGAAAGAATAAACAAACTGACCCTTCACAGCATCATTTGCAAGGTCACAACACAATCACATTGCTAGTACAAGAGCAGGGATGTGCATGTTCAACATTTTTATACTTCTTTTGTTTGGGGTTCTTTTGTGAGTGCAAGTTTTGTTTTTCATCTCTTGGTCCTTTGAAAGCCTGTTTGGAGCTCCTTGTTTTAGGTTTCCCATTCATGTCTCCTAATGCTAGTCCATGTTAAGCCCTTGAGAGCCCTTTAAAACTATACCAAAAGATCAGAGAGGCAAGGCGAGAGAGAATTGATCTGCTCCAAAAGCAGGCAACGGTCCATGAAAAAGAAATAAAATTAATCAATAGTGCTATGTAGTCAATAGTTTACACAAGAAAGCCTCTGACAGTGTCTACCCCCAATTCATGCCACCAGTAGAAGCCACACTAAGATGCTTCTCTAGCCAAGAAGCCACAACACCACAAATTCTACACACAGAGTAAAAAACATGCTTC
Source organism: Phrynocephalus guinanensis (assembly GCA_037367245.1). NCBI lineage: Eukaryota > Metazoa > Chordata > Lepidosauria > Squamata > Agamidae > Phrynocephalus > Phrynocephalus guinanensis. The sequence continues at coordinate 61,078,330 of CM074740.1, forward strand.
ATTCGCTCACTGGTTATTTAAAAGAGCAGTAAAGCACCCTAGTAATATGAAAGAGGAAAAAGCAGCACAAATTTGGTGCCACTTGCACAGCACAACAGAAACCCTCTGCACCTGACTGTACAGGAGAAAGAAGACATGGAAGCATCCAGTTAGCTAGCCAAAAGCACACACCTACTCACTACACCCACCAACACCATATTAAAACAGTCCCATCTTTCCACTGAGATACACACCTGTAATAGAATAAATTCATAATAAGTAAACCAAATAAGGACTTTGAAAACCATTCACACGGGGAAAGAACCAACCCACTCACCAAAACATAGAGGAGACAAATAGCAATAAACCCCACAGCCACACCCCAAATGAGAAGTAATCAAGCAAATTAAAGGGGAGAAAATCAGTCACAGATGACCCACAATACAATGCTTCTCAAATATGGGAAGATCACCATCCCCTTCTGTTAAGTCTGGATCCCCCCCAAAAAAAAATTCTTTGAATGTTTTGCTCCTACCTGCAAGTGCAGGGAGACTGCAAAGGCAGCGGCGGGCGTTGACCAGGGTGCAAGGCAGCTGCAGAGTGACTGCACTGCGGGGCAAGGGAGGGTACTCACCGAGAGGTACGCAGCACGCACGCACACAGGGAGGCTGCAGGACTGAAGCTAGAGTCGCAGAGACAGCAATCCCACCCTAACTCCCACCAGAGACTGCAAGGAGGATGGGGGCTACCAGACCTTTTTATGCCCTCTGTGGCTGCCAGACCTGCCTGCCCAGTCTGCAAACTGGGCATGCTATTGGTTGAACATGATCCCATCACATGGCTTGCCTCCATTTTGTGGCTGGTGCGACATCCATTTTAAAGGGAAAAGAAAAATACATTGCGATGGGAGAAGACAAAAACAAACGTTTTAAGGACCCCAACCCCCCTGGTAGGTATTATCAGACAATATAAATAATTATCGCTGCGTTTTTACAGATGTCCAGGGCATTTTTTAACATTTAAAACAGCTCATTTCATTGCACGTCGCCATTAATGGAAATGAAACATAACGACCACAATTTTCGTGGTTCTGTTCGTTTCGTTGCATTTTCATCACAGTTTTCGTTTGTCGTTTTGTTATGTAACGGAAACGACAAACGGTAACAGAAACGAAAAAATGTTCGTTCCGTGCCCATCTCTAATGTCTATTCCACTCAATATTATGTCACCTTTGAATTTGACAGGAGTTCCCTGCATGCCCTTGTCCAAGCCATTAATAAGGATATTGAAGGGGAAATTTTGTCCAAAACTTTGCTGACGCTGAGCTATATTAAGTAGAGATGGGCACGACTCAAAAAAATAATTTTTCGTTTTTCGTTTTTCGTTTAGGGGGTCCGTTTCGGTTCGTTTTTGTTTTTCGAGGGTTTTCTTGCACAGTTTTCGTTTTCGTTTTCGTACGAAATGAAACAAAAAACAAACAAAAACGAAAAATTTTCGTTTCGTTAGCATTCTTTTCAATGCAATGTGTCTGCCGTAACGAAAACGAAAAACACGGCAAAATTTTTCGTTTCGTTTCCGTTGTCGTTTTGCTTCGGAAAATTTTTTCGTTTTCATTTTCATTGCGAAACGAAACGAAAAAACGAAAACAAAAACGAAAATTTCGATGAGTCGTGCCCATCTCTAATATTAAGTCTGCAGCATTCCCTCTGTCTACCAGGGAGGTTACTTGATCAAACTATTGACAAATCTGTGTTGGCTTCCAGTTATTACTGCATATGGCCCTGGAGATTTAAACATGTTGAAGGTGGTAAGGTATTACTTTACTATTTGTCTATTAACAGCAAGCCTTTCCCCTCCATTTGCACTTAACCTATGTCTAGAGGTTCAAAGTCTGCCTTAAGGAAAAAGACTGATCTAAAATAGGAGTTAAGCACTTCTGCCTTTTATTTGCCATCTATTACCATTTTTCCATCTCCATTGAGTAGCTGTATTATTATTTCCTTTCTTTGTCTTTTATTTCCCACATATCTGAATAATGCTTTTTATTTCTTTTTTGTGTCTCTAGTTAATCTCAGCTAATTCTCGGCTTTTGTTATCCTATTGCCATCCTTGCATTTCACTGCCACTTCTCTAACTCTTCCTTGGTGGCCTGGTCTTCTTTCCACTTCCTGTATATGTCTTCTATTTTTGTTTACAGTGTCCCCCTGAGCTTTTTGTGGCTCAACAATGGCTATCCTTGCTGCTTCCCATAGTTTTTTGTTATTGGAATATATTGTAGTTGTGCTTTTAGAATTTTTCTTTTTAGATATTTCCACCCTTCTTGAACTCCTTTTATGGTTAGGATGTCCTGCCATGGGACCTTATTCATCTTTGTTCTGAGGTTATTAAAATTGACATGTTTTAAAATCTAGCATAAGTATGTGGCTACACTCTGCTTTGGGTTCCTCTCAAATCAAGAATTCTAGTAGAACATGGTCACTCTCACCCATAGTTTCCCTTACTGCCACTTTCTCCACCAAGTCATCTCTATTGGTTAGAATCAAGTTGAGGATTGCTCATTCTCCAGTTTATTTCTCCACTTTTTGTAGGAGAAAATTGGCCACAGACAACAGAAATTTCTGGTTAGGGCCATAATTGGCAGAATTTGCTTCCAAATCCAGATAGTTGAAATGACCCATCACTACTACATCATCTTTTAAAAATATACTTGCAATTTGTTTTCCAAAAAATTCATCTGCTTCCTCTCTTTGATTGGGAGGTTGGTAATAGACCCAAACTGCCATGATACTTTTGTTTTTTGCAACAACAAGATTGATCCAGATGCTCTCAATGGGAGAGCCCAACTCCCCTTCCTGTATTTCTGTGCAATAATATATACTTTTGACATATGCTGCAACTCCACCTCCCTTTATATTCTCTCTGTACTTTTTGAATAATTTCTATCCTTCAACTGCTGTATTCCAGTCAAGGAATCATCCTACAAACTTTTAAGTGGTATTTGCCCTCCTGAACTAAAAATCCCAGGTTTTCTTTTTCATGTCCCATATTCCTGGCATTACTATACAGACAAAAGACATGGTGTATTTTGTGGTTTGTTTGTCTTTCTACATTTATGAATATTTTTGTTAATGCTAATGTTATTACAGCAGTACCTCAGTTTAAGTAATTAATTCATTCTCTCGGCCATTTTGTATTGTGAAAAATTCTTAAACTGAAATGCGGTTTTCCTATAGGAATGCATTGAAAACCAATTAATCCATTCCAGGGGTCAGGAAAAAAGCAAACCAGGGCATTCCATTTAATATGTTCTTCAACCGAGGCATCCCCAATCTTTTCGTCATGTGAACATCACACATCAACTTTTAATGCCTCACAAAAAAAACTAACCTTGAACAAGGGCATCCCAATTTCCAATAATTTATTTTCTTAAACCAAGTTTTTCTTTAAATGAAGCAGTCTTAACCCAAGGTATTATTGTATTTGCCTTTATTTGAATGATTTGATCCATTCCTCTTATCATGCATAAGGCTTCAATTCTTTAACTCTGAGCTTCCATCTCCTTCCCACTTCTAATTAAGTTTAAGCCCTCCTGGTGAAGTTCTTCACACTGTGGGCAAATACATTCTTCCCAGTTCTTATAAGATGTAAGATCTCTAGCTAGCAGTCATTCTTCCAAGAAGCTTAGCTCGACAGCTAACAGCCCCTGGCCCCAAAAAGTCAAACCTTTCATGACAACACCACATTTGTAGCTAGTCATTCACTCAGAGTGTTTTCCTTTTCCTTTATGTACCTCATCCTTGTACTGGTAACATGGATGTATCCCAACGTCCTTGAGTTTCCGTCACAGAGCTACAAATTATCTTCAAAGACCATTTCTTCATAGCTCCTCTTGGCTGTATCATGTGTTCCTATGTGGACAAGAAGGAAAATATATGCATCTGTGGGTTTTAGGAGTGATGGCAGTCCTTCCATCACATTGCTTACCTGACCTCCAGGGAGACAGTATACCTGGTGAGACCATTAATGGATGAAAAAATTCCCAGGCAGGAAATGTTACATAAAAGCATGAAACATGAAAGAACAAAAAACTTTTGTGCATTCCTCTTTTGTTAATATGAGTAATTTGTCTTTTTAGAAGTTCTGTTTTGGAAAAAGAAAAGAAACAGGGAAAAGAAACCCTTTTGTGTTTTTCATTAAAGCATAAAAGGCCTATGCCTGGTGTAGAACTAATAAACACTTGTGATGGAACGGTGAGCAATTGCCTTTATTCATACACAAATAAATGGAACTGAGCTTGGTTTTTTGTCATGTTTTGTTATTCACAGTATCTTTTTGGAACTCCCTTTGAAATGCCTTTATTCAAGGGTGGACACATTAAAATCAGTCCCAAAATAGTGCTCTCTGTGTTACAACACCTCATATATGTCTGCAAGAAGATCACAGCTTTGTACACAATGTGTGTTATAGCTATGCATTTTCTCTTTTTCCATTTCCAGTTGAGAGAAAGTGAAAATGTAATTGACGGCCTAGACAAATCCTCTGGAGAACGTGGGTATCTTCTAGTCTGTCTTGGAGATGCCACTGAATTTTGCCTAAAGGGAAATTCAAGGTGAGTTAGGTGGAGGAAATGGTTCTGCTCAACCAAAACATCTGCAGGGAATTCAAAGAAAGCTAAAGAGAATTTCAATGAGGTCAGTACCACATTCATGTTGCAAATCCAAGCTGCAAATCCAATTGCTATATGTATGCTAGTCTGTTCCACAGCAAACAGAAACGGTATGAGCCAAATGCCTTCATTTTAAATAGCTGTGTGCACATATCTGTGCTGATTGAGATAGGATTTGAAGAAGTTACTACAATAATCAGGAATAAGGACAATAATTACTATATATACTCGAATATAAGTCTAGTTTTTCAGCCCTAATTTTGGGTCAGTACTTTTAGCCACTGAGGCAAGTGCTTGGGTCGGTGGCTAAAAGTCATTTTAAACATTGTATGCCTCTTCTCCTGACACCCCCCACCCCGTGTTGTGGGGGAGTGGCGTGCAATGTTTAAAATGACTTTTAGCCACCAAGGCAAGTGTTTGGGTCAGTGGCTAAAAGTCATTTTAAACATTGTGTGCCGCTTCTCCTGACCCCCCTCTGCATCACGGGGGAGCGGTGCAAGATGTTTAAAATGGCTTTTAGCCACCGAGGCAAGCACTTGCCTCGGTGGCTAAAAGTTATTTTAAACATCACACATTGCTCCCCCAGCTCACAAAGGAAAAGCTGCTAGGCCTTGTTGCATTTCCCACCCTATACTTATACTTGAGTTAATAGGTTTTCCCAGTTTGGGGGGGTTAAATTAGGAGCCTCGACTTATACTCAGGTTGACTTATATACTCAAGTATATATAGTAAGTTGTATTTGTCTGGTTGTCAGATTATATGGATTTCTTTTAGAATACTGATTCCTGAATGTCTATGCAAATTGTTGACATTGTACTGTACTGTATATTCATTTCTGGATTTATTTCTAAAATTGGTCCTCCTTATGGAGTCAGGCTTTATTGTTGTTGATGCTGCTGTTATTTATTCATTTTGCGTCATGCCCCTCTTCATGACAGCCCAGCATGGCTGACAGGTGTGTGCTTCTTTGTGTGTGAACACTAATATTCCTGCAGGTACACTGCGTCCCCTTTCATTGTTTTATGTGTTTTTGGTGTGCATGGCTTTTGAGACATTTGGCTTATTTTTGTCCTGAAGGAAATTCAAGACATTTATTATGCTGGACATGCCCTAAATACCTTTCCTATGTGGGCAATCTAAGATTGTCCTTTGGAATTTTTCTGTCCAATGTACATAAAGGTATGTCAGCATCACTTTACTTACTTACTTACTTACTTACTTACTTACTTACTTACTTACTTACTTACTTACTTACTTACATTCTGGTGGCTCTGGATGGACCTGGTTCCAGCTGGGGCTTCTTTGTTCTCCTGATCCTGTGTATTTGGCATGAAAGCGCACCAGCCATGGAGCTGGCTCTGCAGGGGCCAGGGCAGCTTATAAAGTGCTGCCTCTGCAGAGACCAGACTTTTTCATTCCAGAGGCTTTCTTCCCTCCCTCCCACCTTATAGTATTCTGATTGATGAATGATGGCTCAGTTTATAATGTTGTTTTTAATATTACAGTATTTCAAACCCTCCAAGTTATGTAGAAAGTCCAAATTTCCAATGACCCTTCTATACAGGCAAGTTGGGTGAAGTTGGGTTCTGGGTGTTGAAGTTTAAATCTGATCTCCAACAACCTTGTTGAGATTGTAGAAAAGAGGAGAATCTTCCTTGCAAATTTGGTGTCTTTTGGTGGTTTGGAGGTCATTTTATAGTTTTTACAGTATTTACATTTTAAAATAGACAAATCAAAAATCACTAAAATGTAATCAGATTGTATTTGTTGGTGGTATCTGTTTGTATGAACATGAACTGACACATTAGTGATTTTGAATGAATTTTGGAATGTTTCTTCATTTGTGCCTATTTCTAGTAGTAACCCATAAGGTGGATGTTTCTGTCACAAAAGGCATGCTTGGATGCCATAAGGCTCATCCACTTCCAAGTCTCTTACCCTTTGGAAAAACTGTATGTCAAACTTGCAGCCACACTTTACAGATCTGCTAACCAGTACCCTATTGAGAGTCTACTGACGAGAAAGTCCCATTGGCATAACAACATGCTGTTTCTGAATAATGCATGAATTGAACTAGAGGTGTGTGAGGTGGGAATATGTGGTTCTCTGCTATAGAACCTCAGTTCTTTTCTGTAAAGGAGACAGATCAATAAAAAGGTGCTCACAGTTTTGGCTATACAGAATATCCATGTAAACATACAACCTCCTGCACAATATGCCTTATGTGGCCACGTACCAGAATGGTATTTGTGGTGAATGTCTAGATGTATGGATTTCTAAGTTCTGTGACTATTCATCTTCTTTATGTTGCTTTGTATTCTATTTAATCTAACATGGAAGGATGTAAGCAAACAATCATAACTTGTCTTCCTAAAGGCAGGGGCCCAAAACTTGTGATAATATTTTGGATCTAGACTGAGGGCTTTAGAAGATAACAGAGGTCAATCTATTCATTTAATTTAATATATTTTATCCTGATTTTCCCATTAAAAAAAAAAGAACCAAAGGTGGCTTACATCATTAAAAACTGCATTTGTTTTATTGATTTGATTTGATTTGTATACTGCACCATCTAGCTGCAAGGCCACTCTGGGGCAGTTATCAGTATACATCATAATACAAACATAAACAATATACAATAAAAAAACTAAGGTAGAAAACAAACTAAACATAATAAACTCAACAATAATATCATAGGACCATATTCAGAGGAAAAGTCATCAAAAGATAAAAACAGTAGGTATACAAATGTTTAAAAGGAAATTTAAAAATATTATATTGAAATGGGGAAAATCAAAATAAAGACACATATGATACAAGAAGATATACTTATCTAGGACTCTGCTTTTCATACTCCCTGTTTGCTCATATATATCTTTTTGGGCATCAACATAGATTTTTTGATTTTCTAAAAATGGGTGGATATAATAACCATGATTCATTGGAGGTAGAAACATGTGGAAAAATTGAACACAGAGGCCTCCAGATTCTCTACAGTTGTCCATTGTCATAGAATATACAACACAATGGGCATGAAGAAACTCCAATAAGGGACACAAGGATGTGATGTTTATTAAAGAAAAAATCAGCTTAAGCATGTTTCTTCAATGGATATAGAATTTCTCAGGAGAAACTTTACTTGTTTTTAAATTAAAATATTTTTTGCTAAGTGTTTTGGCTTCTTTTTCATTTTAAACATTGAAATTTATTGTCAAAAGGAAGTTGGCCAATGCTAAAGGAGAGGTATGAGGGTTTCTCAAAAATAAAAAAGGGAGTATGATGGGGGGGATTGTGAGCTGCTATCCTCTGTTCAATACTTAAGCTTGATCCTTAATATGCATAGGATTGGTACAAAATGAAACATGTGTAAACTATCATAAATAAGTTAATGTGGAAGAAGGTTCTGAAGGGGGAAAGGCATATAAATTGGGGGGGGGGATCCTTTGTATCTACCATACTCTGACATAGTCTCTTTTATGCTGTGATATAACCAGAATCTTAAAGTGTTTACATAAAATACATTCATATTTTGTAGATTTCAGTCATCATCTCTGTCACACAGTAACTGGAGTTGAAAAGAAGAGGTGTAACAGGGGACAGAGCACTTTGTATTTCTAAATGGTACCTCTCTATTATTTATGTTTGCTTGACAGACCTGTCATTTTAAATTGGCATGTCTGGCTTCTATACAATTCCTAAGCATTATCCACTAGATTCAAAGCACCATCACCTCTGCATTGATTAGTTTTTTCACTTATGGAAGATGACAACCAAATTTGCTTTGGTTCTGGGTTGGCCCACTTTTGCCCTCCCTGGCTGTTTTTTGTTACTAAGCCAAAGAGCTTTGCTGTCTGTCAGCCAGCCTTCCTTCATTTAAATATAGTGCTACATATTCAAAAATTCTGAATACCCCCTTCCCCCAGTGGTAAAGCATGGAGGAATACTATGGAACTTCAAAACCAGGCACACTTGATATAATGAAAGCTCTCATTTTGTAGAGTTTTGGGTAGGGTAGTTGGAGCTGGGGAGATTACGCCCCCCACTAGGTTGAGTGGCAATGATGCCATCATTCTCTCTACCACCCCCTATATTGTCTGCCATCATTCTTTCTCTTTCAACAACCTCAAAAGAGAACCATAACCAGCTTTCCATTTCTTATTCATTATTGCAGTAATTTTTATTGGTGGGGAGGATCACAGTGATATATAGTGTTGTATCACTACTAGAGATGGGCATGAATCAGAAAAATGATGTTTAGTTTCAATTTGTGATTCTTCCAGGTCAATGAATCACAAAAATGAATTTACATTTAGATAGATAGATAGATAGATAGATAGATAGATAGATAGATAGATAGATAGATAGATAGATAGATAGATAGATAGATAGATAGATAGATAGATAGATAGATAGATAGATAGATAGATATGGTTCAGAGAAATGTTTGCTATTTGTGAAAAATTTATCCTCCAAAGACAAAGGTTTCTCATCTCATGCTGGAGGGAAGGGCTCCTGCACTCATCAAGGCTCAACAGCATGCTGAGGGAGCTTAAATTGAAGAGGATGATGAATCATAAGTATTCTTTAAAGATTTCACAGTGCCAACGCACAAATTTTGGATGATGTATGAAAGTTTTCAGCTGTGCATCACATGCTACTGGGAATATGGAACATATTGATGAGAACAATTTTTGTGGCCAATGGGTTTTCTGTACAACTTTTGAAGTTTCTGCCATTGTCCGTGTGTGTGTGTACATTGTTCTACATATTCCATAAATCATTCATTGCTAGTCCTCTCTTATTCCACCTTTCCCCCCTCTTAATGTTTTATTAACATCCATTATTTAGCATATCAAGATTTTATCTACTCCTACAGATCTAGAGACAAAGCATCCTTGATAAAGAGCGCTGTCATTCATGGGCTATTGTTTTTTTTTAAACTTTGGTTTAATTTAAAGTAATTTAAATTTCTACTTTAAGCATGGATGGTGGTGGTGGTGATAATGATGGCAAGGATGGGGTAAAACCACTTTTGACAGAGTGTATGATATTATTCCTGCTTAAATGTTGTCCGGGCAGTTTTGTGTCATGCTCAGGAGAATAGAGCTGCCTTTGTGTTTTGAACACTTAAGTTCCTTTCAATCATGTTTAGCAAGACTTTTGCATAGTCTTTTCTTTTTGCAAAGAAATGAAAATAGTATGCTAATTTATTCTATAACAGAGACTCCTGGAAAGAGTTTTCAGATTCCAGAGGGTATAACTGGTGATGAAGCTGTCAGAAATTTCTACATTTTCATCACCCCCAAGGATATATGATGTCTCCAGTAAAATCAAAAACATATTGCTGCCACTGAAACCTTGTTAAGAGTACAAAGAATTCACAGGTATTTTTCCCTATAGCAGTACATTTGAAATTATATATTTTTAAATATTTATCGAGCCTGTGAGGTCCCAAAGCCAGTCTTGATTCTTTAGATATTTAAAAAATAAATACATAAAACAATATTAATGTCTTGCCTTCAACAAAATCTCCGCGTTAGCTGATGAAACTTCCTGGAACTGTTCAAATTAAAACTGAAAGGTTTAATGGAAAAGTTTTAGTGAAGTAAATTAGTCAGTGAAATTTACAGATGTACTGTTCTGTTCTCCAGAATGAGATACATTACATTCCAAGGCTTTCCCCCCAAAAGAGGCTGTTTGGCCTTAAAACTTTCAAACACACAACACACACACACACACACACACACACACACACACACACACACACACACACACACAGAGAGAGAGAGAGAGAGAGAGAGAGAGAGAGAGAGAGAGACAGACAGACAGACAGACAGACAGACAGACAGAGAGACAGAGAGAGAGAGACAGAGACAGAGACAGAGACAGAGACAGAGACAGAGACAGAGACAGAGAGACCGAGAGACCGAGAGACCGAGAGAGACAGAGAGACAGAGAGACAGAGAGACAGAGACAGAGAGAGGGGGGGTGGGGGAGGAAGAGATCATAGTAATAATATTACCCTAGTATGGATTTTGGAATCTGCTTTATGGTCAATGCTGCTTTTAGTGCTGCTTACATATGCAAATATCCATCAATGCTGTTTATTTCTTTTTAAATTGCAGATTATCATGGAAATCAGCGTGGGGATGGGGAATGGGCATACAGATGAATATGCATTACTAGCATGAAGAAGAAACAGAGTGATTGATTGGTCATCCACAGACCGAACTTCTACACTTAAGGTACATGCAACAACTCTCCCCTCCCCCTCCCACAAAAAGTATATGACAGTAAAGCTCAAAAGGTCTGGCCAACACATCTTAATGTGTATGTGTGTGCAATGTGCCATCAAGAGGAAACAAACTATAGTGACTCCAAGAGGGGTCCTAAAATAAGTGAGATGTTTACCAGCTCCACTCTCTTGGTTAGTTCACTTGGCCAAGTAGGGATTGTCTATCAATCTACCTACAATGTCAAACTGGATAACTTACATTCAGCATGCACTCTTCAGAAATCATGTGTGATGATCTGCAATTCTATTGCAAATTTGCAGGAGTTGCTCAGAGGAATGGGTTGATCTGAAACAGAATGTGTGGAAGGAGAAAGTCTAAAAATCACAGTTCTTTGCAAAATTCCCACCTCAGTGCTGAATGTTGCATTGCACCCTAACACACAGCTGTATTTAAATCATCTATATCTTTCTTTTTATGGCTGTAATAGGGAAATCTGTTCTTTTGCATTCAGAATTAGGAAGCTGAACAGATGGCAGAAAGCTTAGTTTCAAATAATGTGGTCTTTAAAATATATCCACACTTCCTGAATTCTCCAATGTAACAGACGTCTAAGTTCAGTATAGAAGCAGTTTATGCCACAGTGGAATGCATTAGCAGATGTGCATGATTTAGCAAGTGTCTGCAATAGCACAACATTCATACTCCTCTCTCATTTTTCTTTCATCCTCTCTAAAGCCTATTTATCTAGTGGCTGGGTCCCAGCTACATCAACTGGTTGTAACGGGATATGAACTTCCAAAATACAACATGAGTTCACATGTATATACATTTTGTCTGAATGTCTGTTTATTGTAATGGCATGCATAATTTCAAGTGAATGTGAAGAAGCAGACCAAATTGGGAGTATCTGTTTGGTTTGAGGGAAACTCCAGGGCAGAGCAATGACCCCTGGCACAGTACAGTATCACTATGGATTCAATCAGTAATTTGAAATGAGTGAAGGCATAATTGAAACGGATCAAGGATAATTTGCTTCTTTTGTCAAAGGAGAAAACAAGTGACGACTGAACCCTTCAACAAAGCCCACAATCTCCGCTGGTCAATCCAACAACTGAGGAGCTCAAAACGGCTCAGAATACGGCTGATGTGTGATGTAGATGCATCTAAACATACAATTTGTCAACCACTTTGTGGAGCTCTAAGGTGATTAAAAATACTTGTGCCACTACTCCAAACTTTTTATTTATTTATTTTGCATTCGGAAATAATATTTTCCTCTCTTCTCTAACTTAGCCTAATTTACTAAGCTTTCCTGGAGTACTATTGTTATTAGGATGCTCTCTCTCTCTCTCTGTGGGTGTGGGTGGGTGTGTGGGTGGGTGTGGGTGTGGGTGGGTGGGTGGGTGTGATTATGGTTAAGGTGACTGCTGTGTGGGCTTTTACTGGGCAAGTCACTGGTGCTGTTTTCATGACTTCTCACCAAGTCGCAGTCATTGGCATCCCCCAGATTCATGGAATGTTCATTTTTAAACAGTGATTCAGGTATGCACTGATAATAATGTACTGTATCCAAGAATAGACTGGATGAGACTGTATCCAGAATGTCTTCCTGATCTCTATGTCCTTTAATTGGATACAGAGAAGGTCAAAGGTGTTTACCGCTTACGTATTTGGATGCTATTGCAGCATTTCTGTTTAGGGGTGGAATTAAGTCCCGAATGATGTGGGCCCTCCTAGGACTGATCTAGATCCAGAATGGTTTAGACAATAAAGCCGATGCTGTAGTTGCACCCTTTAATACCTGGAGTTTGTTGGCTTTTCTGCAGGACTCATCCAAAAGGACAGCTTGCCTTTCCAAACAAACCGAGGCAATCTGTGTAATTTTTCTGGCTCCTTGTGTTCTTCCCTGTTGTACTGGAAATTGGCTTCCATTTCATTTAGTAAGGATCTGATGTAGTGAAATCCCATTGTAGGAAAACCTTAATTGTATGGCTTATAAAACATGAAATGAAAGCATTAAGAATGACTTGGCCAGGTCCTAATTCCTGAAGTTTTCTTCTTCATTTATATCCAGTATAACCTGTATACATCTATGCCCCTCCCCCTCCCACCCAAGCAATTATTTCCCCCAATCCACTGGTGAGTAGATGGCAATAATTAAATCTGTTTCTTTGGTAAACGGAAATAGGGCAGGGAGATACAGCCATTCCCCTAATGGCTAGAATTAATTAAGTGTCTAAGTTTACAGATATACATACATTCATCGAGGGAGATTAAATTGATTTCCTAGTTGCATAAAAGACAAAGGATGCCATGGAATTTGAATCCACTGATTGCTCAGATTAGTTCATGTGGAAAGGTTCATTGTTATATATTAAAGAGAGTTTTTAGACCACAGCTGTTAAGAGAAGGACAGATTGAGCTAAATCCCTGGGATTTTCACACTTGAGCATGTCATATTTTGGATGGGAAAAAAACCCTTCTGTGGGGAACTGGTACCAACCACATGGTAAATTATCTGCAATCCTAATGAGTAATTTTGTGAATTCCAAGTTCTTCAGCTAAGCCCTGAACATGTGGTCCCAAGGCCAAATATGCTGCTTGATACTAAGGGATACATACCTGTTCATAACAGGGAAAGATCTATGAGCCAGAAGAAATTCACAAAGTTTAGAATGCTTAAATCTCTAAATTAACAAAACAGGAATCCTACCCAGCAAAATGAAAATCCAAATGATTTTGTCAATAGTCTGCTGTTCTGTGTTGCTTGTGTAAAGGTATCAATAAATGCAACACGTCCTTTTAACTAGAGAGAAATGGATGGAAGAACCTTGAATGAGTGAATTTTTCCTATGGGGCAGGGATTCTGTGGCTAGCTTTTTCAAAAGAGAGAGAAGAAACATCTTTAGAAAAAAGAGGGATAAAGCTGGAAGTCCTCACAACTCACCTGAAAGTCTTAGTATGTTGCTGCTGAGAATGCACAAACAAGATGAAGACAGGGCTGGACTAAGGAACTTTATCTTCTGGAGCAAACAACAAGATGTTGCTCCCCCAAGAACTGCAAATGCTTAATTTCGGCAATAGATGTTATTTATTTTAAATATTTTTGTACTGCCTTTTTCCTCATGGGAATAACTAAGAAGGCTATCTGTCTCTGAGAAAAGTTGTAGTTCATGATGCATCCTCAGCCAGTGACAGGTACAGTAAACCACTGAGGCCACATCACCAGAGCTGTCAGTCAGAAAGTAAAAAAAAATCCAAAGTGGATATACAGTACAGTGATTATGCAGTCACAGTCCCCTGACTTGAGTGTTTAAAGAGACGTGTGTGTTGCATGCCAGGAATATAAAGCTAAGCTATGTCTTCTAAGTTTGCACATACTTTATGATTAATGGAATTTAAGCCTTTACTTTGGGTACTGATGGGTGGTTTCCCTCTTTCTTAACAATCTGACTGTCCTTTTGCATTTGCTCGGTATGTGTGTTTTTTTTTCACATAGGACATTAGCTTTGCACATTTTTTGCATAAATTACAGAGGCATGAAGAAAAAAACAGCTCTATGTGCTATGCACTTTGTTTTTCAAAAACCTATAAGATGAGGAATTTAATGGGTCTTCTTCCCATTCCAAGGATTTGGGGGGGGTTCCCCGCCCCCCTCTCCTTGGCTATTGCTACTGCTGCGCTGCTGGTACCAGGCTGGGAGGAGGCATCCACTGCAGATGTTTGCTGCATAAAATATAGACCTAATGATCAAATGTTTGATCCATTGTTATTATTCTAGTTAACGATGCAACCCCGTTGACCTCCGAAAATCATGTATCCCAGAGCCTGTTCTAATATTTCATTAAAATATTTCTGGTCCTTTTTTTATCCTGAAACTCAGTCTCAGTTTCAACAAATATCATCGGATATAGGGAGCCATATAAAATATCTAACACTTTCTCTGTAACTGCTGTTCCCTGGAGAAAAGGCAAAGAGAAGCAAAACACATTTCAGAATTGCAACAAAATAATGCTTAAAAAGAATTCTAAGTAAGTAGGTGAAGAAAGCATTCCAGCACCTTGGCTGAAAAAACACATCTGTTCAGTAAGTATTCATAGCAGGGGCTTGACAAGGTGAAATATGGTGTCTGTGACGTGTCATCTATCAGTCTTATGTCATAAAGTAAAGTAAAGAGAAGTAATTATCAGATTTACATGACTGTATAAACCATTCTTTTTTTAAAAAAATGGTCATCCATTCATTCACTTAATTTCTATACCACCCATCTAACTACAAGGCTGGTCTGGGCATTTTGCAACATATGAAACAAAAATGACTTGGAAATAAATTCACAAAATAATAATACAACATCCAATTAAACATACTAATCACCTGAGATGGAGGAAACTAAGACAGCATGAAACACAATTAAATAATTAATTGTGCTTAGATTTATTTTCTGTTCAGCAATTGGCTCTGGGTCACAGCATCATAGAATACATCATAAAACTTAACTTGGTCAAGATTGAAGGCTGCCTCTTAACACTGCTGAAATTTTAGGAAATACTGTACACATTTGCTATTTGAATGGATTGACAGTCAAAGCTAAGGTATTATTAGGCAGGAATCCATGGAGATGACAACCAGATAAAAAGGAGCAATAGATAAGCACTGTTCTTTCCTGAATCCTTCACAGATGACCTTGCCACCAGATGCTCGTATCACTGAAAAAACTTTCACGTGCAAGAATTTCTGTACAGAAGATGGATTTGAGAGTCTAGAACATTGCCCAATCTGCTCCTCAGCAAGGAAATCTATTTGTTTTGCCCTTCCCCTCTATTCGGGATTTCTAAATGGTACATAGGGGTGTCTTTGAGTGACAAGTGGATTCTTGAAATCCTGTTGCATAGTTGCAGAAATGGAGTTATATCCGGAAGTGAATTGCAATAAGTTAAGAAATATTTGCAGACATGATCTCCTGCATACTGAGTTGGGCAACTCAGCTCGCAACAGATCATGCCTATGGAGCTTTCATAACATATGTCAATTTTCTTCTAAAAATCATGCTATTTGCATAACTGCACAATAGGACTTCGGCCACTGCTTGGTAGTGGGGCACGCTACACTTGCAGCTTTGCCCAAGCTTTGCTCCATTTCAGAAAATATTCCTCAGTCAGGATGCCTGTGATCTTATATTCTTTGTGCTCTGAATAGGAATATATTTTGAGCTCTGATAAGTTTGTCAATAACAAAAGGAAAGAAAAGTATTATCTCATGGACACTAGGCAAATGCAATAATATTCTCATTATGCAATATTATACTGTTTGCTAAATCTGCACTTATCTGGAGATATTACTCTCCTTCTATCTCCATGATGGCACAATTTACTGGTTGGACCCAGAACACGTAGCTGCTGACTTTTTAGCAAATGTGAGAAGTGATGGTTAGAAATAATAGCATTGATGAGACCTCATTTTATATAAATCTCCCATATGCCATCCTGTCCTTATTTAAAGGGGGGTGATCTAAAACCAGGGAATGAAGAGCCACATCAACTGAAAACCTGAGCTGGATACATTTAATTAGTGCCCACCTTTTAATATTAGTTATGCAAATCATTGCCTTTGGCTGGGCTTAAAATAGGGAAGATGAATAGAACACAGAAAGTATTACACTATTGAAAGTTTTATCCTAAGGGTGTGAATCTTACTGACAATCAGTAGAAGATATTCTTCCCACCAAAATGAGAGCTATAGCTACAAGCTATAGCAAATGTAGAATATCAAAATGTAGACATTCTTTAGGCCAGATTTGCATGTTCACCAGCATAACACAGGAGAATGAATACCAGCAATTTAGAAGTCAGATAAGGACCAGCATGAGTGAATGCGTAATCACAGACATGGGATATGCATATGTACTTGTGCATGCATCCGTGTGTGTGCTTGGGAGTGTGTGTGCATGCATAGCTGCATAGATCCAAAATCCCCTCTTTATAGGGATATTTTTAAATTGATGAGTTCAGACAAGGATAGTCCTTTATACCGGACCCATACTTTCAGCCTAAAAGTATCTGGAATGGAGACAAATAAATAAGCTCTTTCCCCACATTTTCATCCCACCCAGAAATCCTGCAAACCTTCATTGATTCAGGGCAATGGTCTGAAAAGGTATTGCAAACTCATTCAATGGGACAAGCTTAAGGTACATATGTGACTAGCAGTTCAAGTAAGGCAAAGCTGAACATGTGACAATCTGAAAGCTTTCTGGGTGCCGTTGCAACATGGGAAGTGGGGCTCACCTGTATCCCCGTATCTCTGCCACCCTTTGAGCCCTACACACATTTAGAGCAAAGGCCTGACTAGAGTTACTGTCTCCAGACAGCATTTTGCAATTCTGTTACTGCCACATACAGAGACCACTTCCCACATATCAAAATTGTATCCTCTATAAAATTGTAAGGAAGGAAAATATCAGATTTCCAAATCCACCTATTACAAGAACTGAACAAATTTGCTGTGAACAGTCATTTTTAATGTCTCTCTGATGCACAATTTCATTTCAGGTCATTTTGAGGGGGATTAGGTTTTAAGCCTGTAGAGCAATTTCATACCATTAGTGGTCTTTCCATGTTTATAAGAGCATCATAAATTGGAAATGATTAACATCCTGGGAATATGCCATTTAAAAATGGCATGTCTTCAAATTACTAAGACTAAAACAGTTTGGTGGCAATTAGGTGTCCCTCCCTTCTTAGCGGAGATTATTAACTAGAGATCCAAAATGTAGCAAACACCCCCATATGATCATATAATTTAATATTCACTTTTGTGGATCTTTAATGACTTTTTTCATCTGTTAATGCATAGGAATCAATAATAGTCTCCTTTTAGTGAAAGTTAGGCAGTAAAAGAACCATATTTTCAACAACTCATACAGTGATAAAATTGCTCATCATGCAATTTTCTTCCCCAGAAGATTAAAAGGGGACCAGAATTAGATAAAGAATTGCTGCTTTCTCATCACTTCAATAAGCTAATGAATGGAGGTGGTGAATATTGGTTATCAAAACCTCCTGGCTCTTTAGGTATGGAAGGAGACCTAGCCAGCACGGCTCTACCCACATTGCTTGCCTGCCCTCTGCTTTGAAGGATGGACTCAGAGGTTGGGCAGTCATGGCAGTTAGCAAGAGGTCATGAAAAGATTTGATGAAGATAAGTATTGGGAGAAATTCTGCTTCTGCCCAGGTTGATGGGTGCTTGCGTGTGTTTGTGTGTTGTGTCATTACAGTCATGACCGACTCTTTGTGACCCCATGTCCATGGAGTTTTCTTGGCAGGAATACTGGAGTGGTTTGCCAGTTCCTAGTCCAGGTGTCTACAGCAGCAGGTATTCCCTGGTGGTCTCCCATCCAAACCTGCTTAGCTTCCAAAATCAGGCAAGATTGGATGTCCTTGGGCATCTAGGCACTTAAAGTGTGTTAAAAATAAAATGAAGACTAGAGAAGACAAAGATGTTCATAACATGGCATATGAGGATGTATGAGAAATGCACCTCACTTAATGCCCAAAGACATGGATTCATTGAATAACTCTGGACAAACAATGCCACAGTCGCTGATCAATCGACAGTAAGAAGCCATCGGGCTAACAATATCCTCCAGAGAGCTCAAGAACAACTTCTCAATGAGAGGATCAGACAAGTCCAATTTACCTTAGACACACTGCAACACAGAAAAGACCACATTCACCAAGAACTACTCTCCACCCTATCCAAACCAGCAGTGGATTTAGTCATAGAATTTTTCCAGAAAGCACAACTGGCTCAGCATTGCAAAGGCAAAGAGAGGCAAATGAAGAAGTTCGATCTTCTCCTCTGCCGGAAAGAGTTAGTTAAAGAGTTTGGCAGGAGGAAGAAGGATGAAGGGACCATGACAGGAGATGTAAAGGACAAATGGGTGAAGAACCTCTCAAACAGGGAACTCACCCAGACAGAGAGAGAGGTCCTATCCAAAGGCCTAAATTTTGCCATCACACCCAAACAGGTTCCTGTTGTGGATTTCATCACAGCGACAGAATCAGCCATTCACAGCAACAATCTGCCAGCAGCAGAAGCAGAACTACTCAGGATAAAAGTCTCTGCTGCACTGTCCAGTGCTCAACCACCACCATCCAACCTCACCAGCCAAGAGAGAAGTGCTGTGACATCCCTCAGCAGGGATGAGAGCATCACAATTCTGCCTGCGGACAAAGGAAGGTGCACTGTCGTCCTCAATACTGTGGACTACCACGAGAAGGTTATCACACTTTTAGATGATCAACACACATATGAAAAACTAAGAAGAGACCCCACCAGCAATTACAGGAAGAAAGTAATAGAATGCTTAAAACTCTTGGAGCAGGAAAACGCAATTGACAGGGTGACCTACCACCAGTTATATCCCGGAGAGACAGTCCCCTGCTTTTATGGACTTCCCAAGATCCACAAACAAGGAATCCCCCTCAGACCTATTGTCAGCAGTATAAATTCAGTGACTTACAACATCGCAAAATACCTGGCAACTATCCTAGCCCCACTGGTTGGACACACGGACCACCACGTACACAACTCAGAAGAGTTTGTTTCTAAAGTCAGGGAGCTCAAACTGGATACAGAGGAAACCATGGTATCCTTTGATGTTACATCACTCTTTACCAGCATACCCACCACTGATGCGCTAATAATGGTAAAGAGAAGATTAAGAGAAGATAGCACCCTCACCTCCAGAAGCCGCCTCAACCCAGACCAGATAGGCCTGCTCCTGGACCTGTGTCTGAACACCACATATTTCATGTACAGATGGGACTTCTACAGACAGAAGCATGGCTGTGCCATGGGTTCCCCAGTGTCACCAATTGTAGCAAACCTATACATGGAAGAAGTGGAGAAGAAGGCACTCAACACCTTCCCAGGGATAACACCATCCCACTGGTTCAGGTATGTAGATGATACCTGGGTTAAAATAAAGACGCAGGAAGTACAGGCCTTTACAGACCACATCAACGCAGTGGATCCTAATATTAAGTTCACTAGGGAAGACACCCAAGACAACAGGCTGGCTTTCCTGGATTGTGCAGTCATCATCAGACCTGACCGTGGCCTAGGAGTAGAAGTTTACAGGAAACCCACCCACACAGATCAATACTTACTGTTTGACTCCCACCATCCATTACAACACAAACTAGGAGTCATCAGGACCCTAAGCCACAGAGCAGAGAGCATCCCCACCTCCTCAGAAGCCAAGAAGAAGGAAGACAGGCACCTGAAGACAACACTTAAGGCCTGTGGATATCCAAGGTGGGCCTTCAACAAAGCAGTGGGCCATCCCAGAAGAACAAGGGATCAGTCTGAGACCCAGACCCGACGGAAGAACCTGGTCATTCCCTACATGGCGGGAGTGTCGGAGAAGCTTAAAAGGATTTTTGGCAAACACCACATCCCTGTTTATTTCAAACCCATGAACACACTAAGGCAGAGACTTGTCAACCCAAAGGATCCGATACCAAACCATAAAAGGAGAAATATAGTATATGCAGTCCAATGCAGTGAAGAGTGTTCAGACCTCTACATTGGAGAAACTAAACAGCCATTAAACAGAAGAATGGCCCAACATAGGAGAGGTAACAGCTCAGGACCAGAATCAGCAGTACACCTCCATTTGAAGGAAAAAGGCCACTCTTTCAAAGATGAGGATGTACACATATTAGACAAAGAAGAGAGGTGGTTTGAGAGAGGAGTAAGGGAAGCCATTCATGTTAGCATTGAAAATCCCTCCCTCAACAGAGGTGTTGGGCTCCGTCATAGTCTATCTGCTACTTATCAGGCTATACTTTCCAAAGTACCCAGGCAAATCAAGGAGCCTTCACCACCAGGTCACAGCTAACGACCCATTCTTGATGGGTTTCAGCTCCTTAGGCCATTGTTTACCTTAAGGCCATGGACACTAATGTCTCCCTAACGAGCCTATTCAGGGTTTGTTCATCTTATGAGCCAATCAGACCAGGGGACAAGAGGTCAAGCTGACTATAAGAAGGTCTCTTGCACTAGCTGTATTCAGACCGATGAAGCTGTTTGGATGAATAGCGAAACGTTTCTATCTCTCAAAAAAGAAGTCCAGTAGCCATGACTCAACTCCCAGACTCTCTATAGTCCCTTTCTGTTTAAATCAGATTTACTAAGTACCTTCAAAATGAAGTTTTTTACTAAGGTGGACCTGTGACCTTTGAGTTGTTTATTTATTTTTAACTAAAGTTAGGTTGCATGAGGTAGAGGTTTTACTGTTATAGATGCCCGAAGTACAACTGATCTCGCCTGATTTCAGAAGCTAAGCAGGGTCGGCCCTGGTTAGTACTTGGATGGGAGACCACCAGGGAATACCAGGTGCTGTAGGCGCCTGGAGTAGGAACTGGCAAACCACTCCAGTATTCCTGCCAAGAAAACTCCATGGACATGGAGTCACGAAGTGTCGGTCACAACTGTAATGACACAACACACACACACAAAAAGGTTTGTTCATTTTGTATAATAAATTAATTGACTGAATGTTATATTGTTCTAAACTGCCCTGAGGGTAACATGCCCATAGGTAAGAATACAAATTGGATGGATGGATGGATGGATGGATGGATGGATGGATGGATGGATGGATGGCCGACTAGCCACCCAGTCTGCCAGATGGATGGATGGATGGACAGACTGATGGATAGATGAGGATCACCCTTTTCAAAAATACACATTGGCCACTGTACCCACAGTTAGGCCAATATGAGCTGTTGTAGACCAATACAGTTGTGTTTTTTATGGACTAACATTTTGAATAGTCACACTTTGTTTTTTGCTTTGTTTCCTTGATGATGAAACATATGGCTATCCTATTCTCTTACCATAGATGAAACATTTTAAACTAATCCTAGAATGTTAAAAATAAAACTTTGACGGAAACTTACTTCAGAGCAAAATTTGGAAGTTCCCACATATCAAAATTGTATCCTCTACTTGGGCCAGAATTTGTAAATTGAATGAGAGACAGAGGAAAGTGAAGTTGTCTGAGAAAATATTATGATATATATTTTAACTGCAGATGCTATATATCATATATATATTTTGGGGCTCTTATGAAATTTATAAATGCCCCTTTGTGTTTGGTAGTTTCTCATCCTTGACATAACTCTTGTCACTAATGGCCTAGTTGACATGCACTTGTTTTTAATAACTGTGGCTCTGATTTTACATGTGCTTGTTTGTCTGTTTTTCCTGTACTTTTAAGTTGGGTTCGTCACATGTATTTGAATAGATATTTAAAGAAATTCCTTGCTTTTTATTACAACTTTTCTAAAATGTACGAAGTCTAATTGTAAAAAAGGGAGCAATTTGCTTTGTTAAATTGCAATATATCTGCACTCTGCTTTAAACAGGCTACAGATAAATATACTTAATTAACAAGTGTTATTCCCAAACCTATAAGCAGTATCATTAATGTTAATACATAAAGTGCTAAATGATACAGAAAGATATTGATTGGTGGTATGTAGGTCAATGAAGGAAATCTTTATATTCACTAGAACAATTTGTATTACTCATACCACTAGCTTACTTCATTAAGTGTTTAATTAAACTTGCATGGTGAAATTGTTCTTCAGCAGCAATAAAGGTGACACAAACACTGGTTTGACTGTGATCAGGAAATTCAGAATATTGTGATGAAATGATTGTGGCTCTAATCTGATATGACCAAAGATTTTTTTTCAAGAAAATGAGCATTCATACACCTCCAAAATAGTATACCTCCATTATTCACTGGGACATTTTTTTTCTCTTAGATACTTCCTTATGAATACATCCCCAAAGTCTGGAAAATATAGAAACCAAAACTAGATACTGAAAATTGTGATGGGGTATGTTTAAAGCATTTGTTCAATAGTGCTCATTTTGTTGTTGGTTTTTAAAATACAGGAACACCAGTTGATATTTACCTGCAGAACTAAGAAAATAACTAATGTTATTTAAATCCACTGGGTGGAGAAAGAAGTGGTTGAAAATCTTCTTAAGCAATGTGACATGGTAAAGTAACACATTTTCTTGTTCAAAAGTTATATCCACCCCACCCCACCCCCCCCACACACACACAACTGGAAAGAGAGGGACTACAAAGTGTTTTATTAATGTGTTTGAAACTATTTTATCACCAGTGTGGATGAGCATAATAACTGACAGTAAATTACTACAACCATGCAGTTTCTACCCCACAAACCAACAGAAAATCGTTTCAAACAAAGCTTATTGCTCAGATGAGGGCAATGTAGGCTGAGAGTCTTCTAATGCCATCACACTTTGCCTCAAAGCCCAAGCAGAGGTTCGCCTGGGTTTATTTTCTGAACTGTGACATGTTACCTCCATTGCCTATAATGGAAAAATCAACAAAAGCTTATAAATCAAGTTTTGACACTTTTGGTTGAATTTTGCAGACTTGCTGCATAGTCTTTCCTGAGGGTTGAAGCCTGCCTTATTTCAGACAAACAAGACTTAGTATTTTTGTGCTTTGGACTTTGTTAAAACTTCTTTTTTTCTGATTGTCTAAAAACTGTCTAACACGAAGAATGCTATTATATGCACTGTGGCAACAAACAGCAGAAAAATCAGTGAACTAATTGAAACACTTTTTCCAGATCAATATATACTTCTCTCTTCAATAATGCTAGGGTTATGGGTGCCAGACTGCCGTGTTGTTCAAAATCTGTGTATAATAGGGATGGGCAGGAAATGGAAAAATAGTGGTTTGTTTTGTTTTGTTTTGTTTCATGACCACCCCATTTCATTTTGTTTTGTTTCTTATGAAACAAAATGGTCCCTGCTGTTGCTCCGACACCCCGTCTCCTCCTACTCCTCCTTGCATGCCTGATTCAATGAGGGGGAGGGCTGAGGCAGTACCTCTCAGCTGGAAGCCCGGGGGCTCCCCTTGGTCCTAGAGGCATCAGATTTGGTGCCCGGGAGCCATTTTCAGAGCAATCCAGCTGAGCTGTCATCGGCTATACCCTTTTAAAATGGAGCAGTTGCCACTGCGGGTCTCCCTGGGTGGTGACCGTGCCATGTTCAGAGCAATCCAGCTGATGACAGCTCAGCTGAACCCCTCTGAGAATGGCTCTCCAGCACTAAATCTGGTGACTCTAGGACCCAGTGGAGCCACACACCCTGCCCACCTCCCAGCTGAGAGGAAACCAGAAGCTGGGGCTGAAAGGAGGAGGTGGGTGGCACCAGAGTGGAGGTGGGGACCTACCTCCTCCTCTTCTCCCTCCTGGGCTCCAGTGGTGGTGGCGGCAGTGGCTCATTGCAAGCCCAGCAGGTAAGGCAGCCTTACTATAGCAAAAGAAAATGATTGGTTTAATGGGGGGACTGTTTCATTTAGTCTGTAACAAAATGCTGCTTCCTCGTTTCATTTCATTTCATTTCATTTCATTTTGTTACCTAACAAAATGATGAAAAGGCATTTCGTTTTTCATTTTGTGTCCATCCCTAGTATATAACTCATATACTGTACCTCCAAAATGTAACTACAAAGCATAAACAATTGATTTACACACACACAGCTGTGATGTTAGGAAAGGGAGCTTTCTCTGCCCAACTTTCTCTGGCTACTTCCTGTAGGCAGACTGTGGCAATTTATTGAACTGGTTATTTATTTATATGCATATTTATTGAAACCATGCAGTTTATTGGAGAAATGTAGTCTAGTGGCACCCTACCCAAAGCATTATAAGTGAAAATAACAGGAGCATCCTAGTAAAGTATTTCTGTTACCAGAAGCTACAAGTGTCAATGTCTTCTACTAAGATTTACCATTTCTGCTGAGCTCAAAGGCATTGGTGAGAGGCTCACAATGTATGAAACACACCAGAAAGAAAGTATATATTATTTTCAACTCTCTGAACTAAATCATCTACTTTGGACTGCTTGGCCTCCAAGTTCATCAAGTAATCTGTTTCTCAGGACATTTCTCCATTCCTACTTACTACCCATTATAGAATTTGAACTAGTATGTCCCTGAAACAATGTAGCAGTGGCTCAAGAGTTGGATATAGGCAGGGCTTCCACTCTCTAGGACATGGGTAAGTGGCTAGACATGGAGAAAGAGTAATATGGAAAAATGGCAAACCCAGCCATCACCTATTCAAGAAACAGGAAAATTTTCCCACATTTCTCCTCTCTAAGCTGGCTATCTATTTGCGCCATGATAAATATGGGAATATAAAATGATTGGGGCCTAAACTTGGTTTAGTTAATTGTGTAGCAGGACATGGTGACAGAACAATGAGGTATGGTACAACAGAGTGCACCAATTTAGAAAACAAGCTTCAGTGGTATCATATATTTTGAGTATCTTTCTATCTTTAAACATTTCTTGAAAACTAATTACCAGGACAACAAAAGCAGTTTTTTGCAACTGAATCTTTTCTCTGATATATGAACATTAGAGATGAGCACGAAACAAATTTTTAAGTTTTTAATTCATTTCATTGTTCCTTGGTAGACAAAAAAGTAACTTTCTTCTATTTCATTACTGCAAAATGTAGTGTTACAAAATTGATTCATTTAAAAATGAGTTACTTCCAGGTTCTGTGCACGGTATGCAGATTTAGAGTTTTAGCAAAGTCCTGTGGAGATATTTCATTGCGTGTAAACTTTTTGAGTATCTGCTCTTTTGCCCTCTTGCACTCTTTTTGTCTCTCCCCTCCAATAAAAGTGTAATTTCTTTCTTACTCAGAAATATATTTTGTGAACTCAAAGTCAATAACCATTTTCAACCAGAAAATGATCCTATGAAAATGTTGCTGTTAGCTGTGTGTAAAAGCAGTGATGGATTGTTAAAGAAGAATACTGGAGATTTTACCGAGGTATTGTTTTTATGTGTTTGAGTGTTGTAATGGCTCTATACACAAATCTCAGGTGACAAAGAAAAGCTGAAAAAACTCAGGTCAACAAGATCAAGCCTGTAACTAAAAATATTCTCAATCATCCAGGTGAAGTTATCCGGAAGTTGAGTCATGACAAGTGAAATACTTTTTTTGAGATCAAAACATTTCAATATTTATCAAAGTTGCTTTGTCAGTCTGTGGAAGGACTTAAGGTCTGTGAATATCAAAGTGGGCCTTCGACAAGGCAGTGTCCCAACCCAGAAGAACAATGGATTAGCCTGAGAACCAGAACCGATGGAACAACTTGGTTATTCCTTACATGGCTAGAGTGTCTGAAAAGCTTAAATGAATTGTTGGCACACACCACATACCCAATACTTCAAACCCAAAAACACACTAAGGTAGAGACTCGTCTGTCAAAAAGACCCAACACCAAAGCACAAGAGAACCAATATATTATATGTGGGCTAATGCAGTGAGGAGTGTATAGAGCTATATATTGGGGAACCCAAACAACCACTAAACAGGAGGATGACCCAAAACAGGAAGAGTAAGAGCTCAAGACCAGAGTCAGCTATGTATCTTTGAAGGACAAAGGGTACTCATTCAAAGATGAGGATGTAACCATATTAGACAGAGAAGATAGGTGGTTCGAGAAAGGGGTTAAGGAAGCCACTCATGGGTGTATTGAAAATCCCTCCCTCAATAGGGGTGGAGGGACGTAGACACAATCTGTCTACCACTTATCATGCTGCCCTTTCAGTGATTCCCAGACAAATCAGAAGCACTTTATACTTCCACCAGGAAGGCCACTGATAACAACCCATAGTTAATAGGTGTTGAGAAGGGTTGCATATGTTTGACTTTCACATAACCCAGGCCATTGGGCATATAATGAGCCTATTTAGGCCACTGTCCACCTATTCAGACCAGGGTGGTGTGAAACCAAGGTGAGTTATAAATTGGAAGCCTCACACCAACTTTCCTCAGACTGATTAAGCTACATGGTTGAATAGTGTAGTGTTTCAGTCTCAAAAGAAAAGAAGTCCAGTTGCCATGACTCAACTTTTGGATACATTTGTGTACAGTCCTTCAGGTCATGCCTAGAGAAGAAAGCAAATTCAGGAAGTGGATTTAAACACCCCAATGATTTGACACAGCAGTAAGATCACATAGACACCTTAGCAAGAACAAAACATTTGAGATTTGAAGCCCTATGGAGCCATCACTATTCACATCCCAAAAATATCCAGAATAAAGTAAAAATAATTTGGGAAGAAAGGAACATGTCCGTCATTAAGAAGGGCATCCTGGTCCTGAACTTCTGAAAGCAAAACTGACCTTTGCCTTCCTTAGAACGATATGAAAGGAAGGGGGGTTCCAGAGATTTCTGTATCTTTAATTCTTTCTGTCTTCAAATAACCTTTTGACATATTATTAAAAATATAATACTTGCCCCTTCACTCAGATGTATATTAAAATGTTTTCCAAATGCATAAGATAGCCACATTTATTTATTTATTTATTTATTTATTTATTTATTTGATTGATTGATTGATTGATTGATTGATTGATTGATTGATTGATTGATTGATTGATTGATTGATTGATTGATTTTTATACTGGTAGCAAGGCCATTGCTGCCAGATGGACAAAAGCCACACATTTGGCTCAACCTGAAACAGAACTTCATTTTTAATACAAATCAGTGTCCTGCCAAAAACCCTAAATATGGAGATTTTTTTAGATGTTTGCTCTTTAGCTTCACTCATGTTTTAAACTCTGCAAAAATTGTCAGGTTCCTGGAGACTTGTGCCCATGTTTAGAAGCATGCTGTTATTTTAAGTAAAACAGACTGTGTTGGATTTGGCAGACCTTAGTAACCTCTAGTGAGTGGTTCCTGTAGGCTCCTCCAGACAAAACCTCTGTCCTCCATACTGTACAAACTGGCTGCTGATTTCTTAGTATTTTCTGACTACCCTTCACATACTTGGTTTATTTTTTAGTTTTTTCTTAACATTTTTGAATGTGAACTCTACTTATTTTACATAATACTTTTTTGTTAAATTGGTCTGTACCCCTTCTGATTATTCATTATAGTCAAAATATTTGTCCCGCTTTTTTCAAATTCTGTTGCTCTTCAGTTGACATACTAGTAATTTGTGAGTTTTGCTATTGTGGTATATTCAAGCACTCTTTTCCCTCTCCAATTGTTTTTTTAACCAACCATGTTTCCATATTCCACTTTGTCGCCATTACTACTCTAGCTGTGGTAAATATATAATTGAAAAGTTCTTGTGGTGATTTCCCCAAATTATCTAGTGTTATTGCCAATATCATGGTCTCGGGTTTTATTTCAAATTAAAATTTCAGAATGTGTTTCCAGTTTTTTTTTTTTTTTTTTACTTTTTACAACTACACCCAGGGCTGGTGCTAGGTTTTTTGTGTGGCCTAGGCTGTGGGGTGGCGGGCGGGCAGGTGGTGGGGGGGGCATGGGCGGGGGGGGCCCGGTGGTGGGGGGGGGGGGGGGGGGGCCAAGGGCGAGCGGGCAGTGCCCCCTCTCCATTTTGGTGCCCCCTCTCAATTTTGGCGACTTAGGCAACTGCCTAGTTCGTCTTAATGGACGTGCCGGCCCTGACTACACCACAACTGATAATGTAAGCCTTCCACTTCTAGGAACTCCCAACAGAGACCCAAATAACTTTTGTTATTTTTTAAAATGTCAGAATTACATACCACTAAAAATGCATTTTATACCAATTTTCTATTAAAGTTTTACTTGAAGTGAATTTTATTTTTTTGTTTGTAGTCCCTAAATGGGAACCTCAGCAGAGCAAGCAAAGATGATGTTGCAGCCTGATTCCTGGTTGGAGTTTAACCCTGCACTAGCCCATACAATTGGCTGTGTGTGTGTCAGAGCATTCCAAGCACCACCTGCCCATTCGTAATCTGGAGTACCAAAGGTTCGCCACCACTAGTTTAGCCTATGCATGGTGCACCCTCCTCTCTGTTTTGCAGATTAGTGGTTATCAACATTGCATACCTCCAGAATCACACCATCTTCTCTCCCCCATCCTTTTCTTACAGGTCTGCAAGGTTCTTTGCTGCAGAAGGATGTTCCATTATTGAAAAGCACAATTGCCACTGATGTGCTTCAGCAGCTACAACTGTACAATCTGGTGCACACCCAGCAACACAAGTAGGTTTTCATGAACAAGCATCAGTTTGCTCCCAAGATTTACAGATTTCACCTTACACAAGAGTAAGTCAGCAAGATGATTCTAGCCAGTCTGATAGATAAAAATGGGTCACCTCTGTATGGAAAGTTACTAAAGAGGGGTGCAATCAACCATGATAAAATTGCAATAAAACAGGGCACATTAAAAAGATTCAGAGTCCCTAAACCCAGAATGATTCTCAGTGATTGAATACCGATGGAGCATTCTCTATTTCATGAAGGCCAGTGAAAATGAAGATCTGCATTTACTCTGCATTAGATTTGTTAAATAATTAGTCTCCCAAATTCTCAAGGAATTAGGGATGCTACAATAGAAATGAAAATAGAATTTAGATGCCAGAGAAGCTGGATCCTGATTTTTAGTATCATTCAGTTTGTGAGAGCCACATTCTAGATCTTCTTGACCCAGAAACAGATGTTTCACGGGGAGAGGGGAATCAGTTTCACAAGTTTAGAGTCAAAACCTTAAAGTAGTTATTTTTATATGAATTAGTACAAATCATACCTTAAGAAAGTGGAATCAAAATATGTTTTGGATGTTCTGAGTGTGTTGCACTGTCAAAGCTTCAGGAAGACTAGATAAAGATCATTGACCAGTATTAACACATGTTATGCTAATTGCTACTCCATAGAGAAGTAGGGCTTAAACACCTGACACACCTGTTTGCGTAGCACCTAAAGTTATACACAAGCAGAATGAAAATACTTGGTGTGAAAGAACTGCTGCAGAATGACTAAGCAGTGAGTATGATGGAAGCTTTATTAGCAGCTGTTGCAAAGCAAATCCAGATTGTGATTTTTAAAAAAAAACAAAGTACAGAAGCAAATTTGGGGGCATGGATGTTAGCTGTTTGCAGATCAGTGGCCCATGTGTTCATGAACAGGTTAAACAAAGTTGGGAGCCAAACACAACCCTGCCTTAACGCTCAAGGTAAAGCAAGAAGAAACAACAAGCAACTAAATTGGTTAGCTCGCCCTTTAAGCCATGCCTTGCTTGTAGAGAAGGCTTAAAATGCAAACTCTCAGGTTTTTTTAAAAAATTATCTCTTGTCAGTAGAAGGACTTCTAAATTTCTTCCACAGCTGGCTGGGAGGGAAAAGATGAAAAGCAGCTTTCAAGTCTATAAAAGCTGTGAACCGTTTCTTAGCGGGATTCTGAGAGTACTTTTCAGCTATGCAAAACGAATCATACAGTGCTTGGGAACTTAATAGCCAGGCCTGAATGCTATGTACTAGAGATGGGCACAAATAGAAAAAATGGTGTTTCGGTTTTTCATTTTTCATTGAGGGGTCCATTTTTGTTTGTTTTCATTTCTCTAAATTTTTGAAAAAATCATTTTTGTTTATTCGTTTTTTGTTTTTCATTTTTACCCGCTTTTTGCGTGATTTTTAAAGCATTTGCGTGCACGGGCGTACCCCAACACCCCAGACCAGAGGGAAAGCACTAAAAAAAAATGATGCTGGCAGAGACACAGTATAGACTAGGTATGCAGGGAGGCTGCAAAGGCAGCGTCGGGCGTTGCCCAGGGTGCAAGGCAGCCGCAGAGTGACTGCACTGTGGGGCAGGAGAGGGTATTCACCAAGAGGTACACATGCACCCACACAGGGAGGACTGAAGCTAGAGAGAAATCTCTTCTTTCTCTCCCCTAAGAGCCAGGCTGCAGCCGGCAGGAACACAGAGACACACACCAGCCAGCTGGGCAGGCTGGCCTAGGGCCCCCTGCCACCAGAGCCTTTGGAACCGCTGCTGCAGGTAATGAAATGTTTCATTTTGTATGAATTTTTGTTGTAAAACTCATATGAGATGAAACGAAATGAAATGTGTGTGGGGGGGCGGAATAGAACGAAATGAAACACATTTTTTCTGTTTTGTGCCCATCCCTATATGTATGTTTATTGATCTCAGATATTCATCCACAGTCCACCCACACCCAGTCCAAGGAGTGTACATTAGCCTTACACGGTTTCCACCTACAAGCTGGTACTTGAAGGATGTGTGCCACTCAGCCCCATGGCCAAAGGCAAGTGTGTCTCTTGGAAGACAGTAGTTTGTATTTGCGGAGGCCTGTTGCTGAGGGCTATCAATTTTATTTTTATTTTAGTTTGTTGTTATCTGTCCACTGTAAGTAATGAACCCTTTCATTCTTTCTCCTACTAATGTCTCAGAGTGAGTCCTTGAGACTGTGAGTGCCAGTTAATGATGGAAAAGGATATGGACACTTGGGAACCTACAAGCTGTGAATTCCAGTGCTTCTGCTGAACAGCTATTGGAATCTAACCAGAAACTCAAAACTCTACCACAAGAAATAAATGTCATGCTCTGCTATTTGGAGTAAACGTTTCTACCATGTCAAGGTCTAACTTCCTAACCCTCTTCAGAAATTCATATTTTCCATTTAGCAGCATTATTTAATGGTGGCCTCAGTCTCTTTCTTTCTTTCTTTTTAAAAAAAGAGTTAGTCACATTGAATAGTGTGTGGGCACTGTTTTTATGAAACAACGTCAGAATAACAGTTCTGAAACACTCAACGCAATTAAATACTACAATTCAGAACAGTAAATGCATTCTTTGTAATTGCTTTTAAATTATTTAATTCCAATCATACATTATTTATGAGGTTTTGTCAAAAGAAGCTTCCAAAAAGTGAAAAAGAAATAAAAAAGTAGCACTGTCTACAAAATCAATTTTTGAAATACATATTATTTATGTCGACAGACAAAAAGCACAAGTAATCTATATAACACATTTTTAAAAGTCACAACAAAACAAAACATAACCCATGGCCCTTCATTTTCTAATATATTAAAATTATAGTTGTGCATTTTTGCATAATCTGTTCATTGAAATTTGCATCTACTTACAAAAGGCCTGGGAGGAAAAGCTCGCTATGAGCTAAAATGGGTCAAAGAAATACAGGGCAGTGAGAGTGCCGACTTGAGGTCTTTGTAAATGTTATAAAGTGTTTCATTTGAAAAGCATGTCAGAAATAAGGCAAATTTATAAACTGCTACTGCCAGTTCCCATGTCCTAAATCTCAGGAACATTTCTATGGGCCTGTCTTACCTGTCCTTGAAAACTCTGAATGCTTTGTGCTTACTGTTTTGTTACTAAAATTTAACTGTTCCAAATACACCCAAGAAGAACCAATTGTTAACCCCTAAGTTGGTGGCACACACACTGCACACTCTTTCAATTAACTAACAGCATCCCCTTTGGAGCTTAATAATTTGGCTCCCTGATCCCCAAACCTTTCCAAATTTGGGGGGATTACCTAGAATCACTTGAGGAAGCTAACCCTGCCATTTCTATGTCAAAACATGGCTGTGGTCCATATTGTTGAGTACATAATGTTTGTTATGTTTATGTACTTGAAAATACAGATTGCAGCCATGTTTCAGCATGGAAATGGCAAGGTTAGCTTCCTCAAGCTCTTTCCTGTAAACACCTGAAATTTGGAAAGATTTGGGGGTCAGGGAACTGAGTTATTAACCTACAAATGGGGTGCCCCTAGGAAAAAAATCTTTTGAATTGATTTTGGATTTGGAAGCCAAGTTGTGGCGCTAATCGCTCACCTGTGGGTGGGCTATTATTGGCTTCCTCAATTAGAAAGATTTTAGGGGCACCCCATTTAGAGCTTAATAACTCAGCCCTCTGACTGCCAGACCTCTCCAAATTTGTGGGGCTGATAGGGAAGAGCTTTAGGAAGCTCCCAAGTGATTTTGGTGCTTCTAGGAGCCAGGGGAGCATAGTTTTTCTTTCATTTTCTTTTTGTTTCCATTATGAAATTACTTTAAAGTAACCTGTTTCAAACAATTTCAGTTTACCCAAACACTCCTTGAAGGATTTGAAGGCCACCATTTTGGAACAGAATCATTACAAATCAAGACTACAAAGAGAAACAGCTGAGTTAAAAGTCATATGCATTAAAAATAAGTCAGGGTTTGTTGAGTCATTATCAAATGTTATACTATATTGCCACTTCAGGGAAGTTTATCTCCCATCAGGACTCTAAGGTAATAAAATTCCCATTCAGAGATGTTCGCAGCCAATCCATGTGTCATGTAGTTCATAATGCTACAATGACCTTTAGAAGTTCAAATCGGATAGTTCACTCTACAATACAGAACAACACTGAGCCTTAGTTCAGGAAAAAACTGTCTTCAAAAAATTGTGCCCCCACAAGCTTTTAAAAAAATAACCCCCCTCCCTCTCACACAGAGAGACACCATGCTGGGACTCAGAGATGTTCGCAGCCAATCCATGTGTCATGTAGTTCATAATGACAATGACCTTTAGAAGTGTTCCATCCAAATCACCCCCCCTCACCCTGCTCTGATCTGAGGTCTGGTTTCTGTCTCTTAAGGAATTTACCACAGAGCCATAAAACACCTAGGTATAAACACCCTGGTATGATTTTAATGATAGAAAATATAGAAACATTCCTCATCATAGCTGGATAATTATAATAAATGCCACAGTGAAAGCTGCACATCCAACGTGCATTGCACCTATTATGTTTGTGTTTCTAAAGAACATAATGCTGCACATCCAACGTGCATTGCACCTATTATGTTTGTGTTTCTAAAGAACAGAATTTAATGAAGATTGTGTTGGTTAGATTGCCAATGCTATACTTGTTTTCATAAATCCAGTTTAATTTAAATGATTAAACTGGATTATGATAAAAATGATCATAAATTAAGTTTCATTCAGCAGTGGCTTGTGGTTAAAGCTGGGGACCATTTCTCACCCCCCCCCCACATCATGTACCATCTATCCTGTCATCTACTAATCTTTTCCTCTATATCATGTTAAATATGGATATGAAGAAAATTACATACAATTTGTACTTATAAATAATACATGGACAGCTCTTCAAAATCTACTGGTATAAGAGTATCAAATCAAATCAAATTATATGCAATATGGGGAATTTTAACACTGCAAAATACTTGAGAGATGAGTAGCAATTCAACCATAATATGAATCCAGGCCTGAGACTAAAAGGTTTTTCTTTCTCCCAAATACTGTATATAACTCCCAGTACAGATAAGGCTATGTTGTACCTGAACGTAAAACATGTATTAAAAAGTAAGATGTCTCAGAGAAAGAAAGGGCAACCCTTAACTCAGCCCATGGATTAAAATCCAGATTTTTAAAGTTTAAGTGCTCAAAACTCAGGGCCTAGATAGCAGATGGACATTTTAATACATTTTATTTATTTTCTACACTAAATTACATAAAACAAATATATTGCTTGTCTCCTGTCATGTTATCTATTCAATCACAGTTTTTGCCAACATTAAGCCCAATATAATTCATACCTCCTTTCCCAGTTTAAGTGAGCATACTTTCACACTTAATTTCATTACTATCTCACCTATATTCTATCTTTACTTGCATCTATTTTGAGACAAAGAATATTTCAGCAATCTAATGAATCTCACTGTTTATCTCTTCAATACTAAGCAATTTAGGATAGATTTGCACATCCGATCTCACCTAATTTCGGAAGCTAAGTAGGGTTGGCCCTGCTTAGTACTGAATGTAGCAACACAACACATGCATGTATCTTCTATATATCATCCACAGTATATTTACCTATTCTTCCAATGTGTGCCTAATTTCAGTGATCAAGTTAATACTTTATGGGCTATTATAAAAGAACTACCTCCTGGTCCATTTGTTTATATGTGTATCAAAGTTGTTATCTATACCTAACAGCCACTATTCTTTTAAAAAACCTAAGAGATTAACATTTATATATCAGGTTTGTCTTCACATTTCCATTTTCCGTTTCCCATATCATACCAGAACATCAGAATACAGAAAACATTTTATGTAATAAATTCACTAAACTAAAAAATCCTTTGTTCAATTTTCCCTTTTCATGCCAAGCCCCTTATCTTCACAGGATGCTTTTCCCTTGTCAAGTCCATTATCTTCATGAATTGTTGTGTTTTCTTGATAGTAATCATGACTTCTCTGCTACTGAAAAAGTTGCATTTTCCCCTCTTTTTGGTACCTATTTTGCTTAAAACAGATGCACTTGTCATATTCTGTGGACTTGGCACATCTAAGGGCTTAGCCTGCACCATTCTTGTCAAATTCATCTTCATATTGAGAATCGCCCATTGTTCTGGTATAATCTCTTGATTCGAGCTAATTTCAGTTTTTCCCAGGGATTCAGTGTTATCGAAGAGTTTGTGTTGGGGTCTAGCTTGGATAGTTCCTGCTGTTGTCATCTGTAGATTGGAGCCTGTTCTCTGCTCTACATATATTACTTTATCAGGATTGGAAATTTCTGTATCTTTAGAGGTTGGATCCAAGATATCTATTATTTTTTGTAATCTGGATAAAAGTATATTTGCAAATTCTTCTTCTGAAATATTTTCCCAATCCATTGTGTTTTTATGGCTCACAACAAAAAATTAAAGTTGCTTATAATTACAGTTTCTGCTGTTTAATTTCCAAAAGGGAGGGGTATGGAAGGAGATAACTGAATTAAAGTTCTAGAGGCAAGGAATAGCTATCTTTCAGCCTTTGTTTTCCAAACATGAAATTATCTCAAGGTTGAAAAGTGCACTTTAACAAACAGCTTCTCCTATGCTGCTCTTAAAACTGAATCATTAAGTCCAGCAGATACTGAAAGTAAAAAAAGTATGCAAGTAATTTCCTCTTAGAGTCACCACATACCAAAGAACAGAACAACATAAGCTAATTTCCTCAAAAGAAAGTCCATAAAGCAGAAAGGCAATAATGTAGTGTCAAAGTAATCACTTCTGTACGTCTTTTCAAAATATCCCCCTTTCGCTAAGCACCACTTCCAGGAGAGGAGGAGGGTTGATGCTTATTTGAAGAAAGTTTTCTAAAGCCAAGGAGAAGCTTTACAGAGATAAATGGGGGGAGCAGATCTACTCACAACATGCCAAATATAAATAGCTTATTTACAGCATCCAGCATTGATAGCTGTGCCTTCATCAGAATGGCATCAGTCTTTCCCCAGTGGGTGGTAAGGCATTTTCCTGCTTCTACCAAAGTTCACTGCCAATCCCTTCATGTCTGTAGGTGCTGCCTTTTCTTCGTTCCCCCTCCAGGGAAACCAACCCCTTTAGGGTCCCCTTTATCTGGAGGAATTTGACTTGATAATCTGGAGAAATTATCAAATTGTGTTGCCACGGTGTAGCTGGAAATGGAAAGCCAGAAGATGGACATTTTTGTAGATATCGGAGCCAGTACCTTTAGGTGAAGGGCACATAGGCCACTCACAGAAAGACAACATTAAAGCAGGATTGGTGAGAAGAACAGTTTTTGGTTTTGGGGGGAAAGCTGCCTTAAATGCAGGTAGAAAACCACAAACAGAAGCAACACAAATAGAAGTAGTAACTGGATTTAAGCCAATGGGATTTCAGCACATTGCATTGTAAAGCAGAACAAAGTCTGGAAGTTGAGTCATGGCAACTGGGCTTCTTTTCTTGAGAGAATGCAATGTTTCACTACTCATCCAAACAGCTTTGTCAGACTGATGAAGGTATTTGGATAAGCAGTGAAACATTTCTGTCTCTCAAGAAGTCCAGTGGCCATGACTCAACTTTCAGATAAACTCACCTGGATGACAAAGATTCTTCACAAATTAGAACAAAGAACCTGTGATCTGTATAAAAGGTGAATTGCTACTCTTGCAATTCTCCAGAAGCAGCAATTCACCATTTCTGTGAAGTTTGAAAGTTTATACTAAACAGGCTTGGTGGAGCCTCATGTTGTCCAAGGGCAATAGCCCTACACCAAATTGATCCATCTTTCAGTGGGCTGTTTTTCCTCTTATATATGTTTTATTTGATTTTTATTTGCCTGTTTGTTTTTACCCCCAAGATCTTACTGTTCCTCATCTGAACAAATTTGTATATTTTGGAAAACTCTGATAATACCACATTGGGGGAGGGGGGAGCTGTCAACCAAGCTGTAAACTGAGTTTCCATTAAGCACAAAACTTGCAAACAGGTTTCAGCCTAATCCAGAAATATTGAGGCTTTCTACTGGAAAAAAAAACAGGACTTGTTTGGAACCCCTGAAATGTGTGATTTTGTTTTTAAGTTTACCTTATGGGATTCTTCTCCTGGTGGATATCTTTTATTAGCTTTCAGCACAGACTACTTTGTTCAGAGCAAAGGAATAAAGCAGAAGCAGGCTTCTATAATGTACAATTTAGAAGGAGATTTGCTAAACAAACTCTGAGCAAATGCTCTGAATAACTTGGCAAAATCATTTTTCTTAAACAAACAAAAGGCACAAACCAGCGCACTTGGTTTACATACCAATGGTGAACTTTCAACATGCATGTTGTCAGACTACAATACTAATCCCCTCTGCCACACATCTTATTCTAGAGTTAGCAAAGCACACATACTATATGTGTTGCAGAGTTCTGAATTTCTGGTTCAGTTCCTCTGGCTGCACAGCAGAAGCACAGAGATTCACACAGCATAATCACTTCAAGTTTCTCAGAATGTACCACCCCTCTCCCCCCTCATTAACTGGTACTTACCATCTCAATAAACCACTCAGAGATGTTTCTAATAGAAAACACAAAATGAACCATTACTTATAACTGAATAGATCAAACAACAAACTGGCAAAACATGACTGCTTTTTCAGGAACAGGCCTCAGCAGACTACAGTGAATGTTGAAAAATGCAGCAGTATCAAACTCTATCAATTGTATGGTGTCTGACTCCATTTGTTGGTAAGTTCTGCTAAATACAATATGGAGTGTGTGCGGTTTAATATTTTCAGGTAGTAAATAAATGAATAAGTGGACAATGATCGCATGAAAACAGGAGTCTTACTATACTGACTGCTTCCAACAGACTGAGGTGCTGGCGGGCAGCAGTGGCGGGGGGCCATGGGCGGGCGGTGGCTGCGGGCGGGCGAGTGGGCGGGCGGTGGCACGGGCCGCAGGCGGGTGGCAGCACGGGCAGAGGGGCGAGTGGGCAGTTAGGATATCACTTAGGATAGAGGTTCTGCTCTTGGCTTGCACCCCAAATGTGTGTGTGTGCAAGCAAAATGAAGTTGGGAAAATAGAAAATAAATGGTAGTATATAATATATTTTTAAAATAAATCCACACCTCCCACTCCCAGTCGAACCTCCCCCTTTATCCAATATCAGAAAAAAAAATCCTCAAACTGCCAGAGAAGAAATAAAGAATAAACTGCTATTCCCTTCTTCAGACAAAGCTGCAGGGAATCAAAGAAAATATTTTCTAAATTCAATTCCCTCCCTGCCTGGCTAACTTAAATCCTAAAGCCTCCAGCCTCCCTCCTCAATCTCGATCGGATCACACCCCAGCACCAGCAGCCAGCCCTCCTCCCTCAACCACATCCATACACCCAATTGCGATTTCTGGAAGGTGCCTCGGCTTTTTATGCCCTCCGAGACATCCAGAAGTGTCAGTCAAAAACCTGGCAATGCCATTGGTGGAATAGTTCAAAAAATTTGCATGGTCCCATCCCATGCCCAGCCCAAATGGGCAAGTCTAAAAAAATAAAAAAAATAAAATAAAATAAAATAAAATCAATACGATGTTTTATTGCTATAAAAAAAAAACACTGCTGCTACTATTAAAATTCAGGCATTTAAAATACATGTTTCTGTGGTGATTTGGTGTGTTTTTTGACCACGATTTCAAAAGAAAAATTGTGGTCGCCATTTTGGATCCCCCCCACCGCATGGCATGGCGAGACAACGAGGATGACCCCCCCCAGCCTGGTGCAAGCAGCCCAGGACCGGAGAAGAGGGGGGAAATGCCGGGGACGCCCCAGAAACCACCCCTCTGTTAGGTGGCAAAGCCTCAGGCAGGCATATTTTTGCCTGCTTTTTTGGCTGGGAGTCGGGGTTTTTTAAAAAAAAAACCTTTTAAAAACTTTTTCTGTGCTTCGCATTGCGCGATCGCCATGATGCCACAAATGGAAATGAAAAACCTGACCAAATTTTTCTTTTTTCGGTTTGAGTTCGAGTTCTGACGGCTTAATTATCGTTACCGTTTCCGTTACGTAACGGAAACAATAACCGAAAACAGAAACGGCAATTTCGCCGAGTCGTGCCCATGTCTACTACACAGTTATAACAGGGCCTTTATGGTCAGACAGTCATTTTTGCACAAGAAAAGCAATTATGGAAGGGCAGAGTTACAGTACACTTATGTGTCTATTACACGGACACATACAGTATAAGGTCTGAATAATTCTTAAATCAGTGAAGTGTCAGTTTTTTACAATGTCCTTGTCCTATAGATTCTCAACAAAATGAAAAAAAAAGAAAAAAGAAAAAAAAAGAAATGGCCTTTCCTAACTGCTTTGAATGATCTCTCTGCCCCCACAAAAACAATTTCATTCCGTTCATATATTTTAAAACTAAGCTGAAATGCCGGTTTCACCTCAGAACATTTCTTTAGATACAATTCAGCAGCAGAAAATGATCACACCTTTTTAAGGGCTTGCTCCTACAAAATGCTGCAAAGGCAGACTTTCCTTCCTGCTATTTTGTCCCATCCTTGGTGGAAAGCTTATGGGTAGAATTTTTAGACTTGATCTACAGAAAACTGTCTTCATGTCCTTCTGTGTCTTAAGAGCAACAACTTGGAAATAATTGCTAGAATCAAACCATGTAATTAGAAAGCATCACGTCTAATATACTCCTTTTGTCAGTATGCCAAAAAGAAGTTTTTCTGTAAATGACACATTACATCATTAAAAGAAAACCCCTCCACTTGCAACAGGACTGTTCATGATGACAAAGAACTCATGGAAAATCAAGCAATTAATCCACTGGAAGCTTTTGTCTGAAGTCACTAATAAGGCATCCAGAAATGCAAATATGTGCATAAACAACCCCTGTGCTAGTATACTGCTTTTGATGGCTGCATTTCTGTTTTTATTTTTAGCTATGAGAAGGACCCCACTGCAGGTTTCCACTGCAGTTCATGGCTCTTCTGGCATTAAAAGTCAGATTATTATTATTTTTAAATGATGTGCAAAACAAGGTCTTTTGTAAACAAGTCAGATAAGGCATATACATTATGTTTGTGTTTATTAACCATCAATGTTTGGCTGTTTCGAAATGCACTTTAGTAACAAATGCTGAAATTTCAAATCTAATAATGCTGAGCAATTCAAACTGAGGTTAAGTAGGACACAGTGCAAAACAAAGAACATAAGGTCCTGGCATGATAGCAGATGTAATATTGGATCCATTAGCACTGTAAATATCCGGGGGTGGGGGGGTGTTGGCAGTCTGTCACTTTGGCAGGTGCAATCATACAAAAAACCCTATGTTGGTCATATTACCCAGATATTTATTTTGTGCATTAATTCACTTTCTACAGAGTAGGATCTAAAAGGGCACAACAGCCAAGAGCACAAGCCTCACTATACTGGTCCATGCACTCGTAGTCTCGAGATTAGACTACAGAACTGCTCTCTACATGGGGCTGCCTTTGAAGTTAATACAGACGCTCCAGCTAGTGCAGAATATGGTGGCCAGATTAATGACGAGCAAAAAAAAAAAAAAAATCAACATATTACTGGCTGCACTGCACTGACTGCTGATCTGATACCACATTGACGTCAGGGTTTTGATGCTGACATAGAAAGCTCTAAATGATTTAGGACCTCACTATCTGTCAGAATGGCTTCTACCTCACAGTACTTCCCATAACACTCATTCCTCCCAGGCAGGTCATCTCAGGGTGCCGACGACAAGGGAAGCCCATAAAACAACTATTAAGAATTGGGCTTTCTTGGTGATGTCACCCTGTCTCTGGCATCAACTTTCCCCAGAGATCCACCTGGCTAGCATGCTGCAGGTCTTTAAAAAACTTCTGAAGACCTGGCTCTTCAAAATGGTTTTCCCTGGTTATTGACCACCACTGCAGCTGATCTGTTTTTGTAAACTTTTTCGCCTTTGTCCTGTCTTTTAGGACATCTTGGATTCTACTATTGCTTATAATTTGATTTTACCTATGATTTAGTATGTTTGTTTCATGTTTGATTTTATGTTTTATAATATGTTTGCTGTATTTACCTTAAAATTTTGTAAACTGCCCAGAGAGGCATTTCTGCCAGATGGCGTGGTATAAAAATCCAATAAATAAATAAACAGAATCTATATTATTCGTATCTAGCAAAATGTTGATATTGTTTATCTTGTAGTTATTACTCCCCACTGCTTCTCATAATCAGAACATAGATTTTATGTGCTAATCTCAGATATTTTTATTCAGCACTTGGTTGAATGAATTCATCTTGCTGAACAACATGAACATGAAGGAATAAGATGGGCCAAATATGAAGCCTTAAATGGAACTACTTAGAGAGATAGACGATGTGCCTAATGCCTAGTATGTATGATGAATGTTATATTTTTTAAAGTATATACAACATTTCTAAGTAAAACTAAAATGAACAAAAGATAGACGGTTGGGAGTTTTTTGGGCTGTTTGGCTGTGTTCTGGAAGTTTTTCTTCCTGATATTTCACCAGACTCTGTGGCCGGCATCTTCAGAGGGCAAGAAAGTCAGGGAACTAGGAGTTTCTCTCTGTGAAGAACACGGCCAAACAGCCTGAAAAACGCACAGCGACTATCAGATCCTGGCCATGAA
The DNA here is from genome assembly GCA_037367245.1 of Phrynocephalus guinanensis. Classification (NCBI taxonomy): domain Eukaryota; kingdom Metazoa; phylum Chordata; class Lepidosauria; order Squamata; family Agamidae; genus Phrynocephalus; species Phrynocephalus guinanensis. The sequence continues at coordinate 61,120,035 of CM074740.1, forward strand.
AGCCTTCCAGAATACATCAAAGATAGACAGTTTGACAGGGAGCAATCATTCTATTTCACAGTTAGGAGACAGAAAGTTCAAAAAATAGAAGAACAGAGTTCATCCGGAATCTACCTGAAAATATAAGTTCTCTGAAGAGGGATTCTAGAAGCAAAAAATGTGCAGAAACAGAGGACTACCAACTACACTGAAGTAAGACATAGTTGGCCTAGGCCTATGTGAATCACCAGAACAACCTAGCCAACCTAGCAGTTTGAACACATGTAAATGTAAGTAGATTAATAGGTACCACCGTAAAAAGTGGGAAGGTAAAACAGTGTTCAGTGCAGCCATGCTGGCCACATGGCCACAGACTTACACAACACTGGTTCTTGGGCTTAAAAATGGAGATGAGCACCGCCCCTAGAGTTGGACACAGCTAGTACACATGTGCGGGGGAAAACATTTGTCTTTTATCTTTTAAACATCCGAACAGAGATAATGCTAATTTTGTACCAAAAGACTAGGGTACAATGAAACTGTGATCCTCAAAGCTGTGGAATTGGGAGTGAACTGATGACATAGAAAGAGGAGGAGGAGGAGACTAGGGATTAGTGATATTTTCAAGAAACAACTCAAAGCCAGTTATTTGATACATCCTGAAGAAAAGCTTGGTTAATCCAGTAGTTCAGAAATAATGATTGGCATAGATATCGAGGACCACTCATCCCTAATCTCATGCCGTGGCACAAAAAAGTTCGAGCGTCGTTAGTTGTCCCCGGGGTTTGGTTTTCGAAAAATTGCAAAAATTAATTGTTAGTAAAGATTTTCCTCTGGCCCGCTATAAAGGGAAAGTGGGCTCCTGGAATTTTCCACTAGGAAGGGGAAGCAGGCTCCAAGAGACACCCCTCTGGGGGTCTCCCTTCCTCACCTGCTGTGCTGCAAAAGCTATGCAATAGGGGTAACATAATGTTGAGACCCCATACCCGCCCTGCACAAGGGCACCACCATGTCTCACACAGAAGGGAATTGTACTTGCTGCGTGTAGTCATGCAAGCAAGTAGATCTGGCTTTAAGGTGGCTTAGTGCACTTTAGGCTGATGTACGGTGGGCTGGGTTGATTGGTCTGAGACTCCAGCCTATGGGACCTAGGGTTAGGGCTAGGGCAGGTTTTAGGGGGCTTTTTGGACATCATCTTCTCCATGGACATGCGACTGGTGGGATTCTCCAAATTTGCAGCACATGGCTGGTGCCGCCCATCATTGCGCAGCGCAGGTGAGAAAGAATGGAGGACATCGAGAACTCGAGTTGCAAAAAACCCACTGCTACTGTGAAAAATCTGGCAGTTTATAAATTTTTGTGTTTCTGTTGTGCTTGTGTGTTTTTGGACCACGATTTCAAAAACAATATTGCGTTCGCCGCCCCATTTTGGATCCCCCGCCCGCACCGCATGGCATGGCGATGGCGACTCGCGAGTCCGGTGCCCAGGACTTTGCCAGAAAAAACCCCTCCGGTAGGTTGCCCTTAGTCAAAAGGCATTTTTCCGCCTGCTTTTTTGGCCCGGGAATGGGATTAGTGAAAGTTTTTTTTGTGCCGTCCGTGCCGCTTGCTTGCGCTTTAACGAGACTGGGCTTTTTGCTGGCTCAAAGCCAGTCCCACCAGAGCATTTGACCTATATCCTGAGGCAAGCATTTTCCCGCCTGCTTTTCAGCCGGGAACCGGGTTTTTTTTAACTTTTAAAAAAAGCGTGTGTTAATCGCGATGTAGGTTCAGACAAATAATGTTCGATTCTGGGGAGTAATTCCCGTTACCGTTTCCGTAGAGTACCGGAACCGAGTAACGGAAACGGAAACAGGAATACCGCTAAGTCGTGCCCATCTCTACTCATGCCTATACTTACTCTTCTACGAACAAATGTTTTGGGGTCCAGTGATTGGTGAAAATTCCTCTGTCAGTTGGAGGGAAGCAGCCATATCTGAGGGCATGTTGCATAGATTTGAGTTGAAGTCAAAGAAATACTTGGGGATTTGCAAATCCTAGCTGACTGCAGATCCAAAGTTGTGGGAGCAACATTTCTAGCTTGTTGCTATGAATGGCTTCCATTGAGGTTTGGGTACCATCTTTGAGCTGACAAGGATCTGATGGCCTAGAACTAGCCTTCCCTTTGTGACTCTGCTTGCTACTCTAGTATTATTATGTTATCTCCGCTGAAGACAAAGACTTCTATCCAATTACTAAGAATTTTGGTTTGTTCCACTTTGAAAAGCTGGCATGCATAACACCACAAAACATTCCACAATCTGCCTGAGAGACAGAAATTCGAAACTGCATTGTACTCATAGAATTATCCACTTTTTAATAAATCAGTCATCAAACACAATACTGAAATCAGTGGTGGCTACAGTATACGGGTGGCCCTTAGAAGTCACAGGGCTGCAATTCACATAATCCCTCGTCATTGAATATTTTGCCTAGTGATGATGAAACGTTCAGCCCAACATTTAAGGGTACACACGCTGCAGAATGTGTTTTCTGCTTGGTCCAGCTATACAATATGCCATGTGAAGAAAATGCTTAAGGAACAAAATTGCATGATTCACTTTGTTTCAAATCTTTGTTAGCATGATATTATACATCATCATGTCCAAAGCAAGCAGAGTGCTTAAGATGACTAATATCCCTTCATCCTAGGAATGTGTAAAGTAGCTATATAAGGAAAAGAGAAAAAACTTACCTGTGAAAGGGATTTTTCAGTAATGAGATTTTCTCCATGTAAGGGGATAGTAATCAATTACTGTCAGTCAGTCTTAAACTCAAGAAAAGTATTGATACTCTGGTGAAAAGGAATATTAGACTGATTTCACCTGAGCAATGCCTGTGTCATTTGACAGTACCAGATCTCTTGTTGAAGCTGGCCCTGGATTTCCCCAGTTGTAATTTTACATTAACTCAGACAATGTAATGTTAAGCACAAAATACTCAGTATTAATACTTAGTATGAAAAACTGGCTGAAATTCTGTTGCACAGCTTAGTGTGTAAGGCAGTGATGATAGCAGCAGAAGCAGAAGCAAAATGCTACTGATTCAAGGCCTCCTTTAGGGTTTGTGGAGTATATGCAACTTAGAATGTGGTTACGTTGCTAAACAGTATTTTTCCTTGTCTAAGACTATATTTTTTTCTAAAATTGTTAGACTTCCGTCCTATACATGGGATTAAGCTGAGGAGAGATCCTCACATTTACAAAACTGTTATTATGGGTTGGAAAAGTGGGGATTGTCTTTTATGTGGGGCATCTTACAGATGGAAAATATAGGTAAATCTTGTTTAGCATGTTTTGATTTACTGTAAAAATGGGTGATTATACAATTCATGTGTGAGAGTGCATTAATTTTGGGGGAATTGTGGTGGGGCGGTTTGGGGCTGACAGTGAATATTTTTACTCCTTCACAAGAGGTCATTTGTCCTGATGCATCTACCATTAGGACAGAATACAGAGAGACAGAATGGTTTCCTATAGGCAAATGTGTTAGACAAGTGTGCTTTTTTATATGTTTATTATCTGTTTAATTTTAGGTAGAAAGTATCATATGGTAACCCATACTGGATTCAGATGAAGGAGAAGTGAAAGAAGAAGAAAAGAGTGAAAGTAGAAGAAACATCAATAACATAAAATTTGCAAAATAACATCATCTTATTGGCAGAAAACAGCAATGACACAAAACGATTTATAGTGAAGGAGAAAGAAGAAAGTGTCAAAGTAGGACTGCAGTTGAATGTTAATAAGACAAATATCATGACTATGAAAGAATTTTAATGTTGACAATGAATGGATTGAAATAGTAAAAGATTTTGTATACCTTGGTTTAATCATTAATCTAAATAGGGATTGCAGCAAAGAAATCAGAAGTCTGAGACTCATAGGGGTAGCATTGAAGGAATTAGAAATAGGGATGGGTACCATATGAAAAATGACATGCCATTTCATCATGTCATAAGCTTTCAAAACATTCTGTAATGAAATGAAATAGCAGCTAGCATTTTGTTACAAAATGAAATAAATTTTTCCCTCTAGAACAAATTCTAGAGGAAATGACAGGGGTACCTTCTGCAAGAGATACTAGCCTATCCCATGAAATTTGGAAAGGTTTGAGGTTCAGGAAGCTGAGTTATGAAGCTCCAAAGGGGTTGCCCCTAGGGGAAAAAACCTAATTGGAATTGGAAGCTGATCGGGTGAGAGATAGCGCTGCCGCCGCTTCCCATGTCATTCCAATTAGATTTTTTTTTCCTTAGGGGCATCCCCTTTGGTGCTTCATAATTCAGCTCCCTGAACCTCAAACCTTTCCAAATTTCATGGGGTAGGCTAGATTTGCTTGCAGAAAGTACCCCTGCCATTCGCATGCCTGGGATATATGGTTGCCATACGGTTGCCATATACCAGGGCAATAGCACATAACAACAGCAACAATGTGCATGGAGCCTTATGTACAGCACATACTTCCAACTTCCTATCTTTAAAAGGTCCCTGACATGACTATGGATGATTGAGAAATAAATTCAGATTCTAAAGTGAACTCATCTGATTCACATCTCCAAGACTAATAAGCAGAAGAGAATTCTCATGTGTGTGTGTGTGTGTGTCTGTGTCTGTGTGTGTCTCTCTCTGTGTCTGTGTGTCTGTGTGTCTTGTGTCTGTGTCTGTGTAAATCAGGTTAATGGCCACTCAATTTGGTTAGGTAGCCTAACTGAATTGAAAATGGGACACCAGTATCTCATGGGATTGATGGAATGCAATGATCTGCCATTCTTCCCTACGACATTTAAAAGGAAGGAAGATTGCTTCTCCCATGGGTCTCTCATCATCTCTCTCTTTTTTTAGCCCCCAAAGGCATTTGTGGCCCCGTTTTCAGCGCATGTGGCAGCAGCAACAATTTCTAGTGACTTGGAATAGCTTTTGCATGTCAGAAAAAGGAAGATAAAATTCACTAAAATAAACCTTCAGAGTTCTCAATCGGTACTTTTAAATTAGTTTACTGTAGTTTTAAAAATGTTTATCCAGGAATGTCACAAACATGAGTAAAACTTCCATGAGCTGGGTAGAACAATCTATCCAGATTTGGTACTTTGTTTTCCCTGCTTCTGATTTCGTTTCCACAACCCTATCAACAATTTGTTCATTCCTTGTCCTCAGTTCCACACCAGCATTTAAATAGTGAATAGAGTTGCTAAACTAAAACAGTATGCTCACTTGTTTTCACTGGAATTAGTTGCTTTATATTTAAAATTCAGCGCACAAAACATTTAATCCTTATGTATCACTTTGTGTAAGAGTCTACATGTCAACAAGATTTATCTCTTAATACACATTTAGAGAAGAGGTATTCTTTTGATTAATTGTGCTGTTAATTGTGTACTGAATGTACAGCTGCAAATACTCTCCAATTATTCTTTCAAGGATAATCACTGAGCATATACAGTGTTTACAGATAACTACACCTCTTTAATAGAGATGGGCACGACTTAGCGGTATTCCCGTTTCCGTTTCCGTTACTCGGTTCCGTTACTCTACGGAAACGGTAACGGGAATTACTCCGCCAGACTTCGAGCTCGAACCAACGAATGAACAATTTTGGTCTGATTTGTCGTGCTCGTTCCTTGCATCGCGCGATCACGCGATGCCACGCGGCACAGAAAAAAAGTTTTTAAAAGTAAAAAAAACCCGGTTCCCGGCCAAAAAGCAGGCGGAAAAATGCCTGCCGTGCCTCAGGGCACCTACCAGAGGGGTTGTTTCTGGAGGTCTCCGGCCTCCCCCCCCCCACCCCCCATCCTGGGCTGCTCTGGTGGGACTCGCCGCAGGCTCGCAGCCAGCAAAAAGCTCAGTCTCGCCGCCGGCTGCCGCAATTAAAGCGCAAGCAAGCGGCACGGACGGCACAGGAAAAAACTTTTAAACTCTCTCCCCACCCATTCCCGGGCCAAAAAAGCAGGCGGAAAAATGCCTGCTTGACTAAGGGCGCAGGGCACCTACCGGAGGGGTGGTTTCTGGAGGGGGGTCCCGCCTCCCCCCCGTCCTGGGCAGCCGGACTCGCGAGTCGCCATTTCGACATGCCATGCGGTGCGGGCGGGGGATCCACAAATGGGGCGGCGAACGCAATATTGTTTTTGAAATCATGGTCCAAAAACACACAAGCACAACAGAAACACGCGAAAATTTATAAACTGCCAGATTTTTCACAGTAGCAGTGGGTTTTTTCTTGCAATAAAATGTCTCTCCTCTCCTCCTCTGTCCTCCATTCATTTTTTTTTATTTTTTTTACACCTGCGCAATGATGGGCTGGCCGAGTGGCCAGCCATGTGGGAGTGGACGACCATGCAAATTTTTGGAGCCATCCCACCAATCGCATGGCCACTTGGCCATGGAGACTTCTGGGATGTGCCAAAAAGCCCCCTAAAACCTGCCCTAGCCCCCTAACCCTAACCCTAATCCTTGACTCCTTACACATACGTCATAGACTGTCTTCTTAGTGGGTCAGAGAGGCACCCAGAGTGCAACCCACTAGCCCACTGTAACCTTACCCATCACTAGCCTAACCCTAGCCCTTGCACTAACCCACCTTAACCCTAAGCCAGATTTACTTGCATTGCACTACACGCAAGTACGATTCCCTTCTTTGTGAGACATGGCGGTGCGAGAGCCTTAGGCATCACTTCACCCTATGGCTCTGGGTTCACTCACTGGTCTCACTGTCTGCAACTGGTATGCATATCCATATGGCTATTGCATACCATTTTGCAGCAGCAGGTGAGGAGGGGAGACCCCCATGTTGAGGGGTCTCTTGGAGCCTGCTTCCCCTTCCTAGTGGGTGAGGATAGGAGGCACCCACGGGTGCCTCCAGGAGCCTGCTTTCCCTTTATAGCGGGCCAGAGGAGGCACCCACCCCACAGAGGTGCCTCCAGGAGCCTGCTACCCCCCAAAAAAACCAATACTAACAAAAATGAAAAACGAAAAAATGAACCAACTAATTTTTGCGAATTTTCGTGAAAAATGGAAACAACCCGAAACGGAACCGGCCCGACTAACGACGACTCGAAAAAAAAAAACGACTCGTGCCCATCTCTACTCTTTAATAATGTCTCAGTGTACGCTCATAAATAATGGTTTGCTCTGATAATGCCACTGGGAATCTATAGCCCTGATAAACTATATATATATCAGTTTGTACAGAATCTTGTGTCTGTTTTTCTTACCATGTTTTCTGCCAATAAACCTATCACTGCCTCACTGAGTGGCAGTACTTATAATTAGCTGAGAGAGATGGTGTGGAAGGAGTGCCTAGATGTCATGATTTAGATGAGTGACTAGTGGCTTTCAAAAATCTAAACACTCACACTGCTTGTCCCACATATAGATTTCTTAGGAGACAGATAAGGTGGTTAGGCTCTCCCATTTCTTTAAGAACTTTCCACAGTTTGTTGGCTTTGGCTTTGGCATAGTCAATGAAGCAGAAGTAGATGTTTTTCTGGAACTCTCTAGTAGAGATGGGCACAACTTAGCGGTATTCCCGTTTCCGTTTCCGTTACTCGTATCCGTTACTCTACGGAAACGGAAACGGGAATTACTCCACCAGAATTCCAGCTCGAACCGACGAGCGAACAATTTGGTCTGATTTGTCGTGCTCGTTACATGCACGCGGCGATCGCGCAATGCCAAGCGGCACAGAAAAAAAGTTTTTAAAAGTTAAAAAAAAACCCGATTCCCAGTCCAAAATGGCGACCGCAATATTTTTTTTAAATCCTTGCCCAAAACCCCACCAAAGCACCACAGAAACATGCGAAAATTAGCTATTTTAAATGCTTGAATTTTTACAGTAGCAGCAGTGGGTTTTTCTTGCAAAAAAAGTCTCCGATGATTTTATTTTATTTTATTTTATTTTATTTTTTTACACCTGCGCATTCGCAATGATGGGCTCGCCCATGGGAGTGGACCATGCAAAGTTTTGGAGCCATTCCACCAATCGCATGGCCAGGTTTTGCTGACTGTACCAGGCTGGGAGGGCGCATCCATTTGCCATGCAGTGCGGGGGATCCAAAATGCAATATTTTTTTTTGAAATCGTTGCCCAAAACCCCACCAAAGCACCACAGAAACATGCGAAAATTAGCTATTTTAAATGCTTGAATTTTTACAGTAGCAGCAGTGGGTTTTTCTTGCAAAAAAGTCTCCGTTGATTTTATTTTATTTTATATTATTTTATTTTATTTTATTTTATTTTTTTACACCTGCACATTTGCAATGATGGGTTCTCCCATGGGAGTAGACCATGCAAATTTTCCACCAATCGCATGGCCACTTGGCCAGGTTGACCACAGAGACTTCTGGGATGTGCCAATCGGGCATAAACAGCCCACTAATCGTAGCCCAAACCCGAACCCTAAGCCTAACCCATACGCCAGTACACTGTCCTTCTAAGTGGGTCAGAGAGGCACCCAGAGGTGCACCCCAATACTCACCCTTACCTCACCTGTAACTAGCCTAACCCTAGCCCTTGCGCTAACCCGTCTTAACCCTAAGCCAGATCTACTTGCATTGCACTACATATAAGTACGTGAGACACAGCGGGTGCAAAGAGTCTGCCAGTCCGTCACTTGTGGCTCTGGCTGACTCCTGCAGCTCCCTCCAGGAGCCCGCTACCCCCTCCCCAAACCAGTACTAACGACAACGAAAAAAGCGAACTGACTAATTTTTGCGAAATTTCGCGAAAAACGGAAACGAGCCGAAACGGACTGCCTCCGAGACACGACAACTCGAAAACGTCATTTTGCCTAGTCGTGCACATCTCTACTCTCTAGCTTTATCCACAATACAGCGCATGTTGGCAATTTGATCTCTAGTTCTTCTGCCCCTTCTAATTCCAGCTTGCACTTCTGGGAGTTCTCTGTCCACATACTGCTGAAGCCTGCCTTGTAGAATTTTTAGCATAACCTTGCTAGCGTGTGAAGTGAGAGCAATTGCACGATAGTTGGAGTATTCTTTGGCACTGCCCTTCTTTGGGATTAGGATGTTGACCGATCTTTTACAGTCCTCTGGCTACTGCTGAGCTTTCCAAATTTGCTGGTGTGTAGCACCTTTACAGCATCCTCTTTTAAGATTTTAAATAGTTCAACTGGAATGCCATCACCTCCACTGGCCTTATTGTTTGCAGTGCTTTCTAAGGCCCATTTGACTTCACTTTCCAGAATGTCTGGCTCGATGTCAGCAACTACACTGTCTTGGTTATCAGGGACAACCAGATCTTTCTGATATAATTACTCTCTGTATTCTTGCCATCTCTTCTTGATATCTGTTAGGTCTCTAATATGTTTGTCCTTCTCCTAATACTCGGGTAAAGTTCAAATATTAGCAGAGATTGGATTTCTAAACATGAAAAATGTAAGACTGTAAAACCAACTGCAGCAGATCAGCCCAATGCATTTCCTATAATTTTGTTCCTGTTTGCTACAAAGGTCAAACAGATACCTCTAAGCAGTTCAGAAACAGCTCGGGCGCACAATCACCATCTCCTGAAAAGCTCTTCCCCACAACCAGTTCTGAGAATTGCATTGCTTCCAAATCATGCCTTTGATAGCCATATTATAAGTTTGCTAAGTTTGTTGGTGGTTTGAGGCAGATAAATGGAAGGTTGTTTAACAGGAAAGTATACTTTCAGAAAATTGGTGAATGGAACTCACCATAGCAGTAGCTTCCGGTTTTTAATTATGTTGATTTCAGCCTCATTCATTAACTTAAGGAAAGTCATAAGAACTTCCCATGAAGTGCCTGGAGAAGTGGGTTGTTATCACAGTGAAATATATTTGCAATTCTTAAAGGTGCCAAAAACTTGTTTTAGTTCTGCAATTGCTTATGTTCTGCTGAAATATATTAACACAGCTACAACTAGAGATGGGCACGACTCAAAAAATGGTGTTTCGTTTGTCGTTTGTCGTTTAGGGGGTCCGTTTCGGTTCGTTTTCATTTTTCATGAATTTTTTGCAAAAAATTTCGTTTTTGTTTCGTTACTGAAATGAAAAAACGAAAACGAAAACAAAAAATTGCTGTTTCGTTAGCATTCATTACAGTTCAATGTATTTGCCACAACAAAAACGAAATGCACAACAAAATTTCTGTTGTTTCGGTTCGTTTCGTTTCATTTTGGAGACAAAATTTGTTTTTCATTTCGTTACGTAATGAAATGAAAAAACAAAAGCAAAAACAAAAAATTGCTCATTTCGTGCCCATCTCTAGCTACAACTATGAAAATCACTCTGTAAGTTAATTTACCTTCTGATTCAACCACTGACATGAAGACCTGGTGAAAAATGGTGGCAGATAAAAAGGATCTGTTCTTGGTGCCACATTCTGGTCAAGCTATTTCTTACTGTATGGTTTCGAACATGCAGAATTTTTCTTTGGCAAATAGGAGGGAAGCATTCATTTGCACAAAACTGTGTTCAATACTGTTCCACAAATTCCATAAATAACTTGCTTACTTTGGGCTTCTCATGCAATTCCCCATTAATTATGACATAGCACTTCTGCCATGTTGTGTGCTTTATTATAATGTTTCACTGTTGCAACAGAAGATGCATTTATATTCATATGGACTATCATGGAAGGAAAAACCAATATTTGCTTCTTTAATATCAGATTAGATCCTTGTCACTAAGTTTACAGTTTCTGCTTTCCTTTCTTTCTCCACAATTGGCCACATTATTGCTTGTTACCTTCATTTAAACAAGACAAAACACCCAGAGCACCAGCAAAGCAAAAAGCAAACAAAACACCTTATATAGTTGTAAGTGGTACACATATAAGAAAATGCCAGTTATCATAAAGTCTCCTGTGTTCCTGACATAAGTTATAACCTTAAACAATGCAATGAGAAACTGGGGAGAAGTGAATGAAGAATCTGGTGGATTATGTACCTATCAGACCTTTGTTGCAAATATACATTTCCAGGAAATGAGTTCACCATACAGCAGCGTTCGGGCTATCAAAACATCAACAGAAAGGAGAGTGAATGAAATATTCAATGACTTTTCTCAATAAGAAAGGTAATAAAGAAACCTATTGTTGGCAGCCACCCATTTTAAAAGGTAATATGGCTGTCTGCAAGCTGAGCACTGCATTTTCCCTCCTTCATTAAACAAAGTTCCCTGCTGTTGAATAACTGAACTTAATTACTCAGTGTCAACACCTCTGCTAATCCCAATAACTTTTTTCAAGCAGACACTATTCAGTTTTACATAGAGTGAGTTTAATATTCTTCCTTTGAAAGGAATGTACGAAAAGGGAAAATCCCCCCCCCCCAATAGTTCTGTGCTTCAACAGGAAAAATTACAAAGTGGCTATTCCACTTTATTTAAGTGAGGCATTGGCTTTTTATTTTTATGCACACTGAAAGCAGAACATACTGTAGTCATGCTATTGGGAATGGCAGGGCAATCTGCCCCCTGACATTGTTTTCAAACAGTTGTTTCAAAAAATGGTTTCCTCGCCTTTCTTTTCTTTAAATGAAAATTGTGTTCAGGAACTCACACAGTATTGCACATCCCACAGGGTGTTTGTTTGTTTGTTTGTTTGTTTGCACAGGATGCATAGTGTTCATGCCCTGGCATATCACTGTTCCTCATTTCTACTGTAAATCAAGTCAGCAGGATCAAAACTCACATCATAGATGGTATTAAGAGAGAGCAGCTTGTGCAAATAACATGTAGGATTTTCATATGGAAGAGAAATTGCCACGTAAGACACTCTCTTTCATAGTTGAGTTATTTGGGTAACTATAGTGTATAAACAGAAACCCATGTAGAAAGTCAGCGTAAGGATTTCACCTTGAATCATTCATCTTAGAAGCACAGAGCCGAGCAAGCATTTAGGCTTGAGTAGGGACCAGAGCTTGTCTCTCTATATTTTGGAGCTGCCCAAGGTCCTGAACTAGTATTACTGCTATATAAAATGAGTGGCCTGTTCTGCCATGTGACTGAATAATAGTGATACCCTGACCACAATTCCATTGGTATCAATTAGTGACCAAGAAAAATAACTTAGGAAAATTACTTTTTGGACCATTAATTCATGGAAATCTCCTACCTGGCTGCTCATCCACTTCAAAAACTTGTAAATCCAGAACTTTTTTTGAAACTTTGGCCATCACAAAAAGTTAAATTAATCAAAACATGATCATACTTATTCATGCTAATACTGATAAAACGTGATAAGATCACATTGTGGAAGCTCTAATTAAAGCAGTGGCAGGAGCTTAGGTTTCATGGAATATTTAGTGAAAAATGAATACCAAATCGAAATTAAATTTAGATTTATCATAACGAAGTATTGCCAGCTTCACACCTGAAGCAGATGGAAGGCAACTGCATCCGTAAATCAGTCTTTTCAAATTACAACATTTTATGAAGCTCATCTGCATTTTAATCACACATAAAGGGTTTATTCCTGGAAAACCTTAAGAATGCCAATTTTGCCACCTGGAAATACATGGGAGAGTTCATAGTAAATCAAATCAAATATGCTACACATTTTCATTTTGCATATATTTCCCTCTTGAGTGTATAGTTTGAAGTACCCATAGTTTTTATTAGTAGCAATATATAATACCATGAAACTTAGAATACCTCTGTCTCATATTCCAAATCCTACTAGAGAGCTGATGCTTTTTCAAGAAGGGCTAGAGTGTGATGCTTTTTTCATGCAATAGTTTTTTTTTAAATACAAACACCTTCCTATGGTAAAGTGGAGTTATGTGATCAGCAAAATTCTAGGGATTTTCTGTTTGTTACTCTAGCATGACTACTAGTTTAACAACCACAAATAAAAGGAAAGCTCACCATTCATAGGTGTCCATAACGTGCAAAAATAAAATTCTCATTGTCAGTGTAAGAGTTCCAATTAAATGTTTCCTCCTGTTTTTGATGGCCCCAGGGACCACACCAGGCAGCTCCTCAATAAAACATATGCTAGAAACAGCTCCATATTTTGAAGTGCCCAACCTCCAGCCTCTGCCGCAGTGTGCCACAGCAGTGAAAAAAGCAAACTCAATGCTAGGGATCATTAGGAAGGGTATAGAAAATAAGTCAGAAAGTGTCATTTTGCCTCTTTATAAATCTATGGTGAGGCCCCATCTGGAGTATTGTGTACAGTTCTGGTCACTATACCTCCAGCGCCTAAGAGGTGAACTGATTGAAGTTTATAAAATCTTACACAATGTGGACAAAGTAGATAAGGAAAAGCTGTTTTCCCTATTGTACAGCACTAGAACTTAAGGGCATTCCATGAAACTTTTGGGTGCTAATAAGAGAAAGTACTTTTTCACCCAGAGGATCACTGGTCTATGGAGCTCCCTGCCAGAAGAAGTGGTGACAGAAGATCTTATATTCTTATGCTCTCACCCTCCTAACAAATATTTTTTCATAATAGGGGAATGTTGGCTGTTTTGTATCATTTTCTTTCTAAAGTTAGCTTATGCTTTGTCCACATGCATTTTGTTTTCTGGCAATTGTCAGCTTACCTAAGCGAATACTCCAACATGCAATTATTTATGCATATATACAAGCTGTGAATGGGCCTTTTTGTTTTTGGTGTTCTGTTTGGGCATGATGTTGGAAAGGAAAGCTGACAACAAAGCTGCATTTAGGAACTCAAAATGACTATTATTTTCTTCATTAAAATCTACAGAAAGATAATAATGGGTTCTTATAATGTCATAAGCATCCCCCCCCCCCAAAAAAAAACCCTACAAGTAGCATAAAAACTAATATAAAATGGAAGGTACTGGGTTACAGTAAAGACTGAATAATTTTCAAATATTTTCTTTTCAAATCCCTGTACCCACCATTTATTATTTTGTATTCCTTTTCTCAGCTCTATCTAACACTGTGGTGGTGGTGTTTCTGGTATGCAATTTAAGGATACGCAAATACCTCCCACTTCACTTTAGTCTTCATGATTTGTCTTAAAACTCACAACCAAATAAAATTAAAGCACAAAATATCTGCCAATCATTGGGGGGGGGGGAGGATATTTTTTCCTGGAAGTTCCACAACTGGGGGTTCCATGAGGTCTTGGGCTATTCTTTGAATCCTCAACTCTTAGTCCCTTCTTGCTTTGCGTTTCCTGGTTCTGCTGTTACAGAATTACTTTTATTTCCCAAACTTTTTTGCAAATGTCAGCCTTTTTAGCTCTTGAAGCACAGAAATAACATTTTGTGCTTTGGAAGGCCCTGGTTCAGTTCAAGAGCCACATCAGGCCTTCTCGCTTTGCTATAGAAAGAAATAACATTTCTTCATTTCATTTTAAGAAAAATTGCCAGAAGTGAAGCACATGCCTAAAAATGATGATGATGATGATGATGATGATGATGATGATGATGATGATGATGATGATGATCTCAGCTTTAATTATGTCTAGCACCAACTTGCACTATTACTGAATATCTCCATAATATTAATTGCTATCTCCTTCCATGTGTTTGGGGAAAGGACTGCGTTATCTGTCAGGACGGCTCCTTCCGCAGAATACTGCCCATAACACCCAATCATCTCAGGCAGGGCATTTGAAGGTGCCATCTCTGAAGGAGGCCTATAAATCTTTGACGATGAACCATAGCTGGGGCTGTTTCACAAAATCAGTGATTGTACCACTTTATTACTGCCTTGGGCAATTCTGGGAATAAAGGCAGGATAGAAATATTTCAAATAAATACATTTTTAAAAATACAGAAACTATCATGGACTACAACAGTTTGCACTTTCCCCAGATACAAAGGACTGAATCCAGTTATTAGTGTGAACTAGAGTAGACCCATTGATTCAATGAGATTTACATAATTTGTTAACAAGTCTCATTTCTTTCATTTGCCAATTTGATTTAGCCCCAAAGGCTATGTATAGTGATATGTGTGCAGCAGCCATGGGGGTCAGGACTAAGATAAAAATCGAACATTTTATAATAGATGGTGAAGATTCATCTTCAAGCAGTGCACACATGACAGCCAATCATACCCTGATGTATCTTCTGAAATACTGAACACCTGTATAAAAAGTAAAATGCCCAACATAATTTATTGAATATCTTTTTCAGGGTCATAAGAATGAGGCTTTCCCAGTAAAGCATCTCTCAGTAAGAATTTAAGACATACTGCCTTACCAGGAAAATTGCATTCTTGTGCCCCTAGAGAAGATCTTCAGAGAAATACATTGGGCATTTTACTATTTTATGATATTCATATTTTTCCCCCAGTACCATTCCAAACCTTTTCATCTTTGGAAAAAAATGCTTCTCGTCATCTGAAATAAGAGGTAGCTCAACCCCAAATCTGCTTCACATCAAGATTCTCAGATCACACTAACATTAGGCTGAGAAGTCTGAGTAGGAGTATTTCGAGCTTAGTGAATTTCCTATTTTCAAAATTCCTGGCAAACCACTTCTTATAGATGTGAAGAATTCCTGCTGAGTTTCTGAATCTTGATAAGACACAGCAAGAGAGCAAAAACTGCTGACCCATTTACACACCCACCCACCCAACTTCCTACCTTCAGAACTGATAAAGGACACAGCACTACGGAAGGCAAGAGATAGCTGGAAACCACTCTATAATCTTTATGAAAAAGAAATGTGCAGCTAAATAACTCCAACAGTATTATGAATTTTACAGTTATTAGTATTGATATATAGAGCAACATTATAAACATACCACTTGAGCTCTCCTGATTATATTCTTAGAATTCCTACTCCACCCACCCTGTGTAGGGAACCCTTATAATATGGGGTGGGTGGGGGAGGAAAAAAGAAAAAAATTATGCAGAAATAATGCTGTAACAGAACAAGAAAGCCCAAAGCAGAAAGAGATTCACATTTCAAGCACTAATGAGAAACCCAAGTTCTCCTGGAAACTTCAGTCACACTGCCCTTAGGAAGCAGTATCTTTGTGTGACAAAGTGGCCATTTTGTGAGGTCATATATTAAAGAAAGGAGAATGACTGCTGTTTGTTTTACTCTCATTTTCAGAAAATTGGGAGAATTGATATTGTATGCATTTTTAAGGCAGCCACAGCCTTCAGCCTTTGTGTGTAAAATTTGTGTCATTACACTGAATTTGTGTGTGATAGATGACAGTAGCATTAGCAATAGAACTTGAACCAACTAAATTACAGTCACCCCCCTCTGATCACTGGGGTTAGGGACCAACCCCACCCGTGATGCATGAAAATCCACGATATGTGGAAGCGGGTGGGGTGAGGCCTAGGGGCGGGGGGTGATCGCGTGCCAGTCCGAGGTTTCTAGGAGGAGTTCAGGGGCGGCACGGAGTGACCCGATCACCCCCCGCCACCCCCATGCGACTCCGAGGTGTCTTGGAGGAGAGCAGGGGTGGCGCAGAGCGACCCAATCGCCCCCCCTGCCACTTCTCCACGGGGCTCAGAGGCTTCTTGGAGGAGTACGGGGGTGGTGCTTTGCCAGGACCCTGCCTGTCACAGAACCTGACTCTGAGGGGTTAAATGGTGAAGAGCTGCTGGAGGAGCCTTGCAGCTCAAGTCAGCAGGCAGCTGGGTCTGATGACTCAGCTGAAAACATATTTTCTCCCCCTAGAAGGGCTATGAGCAGGATTCTGCAAAGATGTGCTACCAGGAGAGCTAGGGAAAGGGTCTTTGATGCTAGATGGGGAATCAGGTCAGGAAGCCCTGAGTACTAGCAGGAGCCTTTCCAGAAAGAAGGGTGTGTTCCCTGTTTTGAGATAAAGCTGGCAAGCTCACCTTGAGCTCTCTGTGGGAGCAACGTGTCATTTGAACTTGCAACCACGTTCCTGTCTGTGACCTTGGCTGTTTCCTGATTTTGGACTGGCTTCCTGGACAACGGCTTGATCTGTTCCCTTGGGTTTGGCATCTGGTTTCCGTGAGACATTCTGGTTTTGACTTGGACTGTTAATTGCTTGGAGTTGGATTCTGTTATTTATCTGGCACTTGATTGTTGCAAAGGACTTGAACTTGCCTGGCTTTCCACTAAAGATCTTGGCAAAGAACTGAACCCTGTTTGTGTGTGTGCTCTGTGAGCGGGGCTTGACATGCAGAGTGACCTGATCACCCCCCACCGCCCCCCATGTGGCTGCGAGGCTTCCAAGCATGGGGGGCAGCTCTGAGGCTTCTCGGAGGAGTGCAGGGGGCAGCGTGGAGCAACCCAATTGCCCCCCCAACCCCCCACATGGCTCCGAGGTGCAGGTACTGTGATCCCATGATGTATTGGGACCGCAGTACCTGAATTGTGAAATGGCGGGGGTGACTGTATACATCTCCCAGTAGAAGAGGAGGGAGAAGAGAAAACAATGTGGGCTTTGCCTATATTGTTGCAATCAAGCAAAAATTGAGTGCTTTGGGTTTTACTCTTCCTCATCGCAGGTCAGAATCATTTATTTCCCACCTCACAATTTTCATCCTACCCCACCCCACCCCTGCATACGGACATATACAAACACAAACAAATACTTCCAAGTATTTGGATATCAAAGTATGGGGTCTACAAATCAACTTGAGAAAATAAGTCACCATTTGCAAGACAAATAATGTGAACTGAAGCAAAGTGCATAACCCTGCTGATGAGCAATAAATAAATACATCATTAATTGTGCAGTGTGCACTTCTGCTAAACATGCAGCAACATTTCCAAAAGCCCACAACATCTATATCAGTATTGGGTACAAATAGCATTACATTGCTAAATAATAGTGTCACTCTTCTAGTCAGTTTGAAGAGGAAATATCTGATTCAAAAGTTAGAGGTAAACACCAACTACTGCTCTTCACTGTAAAGATTAACAGGGTGCCAATAATTTTGTTATTAATGATTCATTTGCTTTTAATATCTCGTGTTTCCATGACAACAGCAACAAGCACAGTTTTTAATAATTAGCACAGTGTCATGAGAAAATTAAACCATACTCCAGTACATAAAAATGTTCCAGTCTAGATGTTTTTTTAAGTGGAATGAGGTTTTCAAATTGTGTTATCATTTGGTTAGAGAGCTGGATGGCCTCGTCAAGCCAGACCACCATCTGAGGTAGGAGGAAGGAAGCCCAGGAAGCCTAACTGGACCAACACTCTCCATGGTTCCCATATATCTGCCTACTGGAATGACTCTTGCATCTACATCTTCATCCATACAGTAAGCAGAGTTTTCCTAGCATGTGAAATGGGAAATATCTTCAAGCTTCCTCATTGTTTAAATCAGCATAAACCCCAAGCCCATAATACAACTGATTACCTTTGTTACTACTGTATGATAAACTTGTATCTAGTGTTTATAAACTGTTTGATAGTTTAGTAGTCTAGGCATCTGGCTGTGAAGCCTGGGATTGGGAGTTTGATCCTCCACCCTATTCCTTGACAAGGACTGGACTTGATTGTCCATAGGGCCACTTCCAGCTCTGCAGCTCTAAGAATGTTCTCGCTTTCAACTCATTGGGATGGTAAACCTTTGGAGCATGCATCTGTGAAGATTCTCAGCCATCCAGGAGAGGTTATCTGAAAGTTGAATCATGGCAACTGGACTTCTTTTTCTTGAGAGATTGAAATGTTTTGGAACTCATCCAAGCAGCTTCATCAGTCTGAGGAAACTAAGTGGCGAGGCCTCCAATTTATGGTTCACCTTGATTTCACATCACCCTGGTCTGAATAGACTCATTAGGTGGACAATGGCCTGGGGTGCATGAAAGTCCCACCTATGCAACCCTTCCCAACACCGATTAAGTATGGGTTGTTAGCTGTAGCCTTGCTGGTAGAGGTGTGAAGTACTTCTGATTTACTTAGGGACTGATGAAAGGAGAGCTTGATAAGTAGCAGACAGATTGTGCCTGAGTCCCCCACCTCTGTTGAGAGAGGGATTTCAATACACACATGAATGACTTCCCTGACCTCTCTCTTGAACCACCTGTTTTTTCTGTCTATTATGTGTACATCCTCATCTTTGAATGACTGCCCGTTGTCCTTCAAATGGAGCATGTATGCTCTTCTCTACTGATATACATCCCCTGAGTATCCCATGGAGTCTATGCATATAGATCCTATTCCCTTTTGCATATTATCAGTCCCTCACAAATGTGAAAGGCCGTGGAGATGAATGGAAATGGCATGAAGGTGGAAGCAATCCCAACAAGTTTGTTTCTGCATTCATCCTTGTATAATTTTTATCTTTAATGTAGAAGAGATGATCTTCTAAAAGGAATACCAGAGCCAGTCCTATTAGATTGCACAGAAACACTTCAGGGATTATAGCTGTCATGCTGTTTATAATTTCTCCAAAATAATTCTTCTGGAGTCATAGAACTGGCCATAATGTTTTTGTTTTGCAAGAATATCACTCACAAGGTCAAATATTGTTCCTGCTGTTAAAAGCTACTAACAGTGTTGCTGTTACAAACCTCCTCACAATGTATAGGTAGAAAGGGAGGGGGGGGGACAGACAGATCAGGCAATGAATTTTGGTGGAGAGAATCAGCTCTAGTTTGCAATAAACTCCTCATTTAAGAGTGGAGCCTGCCTATCATCCTTAATAAATAAATAAGAACTGTGCAAGTACATTTTTAGAGCCATTGGCAAAAGTGACTAGAAATGCCCATGTACGGAATATGTGACTGCCCAGTTCCAGCTTTTAATTTTAGAAAGAAACAAAATTATGATTTTGGGTCCCCCTCAATTATTCTTCAAAGTTTGATGTCTGTCACTAGATTGATGGTGAGAGTTTTGTATTGGTTGATATTAGAGATGGGCACGACTAGGGAAAATGATGTTTTCGAGTTGTCGTGTGTCGGAGGCAGTTCGTTTCAGCTCATTTCCGTTTTTCGTGAAATTTCGCAAAAATTAGTCAGTTTGTTTTTTCGATTTTTTCGTTGTCGTTAGTACTGGTTTGGGGGGGGTAGCGGGCTCCTGGAGGGAGCTGCAGGAGTCAGCCAGAGCCACAAGTGACGGACTGGCAGACTCTTTGCACCCGCTGTGTCTCACGTACTTGTATGTAGTGCAATGCAAGTAGATCTGGCTTAGGGTTAAGACGGGTTAGCGCAAGGGCTAGGGTTAGGCTAGTTACGGGTGAGGTTAGGGTGAGTATTGGGGTGCACCTCTGGGTGCCTCTCTGACCCACTTAGAAGGACAGTGTACTGGCGTATGGGTTAGGCTTAGGGTTCGGGTTTGGGCTACGATTAGTGGGCTGTTTATGCCCAATTGGCACATCCCAGAAGTCTCTGTGGTCAACCTGGCCAAGTGGCCATGCGATCGGTGGAAAATTTGCATGGTCCACTCCCATGGGCGAGCCCATCATTGCGAATGTGCAGGTGTAAAAAAATAAAATAAAATAAAATAAAATAAAATAAACGGAGACTTTTTTTGCAAGAAAAACCCACTGCTGCTACTGTAAAAATTCAAGCATTTAAATTAGCTAATTTTCGCATGTTTCTGTGGTGCTTTGGTGTGGTTTTGGGCAACGATTTCAAAAAAAATATTGCGGTCGTCATTTTGGATCCCCCGCACTGCATGGCAAATGGATGCGCCTTCCCAGCCTGGTACCAGCAGCGCAGCAGTAGCAATAGCCAAGGAGAGGGGGGCGGGGAACCCCCCCCCCAAAAAAAAATAAAACACCCTTCTGGCCTGGTAGGTGCCCTCAGACAGTTTTCGCCTACTTTTAGGGCCGGGAATCGGGGTTTTTTTTAACTTTTAAAAACTTTTTTTCTGCGCCGCTTGGCATTGCGCGATCGCCGCGATGCAAGTAACGAGCACGACAAATCAGACCAAATTGTTCGTTCGTCGGTTCGAGCTTGAATTCTGTCGGAGTAATTCCCGTTACCGTTTCTGTAGAGTAACGGATACGAGTAACGGAAACGGAAACGGGAATACCGCTAAGTCGTGCCCATCTCTAGTTGATATACAAATATTTATTCTTGTATCTAACCTACCTGACTTTTCCACTGTTGATAAACTCTTATGTTTTCTAGCCAAAGAGAAACTAAGCATTAGTTTTATGGCTGTACTACTACAAGAGAGGTGAGAAAAGGGGATTCTTCAGGTTTCTTGTGGTTCTCATCAGTCTTCCTAAGTGCCCTCTCCTTGAAGAAAATGCCCCTGAAAGGTTTGGGTTCAAATTAAAAAGGCAAATGATGTATCCCGTAGGCCTCATGGGTACACAATTTGCCATGTACATACCTTTTCACTTCTCAGAATCTTTAAACCTTAAAAGGCCTTTCTTTAAAAGTGGAAATGACTTAGTATTCTCAAAAAAGAATATTTATGGCCTTAAACAAAACCTATAGGGACAAAACTGGGGCAAGTTGTACTTACTGAGTCAAATAGCCTTTGAGCGGCTAAAATATATATTATTTGGTTGGTATATGGGAGTGTTAGAGTGGAAAATAGTCTTCCAAGTTTCATGGGAGACAAAAAATGGACCTTGGATAGATGGGAGTTGCCTGTCTTATGAGTTAAAAACAGTTAAAAGCAAATATCTTACATGGTCTTCCCCTCTCCCTCTTCAGGTTGGTGAAGAGTTAATCCTACTTTTGTTAAGAGCACATTTAACAATATATAATTACACCTTTATTCTGAATGAAATCTTTTTATGACATTTGTAAGGTTCAGAATATCTTTGTCCAATTAAAAAGGTATAATTTCACCTATTATGTGTCTGCCCAACACAACTACAAAGACTTTGACCTAAAAAATTTTCTGCAGCAGTATGTAAATTTTTTCATTCATATGGATGAGTTGAGGAGGAATAAAACCAATATTAATAACTTGAGAGAGAACCATACAGATGGTCTCATGGATGTGTTTATGCTTTGAATGTGTAATTTCCACTTTGGACTGTTATTGCTCTTCCTTGTCTCCAGACGGGTGAGCCACAACATTTTAAAACATATGAACTCAGATCCTCCTTCCTCCACACATCACCCACTTTTTCTTCTTCTTTTAGAAAACAAAGCCTGTGAATAGAATCTGACCAGCATTCAGTGGCCTGAAATCTAGTTTCTAAGGAGCATTTGAAGAGAGAAATCTAATTGAAGCGCACAGATACAACTATGTATCCACAGTGTTTTGGGGGGGAAACTTTTTTCCCCCTTCAAGAGGGACAAAATGTGTTTTGTCAGGGACATCACTTGAGATCTTAGCTTGAAAAAAAATTGAAACATTCCAATATACCATTACAAGAGTGACATTTTAATCAGCAGTATGTGAGGGATGTGAAACCAAATTCCCAGTTATATACAGTCCTGCTGTGTTTTCTTCAATTATTAAAGTCTTGGGTAGTAGTGCTACTCTGAAAATGTTGTATCACGAGTCATCATATATTTATGTATCAATTACACTCTTAATTCCTCCTTATCATTCAGACACTTACTAAGTTAGAATAAAGGCCAGTTTAAAAAAAACAAGCAAACAAATTGCTATGTCTGCTTCTGATATGGGATTGCAGACTTCACCCAAAATAACTGCTTTAAAAATCTCAGCCTTTTAAATACTTGATTATCTAAGACAATACGTATTAGACTCCTACTCTTGGTGATGCCCAGTTAGAAAGGCCTTTTAAAAGAAAGTGACCTACCTCCTTCAGTTTTCTCCTTGCAGTCACATTGCCAGTTCTCATTTCTACATGAGTTGTACAGTGTAAATCAAAGAGCTGTAGCTATGTTCAACCATTCAGAAGCAAAATAGAAGAATTCAACAGCATGGGGAGTTTTAAGCAATTTGTGAAGAATCTTGTAGCATTTCAAAAAATGTTCATTGTGGCACAAACATTCATAGGAAAGAGTCTACTTAAGTAGAAATCATTTTTCTCTGTCCTGTTTATGTTTCTAATAACCCTGCCTGTGAAGTGTCACACCACAGAATTGGGTATGTTGTAGACAACAGCTGAGCTAAATATTTTAATTTATAATAATATTAATCTTAGAACTGAAGAGCTAGAAAGGAACCTATGGATCATCAAGTACAACTCCTATCAAGGAGGCACAGAAGTTGAACTCCCAACTAGAAATGAGGGTGAATTGAAAAATGGGCCATGTTTTTTGGCAAATTCAGTTGATTCATCGACATGTGTTGATTGATATTTATTATAAATACAGCATCCCAACAAATACAAATTGACAAGGTTTGTTTTATTTTTTTTAGCAAATTTTGTTTTGTTAATTTGTTGGGGTATAAAATGCCACCCAAGGCATATATATCATTTTATCTGAAGTGCCCCACCAAAAGTGTTTCTGTCTTAAATTGAACAGGCTTCCAGTTGTGACAAACAGCTGCTGTTTAAAGAATGAGGGCTTGTTTTTAGAACAGCATTTTTAAAGGAAAATTAGCTACAGCTAGGCATTTAAATCATGTCTTGTGTCTTCCTTATTTAGTATATGACAGTACATATATCTCCTCACTTCCTTACATTGATGATGGATTTAATTGTTTCAGTCAGTCTCTGAAAAAAATTGTGAAATTTCAATACTGATTTTTTTTGCATATTTGTACAGTATCTGCAACAGAAACTTATAATAATAGGGTGAAGAAGAAGAAGAAGCCATGTTATTTGCATTGTTGCAGATAGATTATATCATTAAAAATAGTCAAATTGGATGGATTATTTATAGAGATGGGCACGAAATGAATTTTGGTTCATTTTGTTATTCATTTCATTATGTAACAAAATGAATAACAAACTTCCCCCTCTAAGAGAAACAAAACGAAACGAAATGGAAATTTTCATTTCATTTTGGTTCGTTTTGTTTGCCGGCAATGTCTCCTAAGTGGTGCTGCTCCCAGGGTCCTCCGTCCTGGCTGCAGGGAGGGTCCAGGAGCCGGGGGGGGGGGGGGGGGAAGGGGGGGAGCTGACTGGCTGTGCTACAGCTGATAGGCAGCCATGTGGTCAGCAGTAAAAAAAAACTACAATACAATTAAAATAAAATAAAATAAAATAAAAAGATCCAGTGCGCGGGCCGAACCCGGATCGCCGAACCAGCCTGCGGGCCAGCCCCCCAAAAAACCACACCCTGATCTGCTGTGTGGGCCTGGTACTGGTGTGCAGGCACCAGACCCAGCCCATGGGCCAAAAGTAAAAAAAAAGGGGGGGTGACTGGCCCGTGCTACAGCTGGTAGGTGGGCCATGTGGTCAGCAGTAAAAAAATAAAATAAAATCAAAATAAAATCAAAATAAATAAATTAAAACAAAAAAGGGGTGGCCAGGTTGGTGCTCTAAAAAATAAAATAAAAAAAATAAAAAATAAAACAAGTACTGACCTGGCCCCAGGGGCCGCGCAGTCAGTGCTTTAAAAGCAAAAAATAAAATAAAATAAAATAATTTTAAAAAGGAGTACTTACCCAGCCCCAGGGGTGGCCGGGTCGGTGCTCTAAAATAAAGAAAAAATACAAAAATAAAAGATTTTTTTTTTTAAAAAAAAAAACATACAAACCCGAACCTGAACCGAACCAAGGGTGGGCCCGAAACAGATGAACCTGAACCATGGGTTTTCTGTTTTGTGCCCACCTCTAATTATTTATATTGATGGCATCTATCAGATGGCACTACTCTGCTCACTCAGTGTTCCATCTGTTTTGGGAAAGGACAGTACTTTTCTAGAGAGAAAAATATCTCACATACTGTATTTTGTACAAGCTATAGCAACTATTTGTCATCTTGATCTTGTGCTGGATATGAGATCTCTCAAGCAGGTTAGAAAATCTTCTGAATGCTGTATTATCAGGTTCAAATTCATGTAACTTCTGTCAGCACAAGGTTCCTCCTAATCAAGTTTATTTTGTTCAATTGCTCTTGTCATCTTTTTCATGTTGAAGTAATCCAAGGGTAAAGACTGAGAATCCCCCTTTAGCTACTATGAACGGTAGGAGATCAATAGGTCCACATAAGGAGATAAACTTAAGAAAAGTTAAAAGGTTTCAGAAGTTTAAAACACACTGTAATAAGTGGAGAAACAAAGGAACCCTATTCTATGGTTATTGCCATACTCATTTAGATAGCTAACTGTAGTAAATGTAAGATCTCCGCATTGATCCTAGACCAGTTCCTATTAGGTTTGTGGACCAGCTTTGTGTGTCATGACCTGGAATGTTCTTCTTTGGTCTCGAATCAGATCCTCTGACATTAGACATGGTCCTAACCTGAACTATAAACTGGAAAAAATGTGGTTTAGTTTGTGTCTTGCCAGAATGAAAAGAAGTTCCAAATGTTTCCCCCCCCCCACTTGGCACTTCAATTTGCTTCAACAAAATGAATGCTCTCCCACCCCATTCGTGCTGCCTATCTCACCTCCCTACCCGGCACCTCCTCTGCCTCTACTGCCACTATCTTAAGAGACAGTGGCCCAGCTTCTCTTTCAGGAACTCAACTACTGCCTCTGTGGATGATCAGCTGACAAGTGGGTGCAGGTGCAGAGAGAGCACACCCAGCTCCTGGAAGTGAAGCTGGACCACTGTCTCTGAAGATGGTGGTGGCCATAGCAGCAGCAGGACCAGGTAGGGAGGTGACAGGAAGGAGGAAGGTGGCAGAGAAAGAGGAGGCAGTAGGTTTTCCTTCCCCCAGGCCTGGACCCGAAAAATGAACTGCAAACAAGTTCATTTTTTTCTTAGGATTCTTGGTAAACATAAAGTAGACCATGAACCAGCCTGATTTGTCATTTTCTGGTTTGTTCCCATCTGTATCTGAAATATATTCCAACTGCAGCCAAGTTCCTGTGCCCAAATAAAGTCTATACCATCCACCTAGCTGCCCATGCCATTGGGCACCATTACAAGCAGCAGCTAGTGGGAGATGAGAGCAGCCCCTCTTTCACCATTCTGTTTGACCTCCCTAACAATTTTCTTCTGTTTGAGGACCGAACTTGGTATCTTACATTCCCTGCCCCACACCTGCTAGAGGAGTTGCCTCTGAAACAGTCCCATCACTGGTGCTGAAGTAAAAGTAATTCCATGTCCAGTTTTGATAGAAAAATCACAACCTTGCATACCCTTTAACACTTAGCACCTTCACCCACTTTGGATTTTTCTTCATGCTTCAGAGCCTTTGAGACTCCTGTGCCTTAATTAGCCTCCCTGCCTACCTCAAAGGTAGCTTTGTTGTCATGTTGGTCCACATTACATAAAAGAAAAGACAGATTTTTTTAATTATTTCCTTTAACTGAGAAGCATGCCTTCTGATCATTTTTGTCTCCTTTTCCAAGGACATGAAAGGGTGATCCTGGGCAGATTTCTCCACATTTTATTTGGCACCAAAATCGGAATGACCATATTCCAAACCCCTTCAACACAGTTCAAAACAGTTTGCATCTCTGTGTGGGATTGTGCTCCTGTGCAAGAGAGCTTCTCCTTCCACAGAGGCAGAAAAACAGTTTGGCCAGCCTGAGCCTATCCAATCCAAATGGACTGTGGAGATTAAAGACTAGAGATGGGCACGACTTAGCGGTATTCCCGTTTCCGTTTCCGTTGCTCGTATCTGTTACTCTACGGAAACGGAAACGGGAATTACTCCGCCAGAATTCGAGCTCGAACCGACGAACGAACAATTTGGTCTGATTTGTCGTGCTCGTTACTTGCATCGCACAATGCCAAGCGGCACAGAAAAAAAGTTTTTAAAAGTTAAAAAAAAAAACGATTCCCAGCCCTAAAAGTAGGCGAAAACTGTCTGAGGGCACCTACCAGGCCAGAAGGGTGTTTTATTTGGCGGGGGGGGGGGTTCCCCGCCCCCCTCTCCTTGGCTATTGCTACTGCTGCGCTGCTGGTACCAGGCTGGGAGGGCGCATCCATTTGCCATGCGGTGGGGGGGATCCAAAATGGCGACCGCAATATTTTTTTTGAAATTGTTGCCCAAAACCCCACCAAAGCACCACAGAAACATGCAAAAATTAGCTATTTTAAATGCTTGAATTTTTACAGTAGCAGCAGTGGGTTTTTCTTGCAAAAAAAGTCTCCGTTGATTTTTTATTTTATTTTATTTTATTTTTTTTTTTTCTTACACCTGCGCATTCGCAATGATGGGCTCACCCATGGGAGTGGACCATGCAAAGTTTTGGAGCCATTCCACCAATCGCATGGCCAGGTTTTGCTGACTGTACCAGGCTGGGAGGGCTCATCCATTTGCCATGCGGTGGGGGGGGGCGACCGCAATATTTTTTTTTGAAATGGCGAAACCGAAAATTATATTTTTACAGTAGCAGCAGTGGGTTTTTTTTGAAACAAAGTCTCCGTTGATTTTGCCCAAAACCCCATTCGCAAAGCACCACAGAAACATGAGTGGACCATGCAAAGTTTTGGAGCCATTTTCAAATCGCAGGTTTTGCTGACTGTAAGGCTGGGAGGGCGCATCCATTTGCCATGCGGTGGGGGGGATCCAAAAGACCACAATATTTTTTTGAAATTGTTGCCCAAAACCCCACCAAAGCACCACAGAAACATGCGAAAATTAGCTATTTTAAATGCTTGAATTTTTACAGTAGCAGCAGTGGGTTTTTCTTGCAAAAAAGGTCTCCGTTGATTTTATTTTATTTTATTTTATTTTATTTTATTTTTTTACACCTGCACATTCGCAATGATGGGCTCTCCCATGGGAGTAGACCATGCAAATTTTCCACCAATCGCATGGCCACTTGGCCAGGTTGACCACAGAGACTTCTGGGATGTGCCAATCGGGCATAAACAGCCCACTAATCGTAGCCCAAACCCGAACCCTAAGCCTAACCCATACGCCAGTACACTGTCCTTCTAAGTGGGTCAAGAGAGGCACCCAGAGGTGCACCCCAATACTCACCCGTAACCTCACCCGTAACTAGCCTAACCCTAGACGTTGCGCTAACCAGTCTTAACCCTAAGCCAGATCTACTTGCATTGCACTACATGCAAGTACGTGAGACACAGCGGGTGCAAAGAGTCTGCCAGTCTGTCACTTGTGGCTCTGGCTGACTCCTGCAGCTCCCTCCAGGAGCCCGCTACCCCCTCCCCAAACCAGTACTAACGACAATGAAAAAACGAAAAAACGAACCGACTTAATTTTGCAAATTTTCGCGAAAAACGGAAACGAGCCGAAACGGAACCGGCCCGACTAACGACAACTCGAAAAAATTTTTTTTCAAGTCGTGCCCATCTCTATTAAAGACATAACAATACGCCCTTGCTTTCTAGTGGCTGGACATCTTCTGTAGGATTTCATTAACAGTATTAATCCTTGCTGTTTGTATGCCTCTTTTTTAGCTAAAGTGCTAAAGAGGTCCATGTAAGGCTCCATTTCAAGAAAAGTTCAAAAATGCCTGCAAAGCCTTCCGACTTCAATGACACTTAGAGAAGAAATACTGCTTTAATACCGCAGTAGCTTCGAGTGGGCACAAGGGAACACTCAGAAGTCTTTCATGTGAATTGCTAGTGTGCTTCCAGAGGATTTAGAGACAGTGTTGAGGACTCTGAGGATTATACAATGTGCAAGGTCTCTTTACTATTCATTAATGAACTATAAGACAAGCCCCCTCATTTAAAGCTTCTGTGCCAAAAAAAGAAATGCAGAAGGCAAGGAGAATGGATACAGTGCATGCAAGTATAACTGGCTTTGGAATGGGCAGGTGGTGGGGTCATTTTGAAACATGGTTAGCTGGTGTTGGATGGATGTCTTTGTCCCCTGTGTTTGCAATATTGGAATAGCTGTCAACTGCTTCAGTCTACACATCTGCAGTGTCTTCAGACAAATGTGTAAACCCAGACAAAATTAGGATGCTGGTGTCCTTCTGCAGTGCCTATGGGATGAAGGAAGGAGCTGCTACCCACCTCCAGAGTAGAAAAATAGGAAAACAGAACTTGTGCATCTCATTCTGCTTTCATGGGTCTTAAAAATGGTTTCCAACTTCAATTCAGTAAAAAGAAAAATGAAATACAGTAGCCTGTAATACAGTACATAAGAACATAAGAACAGCCTTGCTGGAACAGGCCACAGCCCATCCAGTCCATCATTCTGTCTCACACAGTGGCTCACCATTTGCTTCAGGGTATTCTCAAGCAGATGTCTTCACCTGCTTACAATTTCCTAATCCTGCCTATCTCTCCAACCTGGAAGTTGGCCTTAGGCATCCATAATGATAGCCATTGATACTCCTGTTCACTGTGAATTTGTCTAATCATTTCTTAAAGCTGTCAAGGATGACAGCTGTCACCACTTCTTCTGTCAGGGTGTTCCAGAGACCAGTGATCCTCTGGGTGAAAAAGTACTTTCTCTTATTTGTTTGAGATCTATCACCCACAAGTTTCATGGAGTGCTCTCTAGTTCTAGTGTGTAATAGGGAAAATAGTTTTTCCTTGTCTACGTTGTCCACACTGTGTATGATTTTATAAACTTCAATCAGGTCACCTCTTAGGCGCCATCGTTCAAGAGTGAAGAGGCCCAGCCATTGGAGCCTCAGATGGTAAGGAAGGTGTTCCAGTTCCCTAATCATTCTGGTTGCCCTCCTCTGTACTGTTTCCATTTGCATAATATCCTTCTGGAGGTATGGTGACCAGAACTGTACACGACACTCCAGATGGGACTTCACCATAGAGTACTCCAGATGGGAGATCACCATAGAATATTCCTTCCTTCCTTCCTTCCTTCCTTCCTTCCTTCCTTCCTTCCTTCCTTCCTTCCTTCCTTCCTTGGAGCTGTAAGGTGGGGGTTTACCACCAGTTGTATCAGATTAAAAACAAAATCCAAATTATTTTTCCTTTATACCTTCTTTTGAAAGTTTGTGGTTCAAACAATTTGTTTTCTTTCTTCCATTTTACCTGCATCCTAGGTTCAACTAAAATGCACTGATATTGAAGAAGATATTTTTCAAAGGCTGTCTTGTCTTCAGACATAAGATGGATGATGACTAGAGAGAGGCCCTTGTGAGATATTCCTATTTGGGGAACAACAACTAGAAGTGCTAAAAGAGTGATTTGATCAAAATAATCATAATATTGGTCCAATTTCTGGAGGAGAAGCATCTTTTTTTGTAGATCTGTTTCGCTGATGTTCTGCTTGTTTACTTGAATTCATTGGGGCTTACTTCTGATTACACAGGTGTAGCTCTGCATAATTCATTTCTGATTTTGCCGCTCTTCACTCCCAAGCTCTCAAAATTATAAACTTTAAGATAATATTTTGAACAAAGGATTTTGTGCTGTGTGTGGTTTGGGGGGGGGCATTCTGATTTATTACACTATTTTTTAAAGAACTCGACAGACTGAAACAATCCATTTCAATGCAAATGTAACAGCCTCAAAACAGTCATCGCAATTTTGCATTGCAATAATATGAAGAGATATTGATGTGAGATTCACTATGACATGAGAGTTCATGCATTAAAGTAAGCCACTTCATCAGAGGCAGATTTTTGTTATTGGCAGGTATATACAGTATATTCATAAATATGAGGTGTGTGTGTGTGTGTGTGTGTGTGTGTGTGTGTGTGTGTGTGTGTGTGTGTGTGTGTGTGTGTGTGTGTAATGCAAACAGTAGAGTCAAATGGCAGTGAAATGAAACCAGAACAATGTGCAGGAATTCTACGTGAACCTCACATCAAGCAAAGTGACAGTTCACAAAAGTAGTAACTGATAAGAACCAAATTATTGTTGTATTGTTTAGGCTGCAAGACAGGCAATCCTTTTATTTATTTATTTATTTATTTATTTATTTATTTATTTATTTATTTATTTATTTATTTATATAGCTTGTATGCCGCCCACTACCCAAAGGTCTCTGGGCGGCTCACAATCAGAATGAACAATTAAAACATCAAGATACAATAAAATTAGAACAATAAAACATGTAAATGCAATAAATAAAATATATTAAAAACACCCCACTAAAATTGCCATCAGGACCCACAATCATTAGTTAAAAAACTTTTGGAATAGGAAGGTTTTTACCTGGCGCCGAAATGTTATCAACGTCAGCGCCTGGCGAGTCTCATTTGGGAGGGCATTCCATAGTCTGGGGGCAGTTGCTGAAAAAGCCCTATTCCTGCAAGCCATCCCCTTCACCTCCTTAAGGGATGGTTCTTTCAGGAGGGCTCCCTGACTAGATCTTAATTGCTGGGTAGGTTCATATGGAAGGAGGCGGTCCTTCAGGTATCTAGGTCCTAAGCCGTTTAGGGCTTTATATGTCAAAACAAGCACTTTGAATTGGGCTCGGGCAGCAACTGGTAACCAGTGAAGGTTATACAGAATCGGCGTTATGTGTTCTTCTGTTGATGCCCATATGGACAGAAACAACTCTAATTCTGAAAGTTCCTTTTGCTGTGCATGGAAAACATTTAGGTCAACACTGAAGCCTAATGGAAAATAGAAATGCTGTCCCATTTGGTTTAGAATGCTATACTTCCTGAGATCCCATATGAGTTCATTTATTGTTTTTTATCGAAAGTGGCCTGTTTGTTCTTTGTGACGGAAGGGCAATACATGGCCTAAAGGCTACATGCACCCTCTCGCCTGCCAATTGATTTATAGCGTCTAGCTCAGTGGTTTAGGTATCTGGCTATGGGGCCAGAGGTAGGGAGTTCAATTCCCCACTGTGCCTCCTGCGAAAAGAGCCAGTCTAAGTGGTCATGGGCAAGCTACACAGTCCCAGGGGAACACCAGAAGAAAGGAATGTTAAACCACTTCTATGTATTCTTTACCAAGGAAAGGGCCACCATAAGTCAGAATTGACTTGACAGCACACACAGAGAGAGCACTCTGAAGACATTTTTTCATAGAGGAAAAGAAAATATGTGAATTTACAGCTGAATCTTTCCCTTCTGTCCCTCAAACCAAGCTTCT
Organism: Phrynocephalus guinanensis; assembly: GCA_037367245.1. NCBI lineage: Eukaryota > Metazoa > Chordata > Lepidosauria > Squamata > Agamidae > Phrynocephalus > Phrynocephalus guinanensis. The sequence goes on from CM074740.1 coordinate 61,151,843, forward strand.
GGGATCTTCAAGTGGTCACACTGTTTCCCCATGAAATTTTCATCAATTGTATAAAAGTTTTTGCAAGAACTTTTCATTAATCTAAATTACTGAAAATACCTTTCTTCAAGCCCCAATGCTGACAGTAAGACGTTTAAGCTTTAAGAGAGAGATTTACTTGCATTTTGTGTTCCTACCTTTATGCTTTTTAATCCTGCATATTCCTGAAATGAATGCCCCAAGTATTTCTCTCACTTTGGTACCCTTGGATGAAACAAAATACCTGATATCGGATAGGAAAATATTTTCCCTTACATTGAATACTGCATCAGAAGAATCAAAGAACAAATCTTTCCAATTAATATATCTTTCCCCTTGGGCTAGGCCGACAAAGATAGCAGTGTGTGCACACCCCATAAAAACTTTCTGTACTATATGACTGGATATTTATCACCTCACCACCAGTCATTGCCCCTCTAAATGGAGATTGGGGGCTGTCCTTGGAGTTTGCTCCACCAAAAAGATGAGGACCAGGAAGAGGAAGGGGGGAGTGAAGAGGAAGAAGAGGAGAACCTGCTAATTGCTACCAATTAGAGATGGGCATAAACCGCCAAAATGGTGTTTTGTTTCATTATTCCTTTCTTTCCTGCCATTTTGTTTCATTACTACGAAATGAATTTTTTTTAAAAAAAAAACATTTCATATTTTGTTTCATTTTGTTTGGGTATTTTTTAAACTTTATTTTACTTTTTGTTTCTGTACCGCTCCCAGGCTGGGTTCGTGCTTTTTAATTTATTTATATTTTATTTTATTTTATTTTTCTGGGGGCTTTTTTTTCTTTTCACAGCTGAGAGGAACTTGCTTCTGTTTGGCCCAGGACCGGCTGGCCCACGGGCCAGACCTAGGATTTTTTTGTTATTTATTTATTTTTATTTTTTGCCAGGGCCAGCCGGTGCCGTTTTTTTTAAAAAAAATTTAATTTTTTCCAGCACCGACCACGTGGCCCCCAAGGGGGTCCCATCTTCTGTTCAATTTTTCTAGAGTGGGAGCTCACACTCAGGCCTCAAGGTGGAATGGTTGGGAAATAATGGTAATGCATGTCCCAGGTGTCAAAAGTGCTACTTATGAGCGTGTATCTAAGTGAAAACAACTGTGTGGGACTGGAAGCATGGCAGATTCAATGAGCTTTCACTAATTGATTTTGGACACTGTATTCTGAAAATCTAAAGATCTTAATGAACTTCTTAAGTTAAGTATATCCATTATATGGGTTAATTACCATTTGCCCTTTGCTTTATAATTTAGACTTCATAAAGGCTGAGAAATTCTACTAATTAGCCTCAGAAAACATTTTATTCCAGAAGACAGAAAAAGAAGGTAGTGGCTTATATTTTGGTCCCTTTATCCCAGAATATAATATACTTGGATCTAGAACAGTATTCCTTATCATTACTTCTCTCTGGACAATATGTGAAGACTTCTAAGAGCATAGGCAGCTTGCAGTCAGAACATGAGGGAGTGGAATGTTTCACTCTAAAATATTCAGGTGAGGCACTTTCTTCCTGTCCCTGCCCAATGTTCTTTTCTGGAATATGTAGAACCTTTTAGAGACCAAGTGCCCAAACTGCAATTCAAAACCAAGTAATTTTTCACAAAGTGCCAATATAGCAATTTAACTTGAATACAGGTGGCTGTGAAGGGGCCTTGTCAGGTGCCCACAGAAAGGGCTCTGAGGGCCACCTTTGGCACCCATGCCATAGGTTTGCCAACACTGTTGTAGAAGGAATATGTATATCCATGAAATGATCCTTCTACATTTTTATTTTCAAACTATATTTATAGTTTGTGGAAGTGTATTAATCTATCACATGATAAGCACTATATCACAGTCAGCAGAAATAAACGTTTGACTATTTGCTAACATTTCTTTCTCCCTCTCATTCCTGAAGCATAAAGTGGGCCCTTGTTTCATGAAATATCACCATTATTTAGGAGTATTTATTTTAAACTGAACCCAGGAGCTAATTAGATTATTTGTCTCTTCTCTCCGCATACTACTGCAGAGTTCTCACTTTAATACAAGCACAGAGAAACCAGCTTCCTTCCTATTTTATAACTAATGCATGTTAGGTATTTATTATGTGGGATTTTAGAGACCTGTATTTTGGGGGTTTAAGTATGTGTCCTTATGCAAACTATTAGCTTTCTGATTGAATTAACAGCAAACCTGGTGCAAACATAAAGACATGTTTGTAGACACTCATCAAGAACCATTCATGGATTCTTCTCCTTCCCTAATAGGTATCTTTCCATTTTCAGAATTCAAAAATGTTACTCTCTTTTTGAACTAGAGCTTCCAGAATTGCTGAACTCCGTCCATTACTAAAAAAAGATTTCTTGGGGGGGGGGGAGGGAGACGTAGTTTATTATCCCAGGGATCCCTTTTTTGATATATCATGTCTGTTTTTTTGCCAGAAGAGATTGAGCTGCTGGTCTACAACCTGTGTCAAGTAAGACACACACACACCCTTGAGTGCTCTTGACACACCTGGTGAAAAGCAAACACTGTGGGTTATTTATATCCTCAGGAATCCAACAGAAGGTGAAGCTAATGGCAAATAGAGCTTTAGTCTATATTTTCCTCAGCTCCCCAGTATTTTCCCCTAGCTCTTCTGTCTCAGCAACTCATCACCACAATGCTCAAGTCATTTCATGTCTCCTTATGAATTCATTAATCTAGAATATAGGGTTGGTTTACAATTCACTGCCTGCTGTCTAGATCATGCCTTGCCTGCAATTTGAGGCTGACAGTTAGCAGTATTCTTTATATTATGTCCTCTTCTAATTTCAGAGCATCGAACTGTAATATCTGCTACTGAATTAAATGGGGTCTGCAAAGGCACAGTAGCTGAAGGTACAAACATATATGGTTAAAAGATTGTCAGTTACATCTGGCATGGCTGTAAACCTGAGCAATCCCCAGCAGTATCCGTCTCAGTGAAAACAGGTAATGTTTCATGACATTTTAAAAGCATCAAGTTCATATCAGACTACCAACTACATGAGTGCATCACTAGTTCAAAAAAGAAAAATCGAGCTTTTAAAACACTGCACAAGCACTACCCCTATATTTTATAAATAAGCTGATGTAGAATTTTCTGACATTTATGGGCATTTAGAAATTAAGCATGTGCTTTTAGTTGGATATTTAAGATCTAAACCATGAAATGTACTGTTAGTTTCATACCTTCAGGGGAGAATGCATTTCCTACTAACCTTGGATGCATTGCAATTCTACAAGAACTTCTACAGTATAGGAATGGCCCCGTCAGTAAAATGTTTTCTCCATGTTACACAAGATTTGATAGATATAAACTCAACTTCTGTGAAGAGTTCCTATTGTGACTACTGTATATGTTGTGACACCTCAGTCCACATTGCCTACATAGTAATACGTGTCTCACCTGTTGCACTCTATAAGGAAGCTTGCTTGTCCACATCTATTTAGGTCTTCCTGACTGTTTTATTTTTTTTCTAGAAAAAGAGGCTTTCTCATCCTCAGGATGCTTTATAATTTGTTTGGAACGTCTTTTGCTTTTATTTTAGAGCTTGTTACAGAATTGTCCCTCATTCATATCTTTCTGTTGTTCTACAACAGCCTTTCTAGTTTTTTTGAGCTTTATTAATTCATTTTTTTAATTTAAAAAAGCTCAGTGGAAGGAGTTATTGCATAGCATCTTCCCTGGGGCTTTAATCGTATGATGAGATGCCTTGGAGGGTGTGGACCACCAAAAAGATCTGTGCCCAGTAAAAGACAAACACAAACATATCTCACAACTAAGGTAAATGCAAGAACCTCAAAACCCACTAGAAGAAAAAGATGAAAAAAATTATTTCCCTTCACAAATAATGTGAAACCAATTTATCAGTTTCTTTCTGCTCATGCCAGATGAAAATGGGCAAAAGTAAAAAGGAAAATTTCAGCACAACAGAGCTGGGGTGCAGTGGCATAGCTAGAATTTGGAGCGCCCGGGGACAATGTCAGTTTTTACGCCCTCTATTCCCCCCAACCATGTCTCACCCATCCAGTATGGGGGGGCGGATCCTGGGGGAACAGTGGGGGAGGGGAAGAAGGACCACTCCTTCTCCTGCCCTCTTTGTGGGTCTCCTTTCCAGTTAAGGTTCTCCTGTGCAAACCGCACAGTGTGTGGATAGTGCCAAGCATACAATGTTTCTCTTTTTTAAAACATTACCTCCATAGCATGCTCCCTCTTCCTCCTTTCGCCCGGCTAAGGCCTCGCAATTGTTAACCCAGGGAAGAGAGGAGACGGAAGCAGGTGATGTCTTTTTTTTCCAAGCAGCACCTCTGTTGCACGCTTCCCTCTCCTCCTTTCCCTGGGCTAATGATAACCAAGCCTTAGTGGGGGTGGGGGAAGGAGGAGGGAGGAGCAATCAATGGAGGTGCTGCTTGGAAAAAAATCAACTGCTTTCCTCTCCTCCTTTTCCCCAAGCCTTAGTGGGGTGAAAGGAGGGCTGCTGGTGGGATGGTGCATGACTTCCTCTTCCTGCCCGCCCCCCAGATTGCTGTGTGCCCTGGGTCAAATGCACTCTTCCACCCCTCCCTAGTTACACCATTGCTGGGGTGATTTGTACAGACCTCCTCTAAACCACTCACTTGCAAAACTCTTCTGACCAGAAAGCTCATCTTAGGGAGGTTCCATGCAAATAGTCCAACTTTTTTCTTTTACTTTTGCTTTGAATCCTGAAGGATTTTTTTCTAACTACAAACGGTATTCTTCATCACTGGAAATGGTTGTTTCCAATTATGTTGTCTGTCTAGTGGAAAGGATTTATATGTTAGCAAAATGGTTTTTGTGATCTAAAATTTGACCTGCAGGAGAGGGAGTCAAGATTTTTGAAGTGCTCTACTACGTTGTGAAAGTCTATATAAAAGTAGTTTAAGAATTCATAAATTGGCAACATGATGTAGTTATAAAACAATTAACATCAAATTGTAGTGAGATATTTGTTAGTTCTAAACTCATTATTTAGTGTGTACAGCAGTTTTTCAAGAGTGGCATAGAAGTACATATATAGATATTTAACTCTTTGTTTTTTAACGTATAAGAATTTATATTAATCTTATTTTAAAACCTTATCTTCATAACACTGCATTTATTGATGGTATTCTGAGTTGTTTGGAAGAAAAATAATAAATGTAACTTGAGATGTTAAAATTAAAACATTATTTTTAAGTTCTAATCTAAACCATTTTACTTAGAGCATTCAGGAATAACTTAAATCCCACTGGCTTCATGCATGACTAGTTCAAGCTCCTTTCTATCATCTACCTGTCTGTCTGTTTCACTAACTCTGAGGAGAAAAATCTTAGCTCTTTTCCAGCTCACAGTAACTTATAACTGGTTGTTCTTGGACAAATAACTCTGAGACCTACGTATGGATAAACAAATATTGATCTTTTTCAGTAACACCTAATAAAAATGGCCATAGCAATTCTTGCACACATCAGTTTCTGGAGTTATGTAGACTAGCTATTTCTTTTTTTAAAAAAAAAGTCTTTGGCACCTCTAAATTTTAGCACTTCCTATCATAATTGATATGCAAGTCATCTGTTCAGCTTAATGATGAACATGTCTTTGATGAGGAAAAATCTTGTTCCTACCTGGTTTGAAGAACTCTCTCTCTCTCTCTCTCTCTCTCTCTCTCTCTCTCTCTCTCTCTCTCTCTCTCTCTCTCTCTCTCTCTCTCTCTCTGTGTCTCTGTGTGTGTGTGTGTGTGTCTAGCTTCTTGTAAATGGGATGTTCATTGCACATGCCAGCACACATGGAGGAAAAAGAAGTCTGCTGATTTATTTATGAGTAGCACATAAGTTCATTTCAATCAGATTTAGTTTATTCACCCCATTCCATTCTGAAGGAATGAATTCATTCTGATCATTCTGTCTGTGGCTGAGAAAATTGAACTCTAACAGATTGCAGTCCCAGAAGAAATTGATTGGCCTTAAAGAGTTTCAGGTAATTGTTAAACTCCCACATACCTCAAGGGGAGAATGCATGTTTCTGATTAGAAAAGCAAGCTGGGAAAAGTCAGCAGCAGACTTGTAGTTAAGGGACACGATGACATCCCAATGTTGAATACACTGACTGAATAAGACCTGCCCATTATGGATAACCAGTGTATCAATCCTACTTGTAATTATCATTGAGCATCTGCAGGGTCAATTTATAGACCCAGGAACTGCTCTTGTAACAGCAGTGGCTTTCTTTAATTCAGTTCAAGATGAACTCTATGAGTACCATTAGATGAATGACTAGGAACCCTGCTCCAATTTACTCATAATTTGTCACAAGGCAACATTCGGTTGCCACATCTTTCTGGTGGCAGAACCCAGATTTGGACCTAGAAACAGTTAAACATTTAATCTGAAAAAGTTTTCCCTCCCCCATTTTCAAGTTTCAAGGCTCACATGGGATCCCCTTTGCTCTGAATCTCCAGGCAAAGACAGTTGTGAAAACTTTTTTGCAATACAGCACGGTTCCATCATGCATGCCTTCTCCTCAAGAAAGCAACATAAAGCTCCATGATGACTTGGTATCTGAAGGTCAATGCCCATGAAAACGTCTAGCTGTTAAAATCCTCTGGGCTGTGTTTCCTTTGGTCCCTCATTTGGGGAAGATATGGGAGATGGCTTTCTTGATGACTTTTCCAACAAAGTACACTAGAACTCTGTGCTGGCGTCTTCTGTTATCCTTCCACTTGCAGTCAAATAAAGTTTTACTGAAATAGGCCTTCAGTATCTAAGCTGGGTTATTGTTGGAGAGGTTTCACTAGTAGTTGCTATGTGTCATCAAAATGCTTCCAACTTACAGTGAGCTATGAATGAGTGATCTCCAAAATGTCCTGTTCCCAGCTATGGCTTTCTTTAGGGAGTATTTGGTCTTCCTTTTTCCTGCTGCCTTCCACCTTTCTCAGCATTATTGTCTTTTCCAGAAAATCCTGCCTTCACATGTTGTGCCCAAACTAGGACAGCCTCAGTTTCAATATTTTTGCCTCCATTGATAGAACCCACTGTCTGTCCAAGTTATCTGCAAACCTGTCCTCCAGCATCATATTTCAAATGAATCATTGTTTCCTGTCAGTTATCTTAACCACTGAGTTTGATGATCTTGGTTGTCTATTACTACTATTATTATTAAAAATTATCACACAGCAGACAAGATAACTACGCTGGATTTTGTATTACAAATCACTAGTCAAACACTTCCCAAGCATTTAGGACTACGTGATGTATCTGCGAATTATGCAAGCAGATCCCAGTAAGGTGGCTTTCTGCAGGTGACTGATGGCGACTTTGTCAACACCAATTTCTTCCAAATACTTGCTTAGCTCTCTAGGCAGTTTTTTCAAGTTGTTTCTCTGTGACTCTACTATCACCTGGTATAGCAACATTTATTGTTGTTGTTGTTGTTGTTGTTGTTGTTTCACACTCCTTTGTCTTTATTCTGTCTTTTTACTTTAAATTGCATTTGTTCTATTTTTTATTATAATATCATTAGCTGTTATAAGCACCGGTTTTGGCAGGAATGCACAATTTACATTTAATAAATAGAAAGCAAAAGGCTGTATTTTTTACTGCATCACAACCAAATTACTGGCACACATCTACACTTTTCTAATAGCAGTTTAGGATGTTGAACCAACACACATCTTAAAGAATAAGCTCTATTGGATATAATGGAATTTATTTCCAAAGAAGCAATTATTTCCATGTTGAAGTACAATCCAGCTTTAGAAAGCTAACCAGGAATCAATTAATTCACAGTTTAACCTTTGTTTTCTAAAGTTCCAGTAATATTTCCATTGTACAATAATCCCAACAAAACCTCTCATTACAGAGGACTACTAAAAATAAAATAAAAATACCTTCTCACTTGTCAGTCATTCTTTTCACACACAATCAGACATCAGCATTTGAAAGGTTATGATCTTGAACCTTTCTTGCTGCCATTTAAGCAGTTACAAGTATGCTGGCTTCAGCACCTTGGGAGATTTTAAATAAAAATAGCCATATAGTATTTCAGCATTCCACTTCTGGTACTTTTGATGTTGGGTGTAATATTTAACTAGCATTCACAAGCAAGGCCAGTTATTTAAACTGATAGGGCATATTGATATTTGTAATGTCTAGGGAAAGTATAAAACTCATTCTGGAGATAATAATCATCAAAGCTTTTCTCATTACAATTGAAATGCCAAAAACTATTGAATGTTAACATTACAAATGTCACAGTGGGTGTGCAGTCAGCTCAAATAGGTTTCCTAAGCAAAAGCTGCAGTCCTAAATAAACTTGCTAAGGAGCAGGAGTAAGCTTGATGATGTACTGTGGGATTTTTACATGCTAATTATGCAAATCAAACACATGAATGTTTGGCATTTCATGTTTCTTCCTCATAACATATACACTGTAACTGTCAAATATTAGTTAGTGAAACTATGTATCAGACGGGTGTATAAATAAATGGTCTGTGTGTGTGTGTTTAATTAATTTCTAAGATGGAGTCTGCAAATGTGCAAAGTCACAGTGATTCAGTCTAAACGTTTTTTCTATTAGACAGCAGGTGAAAAGAATGGGCTTAAATGGGTTTGTCTGATGCAAGGTGCTGCAATAGCCATGATAAAATGTAGTTCCTGAATGGACAGACAAATGTATACAAGTGCTCTGTTAATCAGTGTTCAATGGGGCTTTGTGAGTAAGGCACCCATTTTTGTCTCACTATGCTATGTACTGATTATGTATGCCATGTATGCTGAAATGCTGTTATGCTGTTGATTTGTCTCCATGTAACTTATCGGCGTATATATGTAATATTTCTCTTTTCTTTTAAGTGAGCTCTGACTTTGTCTGATTCTGCTTCTGTCTATGTAATTGTTCAACAAGTATTTGCTTCTGCTGGCAGAACAAATTGCAAAATACTTTGACAGTAACACCTTTGGCTTATGCTATCATTTCCATACAGTTTAGAAGTACTGTATGAAAAATTTAGCCTAAAATGTTGTATTGGCTTTCACACCAGAACGTAATGCACACAAGTGTCCTCAGCAGTGTGGACAATATGTAGCTGTAGAGGCTCAAACATGCATCTAGCACATCCCACCTTCATCCCTAAATCCCCAGGTCACTGCAGCCCAGGTGGACCAGCAAGACATCAATGCATTCTTTGCAAGCACTCCAGGAGGTTACATCTAAGAAGCAATCAGGTGTCATGCCCATCAGGGCTTTCCATCTTGGTATGGTATCAGACCATACAACCTAAGTGTGGCGGAAGTGGCTTTTAACTTTCCCCAAGTGAGCAATAACTTTGAGGATTAAGTCTTTACCCACCACTTGTATCAGGTCATTGCTGTCCAGGTAGACCAGAAAGACATTAATGTATGCATCGCAAGCACTCCAGGATGCTACATCTCAGAAGCGATCCTGTGTCATGCCCTCAGGGCTTTCAAACTGAGCAACGCATGCTCATCCAGGCCAAGGCTCCTACCCCATGCTGAGTGCCCTTCATATTTGGCTGCCCAGGGTATATAACTATGTTCGCTGTTCACCACACAAAGTCGGGGCCAACCAAATAGACCTGCAAAAGAGAAGCACAGAGAAGCCAGCTAACCTAATAATTAGGTAACGGCCATACATAAGGTTAAATCTACTGAACTCCCCAGCAGCCCCACATTCCGTATATCAACAGTTGAATATCCCATCGCAGGCACGGTTCTAAAGGAATGGCTGCTAAAAACACCACTGGGTTATACCCAAAATTATTTTATTTTATTATATCTTATCTTATTTTTAAGGCTAATGAGGTAATCTTCCAAAATTGGTAATGTGTAAGTGGACCTCACCAGGCAATAGCCTTCATGGTCCTAAATGGGCATATCAGTGAACAACCTGTCTGGAATTCAACTGTTGTGCCCTTGGCTTTTGAGCAGTCTGAGACCGCCGAAGGCAAGAGAATATATGATCACCTGTAAGCATAACATCCCCTAGTTGAAGTACCATACCAGATAAGTCTTGCTTTGAAGCTGCCACTAACTTGCTAATTCTACAAGCCCCAAAAGGCCATTGCTGTTGCAGCCCTAAATAAGCAGTCCTCAAAGTTGTCCTGACGAGTCTCACAGCAAACAACATGAAGACATGTTAGGCCTTCCTAGAAAAGCATTACTTGAATAAGGGTTTAAAGGTGAGAGAGACACATTTCAAGTGCCAGGTAATTTAGATTGCATCCTACCCCCAGCTATTTAGGACTGAATTCTGAAAAGACTAAAAACTGGATTGCAATGTTAGAAGGGAGTAGGGATGGGCATTAAATGGAAAAATAATGTTTCATTCTGTTTCATTTCGTGCTCACCCCCATTTTGTTTCATTTTATTTATTACTAAAAATAAATAAAAAAATTGTATGAAATGAAATGAAACGAAACAAAGTGGCTCCCCTGGGTTCTAGAGGCACCAGATTTGGTGTCTGGGACTCCGGGAGCCATATTTAAAGGGCTACTGCTGAGCTGTTATTGGCTGGAGCCCTTTGAACTTGGCCCAGTCGGCACCAGGGGGATGCCCCTGGTGCCAAATGGGCCAGATTTAAAGGGGTCCAGACACTGACAGCTCGGCAGCAGCCCTCCGGAAATGGTCAGGAGGGCAGTTCCAGCAATCGTGCTGCCCTCTGCACCATTTTCTGAGGGTTTCTGTCAAGCTATCAATGGCTGGACCGCTTTAAACCTGGCCCAGTCACCATCAAGGGGACCCCCAGGTACCAACTGGGGCCAGGTTTAAAGGGCTCCAGCCATTGACAGCTCGGCAGGACCCCTCAGAAAATGGTGCAAAGGGCAGTTCCAGCAATTGTGCTGTCCTCTGCACCATTTTCTGAGGGCTCCTGCTGAGCTATCAATGGCTAGAGCCCTTTAAATCTGGCCCAGTCAGGACCAGGGGAAGGCAGTGCGATCTGGAACTGTCCTGAGTCCCCACCATTTTCAGAGCGCTCCTGCTGCTCTGTCAATGGCTATAGCCCTTTAAACCTGGCCCAGTTGGTACCAGGGTGTCCCCTGGTGCTGAATGGGCCAGGTTTAAAGGGCTCCAGCCATTGACATCTCGGCAGAAGCCCTCAGAAAAATGGTGCAGAGGGCAGCATGAACTGCCTACCCGGTAACTTGACCCTTTTCTGAGGGCTCCTGCCAAGCTGTCAATGGCTGGACCCCTTGAAATCTGGCCCAGTCAGCACCAGGGAGTCCCCCTGGTATAGACCAGGCCAGGTTTAAAGGGCTCCAGCTATTGACAGCTGGGTAGGAGTCCTCTGAAAATGGTTGGGTAGGCAGTTCTGCGGGATCGCGCTCCCTACCCGACCTTTTTCTGAGGGCTTCTGCCAAGCTGTCAATTCCTGGACCCCTTTAAACCTGGCCCATTTGGTACCAGAGGGTCCCCCTGGTACCAAATGGGCCAGGTTTAAAGGGGTCCAGCCACTGACAGCTCAGCAGGAGCCCGGAAATGATTGAACAAAATGGTTCATTTCAATGGGGAAATGACCGTTTTGTTTCATCTATAACAAAATGCTGCTTCTTCATTTTGTTTCAAAACAACAAAACAACAAAACAGCATTTTGTTTTTCATTTCCTGCCCATCCCTAGAAGGGAGTCCTGCCCACACTTAAGCTTATCTACCTTCACTGTAAGCCTGCAGGCTGCATCTTACGCCACTTACGTATGTTGCATATAGTGTGGGGAAAATGAATGTGTGCATTCCTCATCCAGCCTTTCATGTGAACGAGAATAACAGCAGGGCAAAACTAATCCGCTTTTTCAAAATAAGGGGTTGGCCAGGTCATTGCACTGCTCAGTTCTAGGACAATTTTCAGTTCCATTGTAATTCACAACACCAAATGTAATGCCTACCTGAATACAGTAAAACCTGATGTGGATAATTCAATAACTGTTGTAGATAATAAAACTGATCTTTGCTATACAGAGGATCAGATTAAATTGCCTTAATGATAAATGGCCCCCAGTGCTTAAGTGACTTTCTCTATGAAATCTGTGGTGGGGGTCCTGAAAAAGTAAAGGAATCTTAAAATGTATTTCTGATATCATACAGAGGACTTCCTCTGCTCTGCTTTCAATTATGCATCCCTATTTTATGAAGGAATTAGGACAAGATATGCAAAGGAATTGTGAAATTATCGTCACTAGTGACAGGTTTTAAAAAATTACATCTTTGAGTTAAATATAGAAGAGTTTGTGCTACAGTTAGACCAACATTTGACCCATAAGGAGAATAAATAATCCATTGTTTCTCTCCTCCTCTCTCTTCCAAGGATATTAACATTATAAATAAATATGAATAAGAGAGAAGAAGTATTCAAAAACCATTTTTGCCAGCTACATTAATGGGCTCTCTGTCCTTTAGAAACTAGTTAGTGAGCAGCATATTCTCTTTATATATTGCTGCCCTTTTCACTTTCACTGGTTATTATGAACCAGCTCAGGTGCTTGGGTCATTGGGAGAGGCCTTTTTCTTCTTCCTGCTGCCTTCACAGGTACATCTCAGAAGAACACATGACAGGGCCTTCTCTGTTGCTGCTGCTAGATTTTGGAACTCCCTCCCACCGTAGGCCAGGACTGCCCCATCTCTGCTGTCTTTCTGGAAGCAGGCAAAGAACTTCCTTTTCAGGCAAGCTTTCCATGAATGAGGGATTACCTACTATGTGACTTTTATATGAATTACTATGCATGATTGCATTGACTGATTTCATAAGAACACCAATGTTTTCCATGTTACTTTCCAACCCTCATGATGGATTTTCTTTTCTTTTCACATGCTGTTTATAGCTTTAATGTTACCTTTTAATATTCTAAGATGCCTCTTCTAACTCCCTGTTCTTAACTTGAATAATATGTCTTAATATATTTCAAGATCTACTGTCTCCTTATTTAAAATAATTAGACCTTAAAAGTTTTTTTTCTTTTTTTTTCCGCCATCACTATGTGTCTGTATTTTTAGAGCTTACTTATTGAGGTGCCATAAGGTTTTAACGCTTATTGTTTACTGTTATATTGCTGTGTATGTCTAATTATTGTATTTTGTGTGGCTATTATAGCCTTTGTAAGCCGCTTAGAGTTCGCGAAGAAGATAAGCGGGGTATAAATGCAAATAAATAAATAAATAAATAAATAAATAAATAAATAAATAAATAAATAAATAAAAATAGTCTGCCAATGAAATCAAACAGCTTTCCCCCAAAAACAGAAACCCCAATTAATCAAACTCAACACCCAAAAGCACACTTTAAGTAGCGTTATTCAATCAAATTAATAATAATTAACTAAAATGTATTGTTGTGTGAAGGCAAGCCAAAACCCACCCCTCCCAAGTGCAGGGAGGCCTGTAGGGAGCTCCCCACCCTAACCCCTACCCTTCCCTTCTAGTGCAGAGCTGCTGGAGATTGCGATCCCAACACCCCCACTTCCCCACACAGCCACCCAAAAAAGCAATTACGTAAAACTAAACAAATTCAAATAAGGCAATTAACTGAATGTAAATCAAATGGAGAAACTCCCCCAGCTAGCACAAGCTAGCGCTCAGGACCAACTGTTCCGATGAGGCAGCCACACATTTGAAAGTGAAAGCAGCAATCATGCTGGCACAAAGCTCCCTCTGTGCTGCAAAAAAAGTGGTGAAGAGGTAGAAGCAATGGTGGGCAGCCTTCTTAAAGGTTCGTCCAAGCCTGCAATCACATGGGCTGTTCCTCTTTCCACCTGCTTGGATCGGATGCTGCAAAACATCCCCTTCCGGGACCTTCAGCCCTAAAGAGCCCCCCTTGCACCCCCACACCCAAAATAAACAGGTGACATGTCATATTGGGTTTAAAATTGGGCCACAACTTAATTAAACCAATTTAATGTTAATTAAATTATTTAATATTAATAAACAGATATAAGAACATAAGAAGAGCCTTTGGATCAGGCCAAAGGCTCATCTAGTCCAGCTTCCTGCATCTCACAGTGGCCCCACCAAATGTGTCTGGGAGTGCATGAGACTAGATATCTGTCTCCTGATACCACTCCCCTGCATCTGGTCCTTTGACACACATTTTATAGATTTGTGTCAGCTGTATCAACTAACGATGAAGTAGCCAAGTACCCCCATACAAATAGAAATGGCTAGCTACAGTAGGGCACAAAGGGGGAAAGATCCAACCTTCTTTGTTTCCAGTGGACAGTTCCCATGTGGCACAATGGAGATATTGAACGCTATATTTTGAACACTGTACATTGAATGGTTCCTTTTAACATGTGATTCTTGCTGCCATTTTTCTGGACAATGCTTTCCACCACTGCAGATGAACACTTGCATGCTTGTCTCCCATTCAGAGAGCAAATGAACCATTTTGTCTGGAGGAACAAGCCATTCAAATGATGTAAACCTTTTTCCTTCTAAGCAGACAACAACAGTTCTCACGCCTAATTTATTCTTTGTACTCGAACCAAAAAAGCTGATTAGTTATTCACAAGATACCACACAAAATTTATTAGCCCAGCTGTTGCTGCTTGCACAAAGAATTACAAAGAGCAGGACGGGTAATAAATCTAAATCAGAAATGATTGGTAATGCAAATATTCGTGTCTTCAGATTCAGGGCTATCCAAAATCATGACATTGGCTTGTGTGTACCAATGGGAGGGGGGTAAGGAGCCACCAAAGTCTGCAATATAAATTTAACATGCCTTCTCTTGTTTACTTAAAGGTACATCTCATTGGTCTGGAAGTTGAGTCATGGCAACTGGACTTCTTTTTCTTGAGTAACAGAAATGTTTCACTGTTCATCTTCAGTCAGAATAAAGCTAGTGCAAGTCCTCCATCTTATAGTCCACTTTGACCTCTTGTCACCCTGGTCTGAAATAGGCTCATTATAAGATAAACAATGGCCCAAATAGGCTTGTAAGCTGACAACAGTATCCATAGCCTTAAGATGAACAATGGCCTAAGGTGCTGAAACCCATAAAGTATGGGTTGTCAGCTATGGGCTTGGTGGTGAAGGCTTTTTGATTTGTCTGGGTATTGTTGAAAGCACAGCCTGATAAGTAGTAGGTATACTGTGTCTGAGGCCCCCACCTCTACATTGGAGAAACTAAACAGCCATTAGACAGAAGGATGGCCCAGCACAGAAGAGGTAACAGCTCAGGACCAGAATCAGCAGTACACCTCCACTTGAAGGACAAAGGGCACTCATTCAAAGATGAGGATGTACACATATTAGACACAGAAGATAGGTGGTTTGAAAGACGGGTCAGGGAAACCATTCATTTGAGCACTGAAAACCCCTCTCTCAACAGAGGTGGGGTTCTTCTTTGTTGTCCTTCTTCCAGCAGCGAAAGACCCCATGTTAGATCTTGGCTAAGTTGCCTGACATGAAGGGTAAAGGAATGTTGACTGGTATGTGTGTTTTCCTCTTTATTCAGGTAGGCCTTTACTGACATTTCAACTTCTGTAGAAGAGGTTTTTGACAGAGTGGGAGGAGTACTTTTAAGCTACATTTGAATGTTTTAAGTAAACTATCCTTGGATAAACATGCAAAACTAGACCAAGTCAGAAGCATTGGTGTAATGCTAGACAGCCATTCTCCATCATGGTGGAGCAACACTAGAATGGATCCTATTGACCCTTTGTATCATTCACAGGCTTTAAAAATAGGTCAGCAGTTTGAATCAAGGGAAAAGAAATTATTCTTAACTAACATATCAATATTGGGATTTTGAAAGTGGAAGGGGAATTTCAGCTAGTGAGCTCCACTTTGGTTCGATCTCGGCAATTGCACATGCCAGGAATGAACCAAAAAAGTAGACTCAACCCACACCTAAAAACAGCAACCCTTAACAAAGCCCCAGAAAGGTGTGGAAGAAACACTCTGGGGATGGGCTGGTTTCCACCAGTGCCACATCAGTTCCACGTCATCTAATCACCATTAAAGGAAGAAAGCTAGCATGTCCCCATAGCAGACCAAACAGCGGAACAAATGCCCACATAGTCATCCCCTAATGCAAAAGACTGAGTTATTAGAGTCAGAAGGAGAAGTAAGTGACAGCTGAGCCTGTCAACAAAGCCCAACATCTTCTAAAGGAGCCTCGTGCCACAGTGGTTAAATGCCTGTACTGCAGCTGTAACTGTGCTCAGGACATTGGGTTCAATCCCAGGTAGCTGGCTCATGGTTGCCTCAGCTTCTATCCTTCCAAGGTCAGTAAATTGAGTACCAAACTTGCTGGGGGGGGGCAATGTGTGGCCTCCATAATTAAACTGGAAACTGCTCAGAGAGTGCTTGAAGCACTAAGGGGCGGTATATAAGAACACTTTGCTTTTAATCTCTGCGGCCATAGGGAAGGCTCAAGCTGAGGTCTCTTTATCCCCTTGCATCCTATCTTCCAGCCATTACTCACAACTGCATAGCAAAGAAAATTACTTGCATTTCCTATTTATACAGCATTTTTGGAATTCTGAGATGTTTTCTTTGCCCTCTCACACAACTTAGTTGACTAAACTTTATTGAAAAATTATATGCCACTAAGATTGAATATGTCTGATTGTGAAGGGTAGGCACTGAGTCTCTAGGTCACACAATTAATATACTGCATATTTTTCAGGTCATAGCTACCTGTTTTCTCCCCATCCCTATTGTTAGTAATGATTCTTCTTTAACAGACACCTGGAAAAACATAGAGATAATTTGACAGAATGGGCCATACTGTCTCTGATAGGGTATATGGTGGAACCCTATATGCCCGTAATTTAGGTAGAAAGTGGGTCAAGGTTTCCATCCACCGCTACTTTTGTTCATCAAATGTTTTAACATAATCCCTTACAAGCCACCTTGAGTGGGAGAAATTAGATACATGAATACATTCTATACAGCTGTTAACAAATAAAATTAAAATGGGTTTTAACATACAATGACAACAATGTCAGATTTTCCCATAGCCACATCCTACATTTTAATGTCCAAGACTGAAAAAATAAATAAATAGAAACCCTTAATAACACAGAGCTGTCTCCCAGCCTGCTCTTCCTTGACAGAAATATGAGAGTGTGTGCCTATTTAGTGCAATGCCCCTTCTCTCTCTTTCTAAACGGGAAGCGCATGACATGCAATGCTTCAGGATAAATCAGGTAAGGTAGACAGAAACAAGTGAGAAAGGGCAGGGAGGAATGTCAAGAATTTTGATAGGTTTGAACTTTTGCAGCTTCTGCCCTACCCAATCTCTTATCCTGCAGGAATTGTATCTTGCCTCACGTCAAGTTGCTTCCTGAATTTTTCAATGAGGTACAGTTCTGGATGTCATAGTCTTCAAACACCCAGTTGCCTGCTCTTTCCAAAGGAGGAAGATCAGTCACAAGGACTAGGAAGCCCCAACAAGCTAAAACAGGATAGATGGCAGTGAAAGAATCAAGACCCACAAGGGAGACCAGCTAGAAGCAGAACTTCCTCAAAAGATAAACTGTCGTGGCAGTGTCTCTCTGTTTGAATACAACCTTTTTGTTTTGGTTTGGTCATCAGGAAATGGGATCGGTTTTGTTTACATATGCAGCCTCTCAGGCACAGCGCTTTAAGGGATTTGCATGACTAGATGGAAAATGCAATAAGAGCAAGAAATTGCATCTACTCAACCCATGTTTCTGGCTAAACACTAAGCACACCAAATAGAATATCCAGATTTAAATGTGCTCCGTTCCTCCAGTCTTAACATTCTTAACTACAGGATGCTGGATGGGTATTAAGAAGTCAAAAAGAAAACAATTTTCAGAGAGCAAAAATTATAACAGAGAGACAGACAGACACACATACACAAACAAACATACAGCGGTACCTCGTATAAAGGAATTCATTCATTCCAAATGAAATTCTGTTAAGCAAATTTTCCTTTGTACAAATTTCCCAGAGGAATGCATTGAAAATGGATTAACCATTTTTCTGTTGTATGGATTCACCCCAGAGGAGACTCTGTTAAGCGCCCCCTATTTCTGGATATTTTTTTTCCTTTAAGCAGATTTTCTGTTAAACAAACCACATTTTATACAAGGGTCCACTGTATTTACACACCAAATCTACTCATAAGAAGTTGCATCCCAGGTGTTGTTTTTTTTAATAAAAAATATCAGTATGTGTTTATTTTTATTTGATAGTATGGTTCTTAATTTTTTAAAAAAAATCTTCTGAGAAAGAACTTTGATATGTCCTATTTCATCTTGTTTGCAGAGGGTTGTTAAGCACTGGGTCTTTCACAAGATTACCTTTTACAAGGAATGGAACACGAGGAGAATACATTGAAGTCCTTGTATTAAATGAAAGGCCTTTGATCAACTGCCTTCCTAATTTTTGTTTTTCACCTGGCAATATGTTCCACCAGCTGTCTGACATTTCAACTTAAAAGAGCTCAGCCAAATTCATTAGCATAGAGAAGCCTTTAAGAGTTTACAGCCTCCCCTCCCCCAAATGACAATTTTATACCAAGAATTCCTGAGACAGGCATTAAATTTCCTGAGGGATTTATCAGTATTACTCTTTGAGTGCTGTTGCTCTGAAAGGGAGAGATTGGAGCAGGAGGTAGCAATAGCATCAGTTCCAAAATGCCAGTCAAAACCTTGAGTTTTAGAGAGACAGAAATATTCAAGCCCTGATTGGGCATCCCAGCCTCTCTTATATTTAATTGTTCAACAGAGACTGGGGACAAGCGTACCAACCTATGTCCCTTCCATTGTTCTAATCTTACACCTTGGAATAATGTGAGGCAGAATAGGAATCCAAGTCTGGAACAGTTATTTTTGGGAACTGCCAAAATATCCTAGCAAGCATCGTTTCTTGAACTGGGGGGGGGGGGGAGTCAATATTCCAACAAGGAACTGCTAGAACTCTGGAAAGGATGAGATTACTAATGGGTTTCCTAGTACGACTTCTGTTGCTTGTGCTGTTGCCCTTCAGAAGCTGGAAGATGGCCATCTGCAGTAATAGCACAAATAAATGTGCTTGTTTCTTTATTCGACTTATATACTGCACCATCCAGCAACGAGACCACTCTGGGCAGTTTACAGACAATTCAGCAAACAAAGCAAAAACAATGTACAATATATAAATACAGCTAATAAACAAAATGAACACAACTAGAGCAACAATAAAGTCATAAAAATCACTCAAAGAATGGAGGAATAACTAAAGACAAAAAGGATAGATTAGAGATCAGCGAATAAAAAAAAGATAATTAAGTAAATGTGTGCAGAATCACAACACAAATCTACCTCTGTCCATGAGATAGCAATATACAAAATTTGAAAAATATGCAAAAAAACGCAGACAAAAATATCAAAGGCGGAAGCATACAAGAACTAGACATGGAGGTGAGAGAGAGAAAAGAAAAAAAGTTCTGCAGCATAACTTACGCCAACAGGATTTTAGCCATTGTCAAGGTTTAGAAAAGATATGGGCAACTTATTAAAAATGACACACTGTTTTTTTTTTTGTTGTTGTTGAGAGTTTATCCAACGTAGATTTTCACCCACCCAAGCTGGCATCTCGCCCAATTCCTATACTTCTGTATGCAGATGATGCTGTGCTTTTGTCAACCTCGTGTGTTGGGTTTAGAAGGCTCCTGAGAGCTTTCTCCTCATACTGTACTCAGGAATGTTTAGAAATTAATTATACTAAAACCAAAATAATGGTTTTTGGCAGGAGGAGAATTAAACATAAATGGTCCCTTAATGGTCACCCAATTGAACAGGTCCAGCAGTATAAGTACCTAGGTATAACATTTCAGTCATCTGGTGCTTGGTCCATGCATATAAGCTGTGCTGCAATGAGAGCACAAGGCAACAGCAAAGCCATTAGCAGATTCTTTAATTCGACCGGGGGAAAACATGTTCCCTCTACTTTACAAGTTTTCAGGGCTAAAATCATTACCCAAATGCTTTATGGCTCACAGCTGTTCGGATATGCTAACTTGAGACCTCTGGAGACTGTTCAAACCAGATTTGCAAGAGCCATTTTGGGCATTCCTACATGTGTCTCCAACACTTTACTTCGTTTAGAGGTTGGGCTTATTCCCATTGAAGCACAAGCCAAATTCCTCATGGTTAAGTACTGGCTTAAGCTCATTTTCCTTTCAGAGGGCTTAACTCCCTTGCTTTTGACAGATACTTTTCAGTCTGAATGGAAAAAACAGGTAATAAAAGTTATACATAAATTAGGTTATTCTCCTTGTACCCTCCAAACATTGGGTTTTTGTAAAGCCATGAATGAGGTAAAATTACGAATCAGAGATATAGAACTGCAGAAACATGTTGCCCAGTTGGGGAAAATGGAATTTCTTAAGAAATCAGCATTTACTGCCTCCCCATATCTGGATAAGCTCATATCTCCTGTCTCCAGGAGGGCCTTTACTCTGGCTAGATTAAATGTCCTTCCCTCCAAGCTACTGGAGGGGAGGTTCCAAGGTTTACCTTTTTCAGATCGAAATTGCCCATGTGCCAATGACCAGCTGGAAAGTGTAGAACATGTGCTTCTATTCTGCACCTATTATCAAGATCTACGCAAGGAGATTATCTCCCCAATTATAGGCAAATATCCTGGGAGGTCAATAGAATTCTATATACAGTTGCTCCTTTCTGATAATACTTACCAGGTAACTAGGCAAGTTGCCAAATTCTGTGCTGCTGCAATAAGGGTTCGTAAACAAATTTATAAAGAAACATAGTAGTTACTGATGACTCTTTTATTGTAGTTAATGGCCACTTTTATTTCGGACCAGAATAAATTTTAAACTGTATTTTAAATTGTATTTAAAATTGTATTTATGATATATCTTGTAATAAGGCTTGATTCATGTGCTGTCTATTGGAATGCATATTTGAACATCCTTATTTTTATGATTTTATTTTTGGTTTTTGGTCGTTGACCGTAAATAAAATTTCATTCTTTCATTCATTCGACACACTGTTTTGTCATTTCATAAGCTTTCAAAATGTTACAAAATGAAACAAAACATAACAGGAAACAGCATTTCATTACAAATCACACACATCTTTTTCACTTTAAAAATGAAACATTGCATTACTCTGTAAAACAGCTCCCTTGTAAAAAGCTACCCACCAAATTTTGTGCCTCTAGGACCCATGGGGAGCTATTTTATACCATAATGAATAATTTTGTTATTGTTTTGTTTCATTACATTTTTTTTACAAAAATTCATTTAAAAATGAAACAAGAAAAACTGCTGGTAGAAACAAAACAAAACAAAACATTTTGTGCCCATCCCTAGTTTAGAACTGTATAAGGAGGCTTCGGAATCCATCATATTGTGATGGATTCTACATATTCTAGAGAAGACAGACATCCTACCACTTGCTGGGGATAGCTTTAGAATGTGTTTCACTCAACATGTCTAGAACATAAACTACTATGACTGTGTACATTAAAAGATGATCAGGCAAACAGACATGTTGCCAGTCTGGAATCCCTTAAGTATGTCAAGAAGTTTTTTCCTCCCCAATTACTATAGACACCAAAGAAGATTTTCAGGAGACATTCAGTATGAACATACTGGTTGATCAGGGATGTATCACAACAAGCAAGAAAGCTGGTATGAACAAATCCAAAGCAGGACATTGAGAAAACTGTAAGATTGCATAGAGAAACAGTTAGCAGTTAAGAATGCATACTGGAGTGTGCAATTATTGCTGGGAGTACAACCTTTACCAACACTATTGAAGATGAAAAATTGGAATTATAATCTGCATGACAACTGACATTTTTATGTGCCATCACGTCAAAACCAACTTGTAACAACCACAATAAGGATTGCAAGGTAAGCAAGATATTTAAGGTGTGGTTTTATCATTTCCATTGCAACCCTCCCCCAAGCTTCCATGGCTGAGCCATGGCAGTTAAAATGTTATCATATTGCTAGAATTGCACTACATTCCACAATACCAAACAGGCTTTTATACACTGTAGTTTCCACAGCTAATGCACCACATATACTTTGCACAAAACTCCTGTGTCTTTACTAATTAGTTCCTTCCTACCCCCTTTCTGAAGCTGAGCACATGATCACAGCAAGGACAAAGCCCTGTTTAGTAGTTGCAGTGCCATGGGGAGTCTGTATTTGTTGACTGTAACCTTCTTTGTCCACTATCATATTGAATGATGAGCTGCAACTGTCTAAGGAGGCAGAGGCTGTTCTATTTGAGTAGCTTCTTGATCTGAGCTAGAACCATGCTTCTCGGGTGCTTGAGCTCAGTTGAAAAAGGCTACCCTTGTGTGAGGGTCAAAGTTGCAGAAGCCTTATAAGTTTCCAAGGTTTGCAGGGAAGAGCTGGAGACTGGTTATGTTGTGCAGATGGATCCCCTGGCGTTCTGTATATATATAATATATACGTGCAGGCTGTCTGCACTGCTGTCTTTTGCCTCAGCAAATCAAGTTATTCTGGCAACTTTTGTGCTTTAGCCCATCACTTATCTGTACCTAAGAGCCTCATACCAGCCTTTCTCTTTCTTTGTGTATGCGCCTGCCTTGCTCCTGAATGTTCCTGTGTACTCCAGTGGTGCCCGGCTTACTCCTGAAGATGGTTGTATATGCCAGTGGTGCCTGCTTGTTTCTCTACATTCCTGCCTGCTCCAGTTGTTCCAGTCGTACCTCAGCGTGCCCAAGTTGCTCTTGTCCCATAAGCCTAGCCCCAATGCTCTGGTATGAGTGTCTTGTCTCATGGCATTGTTATAGTTTTTTTTTTCCTGTTCAGGCATTTGTTCCCATGTTTGACACAAGGGTGAAAGGACAACATATTACTAGAGATGGGCATGAAATGATTTTTTTCATTTTGTTATTCGTTATTTGGTTCATTATGTAACGAAACAAATAACAACCCTAGGGGCAAATTTAACACGAAACGAACCAAACTGAGAAAAATTGGTTAGGTTAGGTGCGTTTCATTAATGGGGGAATGGAGATGTCTCCTGCCTGGTACTGGTCCGGAGGTCCTTTTGCGCCAAGCTGCACAGAGGGAGCACGCACCTTGTTGGTGCCATCGAGGGACGTAGCAGGCTCGAGCCTCAGCCCAGCCCCGGGAGGAGATATAAGAAGCAGGCCACATTTAGGCAGCCAGAGCAGCACGGCTTCGAAGCCTCCCCCTTGAGCCTCCCTCCCACAGCCCATTATTGCGGGGCTGATCGGGAGGGTGATAAGAAGGAGGCTGCGCTTAGGCGGCCAGAGCAGCATGGCTCTAATGCCGCTCCCCCTCTTTATTCCTCCCATGCCTGTTCATAGGCACCCCCCCAGCTCCGACCGGGCCCCAAGGGCTGCGCAGTGGGAACTGAAAAAAAGCGGGTAAAATTAATAACAAATTAACAAAACAATGAAATGATATTTTTTTTGCAAAAATTCACAAAAAATGAAACAAAATGAAACAAACTCCTTAATGAAATGAAACAAAATGAAACACCATTTTTTTTTATTCATGCCCATCTCTATATATTACATTCAGTCAAATCATGACTGATTTATGGAGACCCCAACAGTGCTTTCAAGGTAAGTTAAATACTTAAAGAACTGTTTTACCATCTCTTACTCATACATGACAAAATGTGAGTGAGCAGGGATTTGAACCCAGAACTCAGGAGTCCTAGTACAACACTTTATCCACTAGTCCAGTGAGCCAGTATGCTCTCATTGAAATGTGAGGGCTCCACACAATTCCATACGACCTCAATAGGGTTAGAAGAACAGATTTATTTATTTTAAGGCTGTGTACAGCCTATTCAATACTATTTTTCTGGACAATGAAATATATAAAAACTGATCACAAAAAGCTTTCATGACAATGTAATACACAAAAATCTTCTGAAACACTGAAAAGAAAAGAAAAGAAAAGAAATTGTTGTCCTTTTGCAGGCTGTTTTCTTTTCTGGGTAAAACCAAGATGATATTTGCATTCATGCAGATTCTTAGTACTTCTACAAACCTTAGAGGTTTTATAAAACATTTGGGGCCTTTTTACACGACCCCTAAGATCCGCTGGCCACTTAAATTCGGACCAGAGATCTTAGGGGTTCGTCGCTCTTCCTCTGTCTTCCTCTGTCCCCATCCCCCTCCACACTTCCTGGTTGCTGGCTGCCTGAGGGAGGGAGAAAAAAGAAACAAAAGAATGCCGGTTTACCTCCGTTTTGTTCCCAGCAGCATTCAGATCTCTTAAAGGGGCGGGGCGCAAAAAAAGAACAAACAGAAGCCAGGAGAGCCCCGCACTCACTATCCTTACACCGGATCAAATATTTGTCACCATCAAAGACCAGGTACAAGAAAACTGCTGTTTGGTTGCGCTAAAGTGGGCGGGGTCGCACTTAATTGTCTGCAAAGTCCGGAGCTGGTGGGTAAACATTTTAAAGGTCCGGACCTTGCAGCCATTTGTGGCAGAGCTTAGGGGTCGTGTATAAACGCCCTTGGTTACCTCCATTCTCTTTTGGCTGCATATGCACTAACATTCCAAAGTCTTGGTTCTCTGCAATAATTGTAAAGCCATGTGATTGGCCTATGGGATCAATGTTAGGATGCCCAAGCATAATTTAGATATCGTTTCCTCCACCACTATCCGTGATAAGATTACTGTAAAGTAGATTACAGGACTTTGATATGCATTTGCAAATGCAGAATGACATTCAAGTGATTCATGGTGTGTGAGGTCTCCTTGGGTGAACAGCATTAATTACCTAACTTAATGAAAACGGCAGTATTCTTTGGGTCAGTTCCTGTGCTGAGAATCATTGCAGTGTTGAAATGAACTTTACAAGGAAACAAAGGGAAAGTCTTTGCCAAGTATGTATGTCAGCTGCAATTTACAATGATAGATGTGAGCATTAAGAAAGTAAATTTTGGGGAGTAAGGAACCATAGCCCTTATTCAGCAGAATAGACTTTAAACAATTTAGGACTACCAAATGTATCTGCTACTAAAAAGATAATGCTGGGTGATTAATTTTTAAGTAGAGTTTCCTAGGACTGCTTTTTATGATATTCAACTGCATAGAAAGTTATATGGAAAATCTGGGGTCACAACATTACAAATTTAAGGTCAGATTCCTAGCTGTCTTGAGACCTGAGCTTGTTATTAACATTCAAGCTTTCATACATGGCTTGGCCTCAGAAGGGGAGCACATTGTATACCACAACTTCTGTAAAGTTAAAATGAGTGATCCCGTTGCTTAAAAATTGTGAAACATGCACAAAACACTAGCACCATTTACTTCAAGGTTTCTGAGTACAACATATCAGAAATCTCACATGAAGAATTTAATCAGGGACCTGAATAGAAATCCTTGTCTAATTCATAGTGAAGTGTGCTGCTTATATACCTCCCCATAGTGCTTAAGGCACTCTCTGGGTGGTGTACGATTTAATTATGCATGCTACCCATCCCCCTCCTCCACCATGAGTTGGGTACTCAGTTTACTTATATCAAATGAATGGAAGGCTGAGTCAATCTTGAGCCTGCTACCTGGGATTGAACCCCAGATCATGAGCACAGTTATAGCTGCAGTACAGCATATTTAAAAGGGATGTGAGACCAATATTATCCATATCATGGTGTTCCGAGTTACTAGGAATTAGAGTCTGGGACAACAATAAAAATGGATGAACTGGGGTGGCTCATGGCTTGATTTGTGGTTCGGAGATCCTGTCTTGCCAACACATGCACCAAGATAGCAGACTTGACTCCTGGAAGGGAATCCAGGGCTACTGTCTTAAAAGATGAAGAAGGCAGCAGTGGGGGAGGAGGAGGCAGCAGGAGCAAGTTCCTCCCCCAAGGCACAAACTGGGTAAATGAACTGCAAACCACAAACCACAAGTTTTCTTGTTGATCCCCTCTGTACTTGTAATCAATGTAAACAGGCCAATATTACCCATATGGTGGTATTCCCAATTGCTGGGAGCTTGAAGAAACTTGACAGGAATAAAATCAGTTCATTTGAGCTGTGGTGATGGAAGGGAGCTTTAGGATAACAGAGTACCAGAAAGACAAGTGGATGATGGATGCTAGATGAAACCATGCCTGTACTCTTCTGAAAAGAAAACGAAAAATCCTAAACTATTGCTACAGAGACAGGACTTTGTTTTTTTAATATGATGGCAAGTAGAGATGGGCACAAAATGAAAAATGAAATGCTGTTTTGTCATTTTGTTACGTAACAAAATGAAACAAAACAAAACAATGAAGCAGCATTTTGTTACAGACAGAACAAAACGGTCGTTTTTTTCTTAAAATGAACCATTTCATTTCCTCTGTAAAATGCTGCTACTCAGCATGACCTATGTTAAAGGGTTAGAGGAGTTATAATTTAATATATTCTTATCATGGCATCTCCATGGCAGGAAAATCTTTGGGGTAAATCCCATGCTTCTCTTACCGTTTCATGTCTCCTTACCTCACACACCTGTGACAAACCTATCACTATACTAGGAGCTCAACTGGATTTTCGAGGGTAAGATTAGTTATAGGTGGAAAAAATAGCCGGTAAGGTTCCCTCATGAATTCATTAAACATTAATTTTTCAAGTAGCCAGGATTAATTTATCCATCCTGGACCCTGTTCATAATTTTTTTAAAAAAAATTCTTTCTCTCTTTCCAGCTTCATCACTCGCATAACTCATCACCAAGCAACTATCATCACATGTACCACAATAATGCAAAACACAAGGAGCTGTACCCCTGGCATTTCTTCACAATGTCAAAAGCTATAATTTTGGAATGGTGTTGATTGAATACTGTAGGAAGATGAAAATTTGAACCAGTCCAGTTCCCAACAGCTGTGACAGATCTGGGACTGCAGCTCTGGACTGAAGCAGCCAAACCCACTGAAATATGTGCTGCTCATTTTTGTCACCATTTTTCTTAACATTCAAGAGATAATGCATACTGTGGAGATGAGTAGAAACACCTGTGTTCATATGAACTTTCCTTTCAGTGGAAAAAATGCCCATCCTATATTGGTTCTTGCTGGAATTACAGAAAAGCTGTGACACGTAAACACATTTCAGGTTGGTAGCACTAACAGAAAAATAGCAACACACCATTGATTTTTCATTCTGAAAGGATAGTACAACTTCAAATTCTTCCTAAAGCCAAGAGCAAAATGAAATTATTCAAGCATCCAGTGTAAAACAAAATACTTATTTACTGGTGCAGTGACTTAACAAGATGAGGGACCCGATTAGCATTCAGATTTCAAATGAGTTTAATTCCTTGCACAACACACAGATTGCAGGAAGATGGGATTGTAATTAGCACCAATTTCACTCTTAACTAACGCTGGGAGAACAGAGGAGTTTGCTTTGTGAACTAATTGTTCCTTGTGGAAACTAAGAAGAAAGCCATGCAGAGTTCTGGTGCTTCAGAAGAATGTCAAGGTGAACATATGTAATGCAGTTCATTTATTTATATAATGCATGTACAGCAAAAGTGAGGAACTAAGAACCCAAATGCATAGTGGGGGAATTATACTCATTGTTCTCATTCTTGTCCCTCCAAAGGAATGGACCTCCGGAGGGTCATTTTTGCCTTACCTCAGGACCTGGAGGGTTGCATCCCTGTTTATGATACATACCAGCGTTGCACCCAAACTGGACAATTGTGTCTGCAGAAGCTTTTGGGAGCATGATTTGCCATTTCATGAAACCTTTTCCCTCCACCACCTCTTTTAGACCAGAAAAGGCATTCTTTCAAAATCCACTTCTTGTTCTGAGGGGACGAGGGGAAGCATATATCAAAACAGTAATAATCTGGCTATGAGGTGGGGTGGGGTTCATTTGGGTGTCTTTTGGGTCATGTACTGCTTATGGCTCTCACTTTACCATTACTAGTATATATGGTTACAAATAGAGATGGGCACGAATTGAAAAAATGTTGTTTTGTTTCATTTTGTTTCGTTAAGGAGTTTGTTTTGTTTTGTTTAGTTTTTTGCAAATTTTTGCAAAAAATTGTTTTGTTGTTTTGTTGTTTCATTATTCATTTTTACCCCCCTTTTTCCCCAGCGCCCACTGCGTGGCCCTTGGAGGGCTGCCTAAGCACGGCCTCCTTATCTCCCCTCCCAATTGGCCCCTCAATAACGGGCCGCAGGAGGGAGGCGCAAGGGGGTGGCTTCGAAGCCGCACTGCTCTGGCCGCCTAAACGCAGCCTGCTTCTTACCTCTCCTCCTGGGGCTGGGCTGAGGCTCGAGCCCACCATGTCCCTCAATGGCACTGACAAGGTGTGTGCTCCCTCCGTGCAGGTCGGTGCAAAAGGACCTCTGGACCAGCACCAGGTAGGAGACATCTCCATTCCCCCATTAACGAAACGCACCTAACCGAACCAATTTTTCTCAGTTCGGTAAGTTTCGTGTTAAATTTGCCCCTAGGTTTGTTATTCATTTCGTTGCGTAATGAAATGAATAATGAATAACAAAACAAAAAAGTCATTTTGTGCCCATCTGTAGTTACAAATGCTATAAAACCTTTAGAGTCTAAACATCATATAGAGACTGTACATATAGAAGCCAAAATAATGTGGCCTAACTAAATTGTACTAGAGTAGCTCTATTGAACTACATTACACTAGAGTAGGTCAAATGAATCAATGGAACTTATGGAAGAGTTAACTCACCAAATCCACACTGATTCAATGGCCTTCTTCTACTGCAATTTATTTAGCTGAAGCAACAGGTTTTAGGTCAAAATTGAAAGGGTGCTGTTTAGCAGCAGGGAAACAATTCCAGGCATGTGAGAAAAGTACTTGAGGTCTACAACTCTTCGAGTGTTTGTATTCAGTGTGGTCATATGAGTTACCTGGGCTACTTTTAAAAAGCAACAGTAAGCTTCATTTTTAATTTGTTTTATTTTTGCAAAATCAAGAATTAGTCCTGACAACCTGCACAGAGCCATTATTCAATATTACTCTAACAATTTAAAATTCTGCTGTGATTACCAGCTGCTTTCTAGGCTCAAGCTGAGGTGTTGGGGGCTGGATAATGGACTGCCTGCCTCCTCAGAAACCCACACAGCTGTTGCGAGGTATAGGAGAGGCTGTCTTGTGTATGCCTTTGCTTGCACAGACTAAATGGGTGGTGCATAAGGGTTTCCTTCTGCCTCCATACCTGGTAGTGGAACGCAATTCATCCCTTTGGAAGTGTGATTACTCCCGCTTTTGATGCCTTTGGGAAAGCTGTCAAGATCCATCCCTTTGGCTTGGCCTTTTAGAATCCTTTTTTATTGATTTTGTTGTTTTAAATTGTGTTTAATATAATAATTGCTGTTTGATATGAAATAGGCAGTTTTACATCAAATAGACCCTTGGGAAATTAAGACAGAATTATAAGAAATACACAACAAATAAGTGTGTGCTTGCTTCCTCTCTGTTCTGAAAGTCCTTTCTGTGTTAGAATTCCAGACAGAGTCATATTTACTTCAGCAGACTTAAATTTGCAATTAAAAAAATTCTCAGCCATGCAAGAAAGTATGCTTTATACTAATAAATGTAGTGTTGATATGCACTTCCTTATGCATGAAGGATGGAGAGAAGCAGATAATACAACATAATAATTTATCATAACAAAGGCTGAAGCAAGAAGTGGAGGAGGAAATCTGCTGACTAGAAGTCTGACTGGTGAGAAATAATACATGACTCAAAATTACAATATTAGACTCAAATACAACATTACATCTGACTGTTTTATTCACTCATTGCTTTTCATATGATGAAATACCATCCAAGGCAGAAGATATGTGCAAATGGGCTATGAATATCTTCTATAAAATTATTTCCTGTCTTTCTTGAAATCTAAATGGGAAAGCACAAAAGATGACTTTGGAGGACAAGACAAAGAGACTCTATGCTAATGGAGGGCAACAGTTCCAGCAGAAGAATTGCTAAATTATCCTCTTACTGAGATTTGATGTATTCCCTAACTTAAGAGAATGAGTGGCAAATGAGAACCTGGAAGTTTAGTACAGTACTCCCTCTTTTATTGTGAGGGTTAGGGACCTGACCCGACCCGTGATAATGGAAAATCTGTGATATGCCGTTGCTGGGTCAGGTCGGGACTGAGGGACTTATCTGGACCCCTCCTACACTTACCTAAGGGCTGGCGCTGCCCCAAACAGGCCTTCAATGGGCTTCATGGGCCTGTTGGAGGCCCTAGAATGGTTACCAGTGATCTGGAACTCACTTCCGGTTTGCCGGAAACCACTTCTGGGGCCTCTGACAAGCCCGGGAAGCCGATCAGAGGCCCATTTGGGGCAGTACCAGGCCTGGGGTAAGTGCAAGAGGCCTCAAATGTAGCTTGCCCCAGGGGGCTTGCATTTCATATACTGTGGTCCTGTGATATACCGGGACCACAGTATATCAACCGCAAAATAGAGGGGAACGATTGTACGTTCGTTGTGGCACAGGGAGCATGCTGGGCTTCTGAGTACAAGTCTTAGCTTGCTTGCATTTATAAGATAAAAAGGAAAGCATAAAACATGGACATCTGTCTTTGAGCACCCTTTTCCATTCCAGTTAGTTGCTCCAATCTAGCATTCCTTTCTCATGCCAGCAGGGTCTCTGCTGCCAGGTCCCTGCTCTGTGAAGGATGTTGAGGGAGCTGCAAGCCACAGCTTAATGCAGTTCATCTCACAGGCGGAAAACCCCAAGACTTTCAGGTTAATGGGGGCTATGACATCATCCATTATCCTCTTCAGGTTCTCCTGTTGCCTCAGGGCTTAGCTGCAATCCTCATAGTAGCAGGAAAAGAAAATAATTTTCTTGTGAACAAGAGGTATTTGCTCTATAAAAGGGCAGCTCTTCTTTTGTCAATATAGAGGGATTTGGTTTCTCCTCATTTCTACCCATAGGAAGTATAGCTGACATGGACTATAATGATTCCATTGGAATCTTTCATGGCAGAAATATATATGAATGTCTATCCATCTTGTGTTCTCCTATATATTTTTTCCCCAACTCCTTCACTGTATGCCACTGAATTTTACTGAAAGCAACATGTAATGGTGAATTTTGAGGTTGTTCATTGTGCAGAAAGAAACATCAGTATGTTTGCAGTAAAAACAAACTAAAAAAAACTTTTGCTAACACTGGTAAAGTGTCTCAGGAGAATCTTATATATATTATAAATGATCTTCATATGCAAAGGATATTATAACTTATATTTTATGAATTCCCCCGACTAATCTTACAAGTGTAAATAAGTTGCAACCATGAGAAAAAATAACTCAACTGAGACCAACATTTCTTAGTACTTTAGGTAAACCTCCCCACGGAGGATTAACTGACAATAATATTATGTTCTGGGGACCAACTCAAAATTGATTTGTCTGTTATGTATTTTAACTTGATTTATTATGCTGATTGATGTGATCCCTCTATTTTACTTATTTCTTGCCTTCTATTGCTATAGTTGATATTTTATTGTTTTTATTATACAGTATATTAGGCTTTTAATTACATTTTGTAGACAGCCCTAGCCTTGTAGATAAAAAGCAGTATGTAATATTTTTATTAATGATGAATTAATAAAAAATATGAACTCTTTGGGTATTGATATGCCAAAGCAAGTAATTATCTAACTGAATGGAAACCACCTGTTTGAACCTGTGATTTATAAACAAACTCCAGGTTTCTGCTGCTGTATTCAATGGTGTTAGCCATCAAGGCGAATTCCAAAATGTAAGCATATTTTCCCTAAAAGCAAAAAAAAAAAAAAAAAAAAATCTAAGAAACCTTTCCTAACTCTTTACTGAAATCCATGGCTTATCTAAATAATTCTAAACCCTAACTAAATAAGAATCATGATGATGCGAAGCAAAGCTAGGCAGAAGAATGATGATGAGAGATTTCTTTCTCGATAAGAACTTCTTGCTTTCCCAGTCATGTGATCCTAAAATATCCAATCAGCATTCAGAGTCCAAACTAGGAATAGGAATAGGAATAGGAATCTTTATTGTCCTTGCCCCCTTGCAGGAACAACAAAATTTTGTGGTTGCTATATTCAACACATTTAAAACATTTCACATAGATTTAAAAACAGGTACAACACATAATATGACATATAAAATAACTAAAATATGACATATAAAATAAGCTGACTTCAAAGTCCAGGATTCCCATTTAAGGCCAATATTGCTCTTAAAAAAGTAGATATTTTTGAGATGGTTTGTTCTTGCCCTCAGTACTCTATATCTCCGTCCTGATGGCAGCAAGTCGAAGAGGCGATGACCAGGACGTGATGGATCTCTTAATATATCTAATGCTTTACAGTGGCACCTGGTAGTATAAATTTGTTCTAGGGTGGGGAGTGAACAGCCCACAATACTCTCTGCAATTCTTATGATTCTGTGCAACACTGTCTTATCCCGGTGGGTACAACTTCCATACCACACACATAACCCGTAAGTAAGTACACTCTCAATTGCACAATGATAGAAGGCCAGCAGCAGCTTTTGTGGAAGATTGTTTTTCCTTAAAGTTCTCAAGAAAAATAGTCTCTGCTGAGCCTTCTTTGCATGCCCCCTTGTGTTGACACTCCAGGACAGATCCTCCTGTAACTCAATGCCCAAAAATCTAAAACCTGTAACCCTCTCCACACTGGTCCCATCAATCACCAGTGGTTGAATATCAGTTTTCTGCCTCCTAAAATCTATCACTAGCTCCTTTGTTTTCTTTATATTTAGGTGCAAGTTATTTATTCTGCACCACTTGGTCAACATCTCCACTTCATCTCTGTAAGCCATCTCACTCTCCTTGCCAGAGATGAGCCCAATCACAATTGTGTCATCTGCAAACTTAATGATCCTATTGCTAGAATAGGCAGACACACAATCAAATGTGTAAAGAATATAAAGGAGTGGGCTAAGTACACATCCCTGTGGTGTTCCAATGTTGGTACTAAGAGTATTAGAGGTGTAAGGGCCCAACCGGACCCTCTGAGAACGTTCTGACAGAAAATCCAGGATCCATCCATAAAGTGATGGTGGAAGCCCTAGACCTTCCAGTTTCGAGCTCAAACGTTGTGGAAGAATGGTGTTAAAAGCCGAGCTAAAATCCACAAAGAGCAACCTAGCATAGCCCCCCCTCTGCTCCAGATGTTCAAAAACAGCATGAAGAGCACACGCCACAGCATCCTCTGTTGATCTCTTCTTTTTATAGGTGAATTGGAATGTGTCCAGTCCCTCTGGTAAACAGGCAATAACATAGTTCTGTACCAACTTTTCAAAGCACTTCATGATTACAAGTGTAAGTGCTACTGGACGAAAGTCATTCAAGTTTTCTGGATTTTTTTTTTGCATCGGAACAATAATGGCAGACTTTAGGCATGACCGCACAATAGCTTGGGATAGGGATTGATTCAAAATCCCAGTGAAAACTCCTGCTAATTGATCTGCACAATCCTTCAATACCCTTCCGGCAACTCCATCTGGCCCCGTAGCCTTCCTTGGATTGATCCCCTTCAACACCTTCCTCATCTCTCCCTCCTCCACATTAAAAATTACATTCCCTTGTGCCGATGCTGATAACAATAGTGAAGGTGGCAGAAACTCTGCTGATGTCCCTATTGATGTTGCTTCAAAACGGGCAAAAAAAGGCATTCAATTCCTCTGCCAAAGATACCCCTCCCTCAGCTACTGGGGAAAATTTAGATTTGTACCCAGTCATTTCCTGTACACCTCGCCACACCTCCCTAGTGTTGTTACGCTGAAAATTATTCTCCAGTCTCTGCCTGGACTTCTAGAAAGTTATGCTTTGAATACATTCCTTAGATAAAGTCTCCTACAGAGTGAAAACATTGCTGCTAATATGAGGCTACAAAATGTCTCTATGGCTTATCATCCTTCATTTCCTTACACTAACTATTAATGCATTTTTTCTTATTGAGCCGCAGAAATAGCATATGTTCTACAGTGATCAATGTTTGAAGAAGTAATATTACCTTAAATACAGTCATCAATAGGGATGGGCACAAAATGGAAAAATTGTGATTTGTTTCATTTTGTTTCATTCCCCATTAGAGATAGGCACGACTCAGTGAAATTTTTGTTTTCGTTTTCATTTTTTCATTTTGTTTCGCAATGAAAACGAAAACGAAAAATTTTTCAGAAGCAAAACGACAACGGAAATGAAACGAAAAATTTTGCCGTGTTTTTCATTTTCGTTACGGCAGACACATTGCATTGAAAAGAATGCTAACGAAACGAAAAATTTTCGTTTTCGTTTTTGTTTTTTGTTTCGTTTTGTAATGAAAACGAAAATGAAAAATGTGCAAAAAAACCCCAAAAAACGAAAACGAACTGAAACGGACCCCTAAATGAAAAACGAAAAACAAAAAATTATTTTTTTGAGTCGTGCCCATCTCTGTTCCCCATGATTTGTTTCATTTTGTTACAAATTATTTATTTTTTAAAAATCATACAAAACAAACCAGTTATGAACTGATTCATTACTCCATAAAATGGGTCCCGTAGGTCCTAGAATCACCAAATTTGGTGGGTACCTTTCTTCAACACTCCCCTTTCAGCCCCCCAAATCTGGAGAAATTTGTTGTTCAGGGGGCTAAGCTATTCAACTTCAGAGTCAGTACCCCTGGAAAAATATTTCTAATTGCAAAGTTATGTGCTTGAAAATAGTGGTCCCAGGCAGATAGCAGTGTGAAAATTACAGTGGAGCTTCCTCAAGCCCTCCCCTGTGACCCCTTGAAATTGGGAAAGTTTTGGATTTCAGAGAACCGAGTTATTAAGCTCCAAAAGGGCTGTGGGGGTACTTAATTGAAGGAGTGTGTATTGGTGCACTGAGGGGAAGCTGTAAATTAACCCTATAATTGGTAAAGCTCACTGGACACTGTCCTTTCATTAAGCATCCCCACACCTCCTTTGGAGTTTAATATCTCTGCTCCCAGAAACCTTAACTTTTCCAAATTTCAAAGGGTCCCCTAAAATTGCTTGGGGAAGCTAAGCCTGCCATTCACATGCCTTGGATCAGTAATTTTCTACTGAATACATTTTTTAAAAAACAAATTCTTAAGAAGATGATGAGCATACAATTTACTGATGACACTTAGCAAGCTCATTGGCCTATAATTTGCAGGATCTGCTCTTCCCTCCTTTTTATAAATTGGAATAATTATGGCAAGCCCCCAATCCTCAGGTATACATGTAAGCTGGTCAATGTGTGTAAATAATGTAGCTAATACTGGGGCCCACCAATTAATATTGACTTTAAGGAT
Source organism: Phrynocephalus guinanensis (assembly GCA_037367245.1). Lineage (NCBI taxonomy): Eukaryota > Metazoa > Chordata > Lepidosauria > Squamata > Agamidae > Phrynocephalus > Phrynocephalus guinanensis. Next base: position 61,187,149 of record CM074740.1, read on the forward strand.
CTCAGGGGGATATTGTCAATCCCGGGTGCTTTACCTACTTTAAGTTTAGCAATCTTAGCAATAAGTTTGATAATTTCAGAGGGGGAAACAGGGGGGCATTCAGGGAGATCATAAATGGCAGATTGTGGAATCAAATATGCAGATTGTTTGGCAGCATATAGACCAGTGAAATATAATTCCCAGGTCTTAACAGGTATTAGTTAATTTGCTCCACCTACTTGGCCATCTAGCCTTGCCCCCAAGCCCCGGAAATAAAGAGGTGTGACAACTTCTGTTTTGGGATTATTTATTTATTTATTTATTTATTTATTTATTTATTTATTTATTTATTTATTATACTTTTATACCACCTATTTCTCAATGGGACTCTAGGCGGTTTACAATAGGAGCGTCAATAAAACAGTAAAACAATAAAACATCTGTAAAACCATCAATGAGGGGCAGCAAGGAAATAGCAGGACCGAGGGGAACCCCTTGACATGCAGCGGCAGGCAAAAAAATAATAACCAGAAATAAGGTCGCCATAGGCCTCCTTGTACAGCATTGTTTTTAAAGCCTTTTTAAAGGCCGGCAGGGACTATGCAAGGCACAGCTCATTAGGTAGATTGTTCCATAATGAGGGGCCAACAACCAAGAAGGCGCGGCTACGTGTCATCGACATCTGCACCTCCCTCGGTGTGGCCACCCTAAGTGAGCGTGCCCGTGACATCCGCGTGGGTCTGGCCTCTGTTGATCTCTGGGAGATACGCTCTGACAGGTATTCAGGGCCCAAGCCATGGAGGGATTTGAAAACCAAAACCAGGACCTAGAACCTAATCCGGAGAGACACGGGCAACCAATGCAGGCAGGCCAGAACTGGGGTGATGTGGTCATATTTATGGGCACCCACCACCAGTCTGGCCACCGCATTTTGTACCTGTTGGAGCCTCTGGACAAGGGTCAAGGGCAACCCCACGTAGAGTGCGTTGTAGTAGTCAATCCTCAAAATCACGAGGGCCTGCACAACTGCTCTCAGGGAGGACTCATCGAGATAGTGTTGGATCTGGACGATCTTGCGGAGCTGGAAAAAAGCGGCCCTGGAGACCGCCGTCACCTGGGCTTCCAGGGAGATGGCTGAGTCCAGGACCACACCTAGATTCCTAGCCCTGTCCGTAGGCTAGAGGGAAATTCCCCCCAAGCTAGGGAGGGAGACATTGTACCTGGATGAGGGTGCCCCAAAGAACAGAACCTCGGTCTTCTCCGGGTTAAGTTTGAGCCTGTTATTCCTAGTCTATTCCAAGACTGCCTCTAGACACAGATCGAGGGAGTGAACTGCCTCCACTGAAGAAGAAGAAAAGGAGAGATAGAGCTGTGTGTCATCAGCGTACTGATGACAGTGGACTCTAAATCTCCTGATGACCTCCGCCAGCGGCCTCACATAAACATTGAACAGTATAGGGATAAATTGGGCCACAATTTTATTCATAACATATTTAACTTACATCAGCTAACATGCTTGTAACCTGATAAGGGGACCTGAAACGTAGTGCAATCAGGTAATGGCCAGGAAATAATTCTTTACCAGCCCAAAATGTATTCAGGAAGATTCACACCTGGAAAGATGCTGCCAACCTGTTCAGCATCATGCCAACTTGGGTGAATCTGCTAGCCTATCACAGCCCTCGTTTCGGCCCAATATTAACTTATTGACTTTATTTAACTCCTAAAATTACCAATGACGTTTAACTTTATACGAGGGCTGTCTAGCACTTAAGGGCAACTTACTCAGGCATACCTGAATACCATTGCCTCTTGCACTACCCACCACACTAAGAGGCCCATTGCCTCTTACCCACTGCCTCAATTGTTGTGAAGAAGCTGGGGCAGGGAGGAAGCCACCCTATATTGGCTCCCATCCCCGGGCAGCAGAGACCCAGATTGGCACGAAGATTTGGCACCAGAAGTAGGGTGAGTGGGCAAAAACACCCTACCCCCAAACTCTGTCGGGCTCAGAGCTGCCCCTCTCAGGACAAATGATATTTTCCTGGTGGGACCCAATTTAGAGTTGAAAAACTCATCCCCTGAACCCCAAACCTAATCAAATTTAGAGGAGTTAAAGGGAATAGTTGTCAAGACTCTGCCTGCCTGAAAACTAGATCCTCGGTTCATCGGTCCTTATCCCATCTTAGAACAAATCAATCCAGCTGCTTTTCATCTGCAACTACCTGCTTCCCTTCATATTCATCCAGCATTCCACCGATCCCTCTTGGCTCCAGCTGCAGACCCCGACCCCAACCGACCACCAACTCCTGAACCTCCTCCACCGATCTTAGTAGAAGGAGAAGAAAAATATGAGGTCCGTCAAATCTTGGATTCTCGAATACACCATGGAGGATTGCAGTATTTGGTAGACTGGGAAGGTTATGGACCTGAAGATCGGTCATGGGAACCTGCGTCCAACTTGCATGCTCCTGAGTTGGTTCAACAATTCCATGACAGTTACCCTGATAGGCCTGGCCCATCGGAACATGGGGACCATGGGGAGGGTGATAGTGTCAGGACCCTGCCTGTCACAGAACCTGACTCTGAGGGGTTAAATGGTGAAGAGCTGCTGGAGGAGCCTTGCAGCTCAAATCAGCAAGCAGCTGGGTCTGATGACTCAGCTGAAAACATATCTTCACCTCCTAGAAGGGCCATGAGAAGGATTCTGCAAAGACGTGCTACCAGGAGAACTAGGGAAAGGGTCTTTGATGCTAGACGGGGAATCAGGTCAGGAAGCCCTGAGTACTAGCAGAAGCCTTTCCAGAAGTAAGGCTGTGTTCCCTGTTTCTGGATAAAGCTGGCAAGCTCACTTTGAGCTCTCTGTGGGAGCAACACGTCATATGAACTTGCAACCACGTTCCTGTCTGTGACCTTGGCCCTGTTTCCTGATTTTGGACTGGCTTCCTGGACCACGGCTTGATCTGTTCCCTTGTGTTTGGCATCTGGTTTCCATAAGATATTCTGGTTTTGACTTGGACTGGTAATTGCTGGGAGTTGGATTCTGTTATTTATCTGGCACTTGATTGTTAGCAAAGGACTTGAACTTGCCCGCTTTCCACTAAAGATCTTGGCAAAGAACTGAATCCTGTTTGTGTGTGTGATCTGTGTGCGGGGCTTGACAATAGTCCAAAGAAGATACCCACCAAATTTGTTGCTCTAGGATAAAGCATTTTATTTTTAGAGCAAAATAATGGCAGTTCATTTTGTTTCATTAAAAAACATGTTCTACCATTTTGTTTCATAACAAATTGGTTCATTACATAGTGAAACAATGGAACAGCATTTCATTTTTTGTTTGGTTCCCATCTCTAACTAAAATTCCATGGAGGAGAGTGAGTGACATGATGTTGATTGAAAAATTAATTATTCAACCACTTCATCATGATTTTGTTCCACAGATTTTCAATAAATACCAAGAAACTGCAGTCATTCTGTGATCACTTAAAGTTCTGCTCTAGTTATCTGGTAAACTGTTAAAATACTATATCAGCATGTGTAGATGATTCAGAAGCAGAAGTGTCATCTGGAAAATGAATGCAATATTTCTGATAGTGTATATATTTTTGAAAGCCCTAGATGTCATAAAGAGATTACTAAAACAAAATTGTAGGACATGAATGTCCAAAATGTTCCAGCATGTCTGTAGACTTAAGACATTATAATTAGAGATGGGCATGAAATGGAAGAATTCTGTTTCATTTTGATTTTTTTGCTTCATTGGGAGGGTTGTTTCATATGAAATGATTTTCTTTTAAAAATGTTTTGTTTATCATTTTTCAATATTCGTTTCCCCAATGCGCCCAATCGAGGGGAAAGGCGCAGAGTTTTTAAAATATCTTTCAGCCACCGAGGCAGTCGCTGTGGCTCCAAGATATTTTAAAAACCCTGCACCTTTCCCTCCAATCGGGCACAATGGGGGGAAAGTGTGGGGTTTTTAAACTGCTTTTTAGCAACCAAAGCAAGCCACAGCTATGGTCTTTGGCACTTAGTTCGGTGGTGGAAGAAGTTTTAAAAGCCCATGCCTTCCCCTGAATTCGGCATTTTGGGAGGAGAAGTGCAGGCTTTTAAACAATTTTTTCTGCCACCAAAGCAAGCGCCAATGGCCACCATCAGTGCTTGGTTTGGTGATGAATTTTTTTTTAAAGCCCACACTTCCCCACAATCAGGTGCCAGCACAAGACGCCAGTTGCAGAGGCCTAAACTGGTCTCCTGACCATTTTCAGAGGGATCCTGCTGAGCTGCCATCTGCTAGAATCCTTTAAAAATGGCCCAGTTGACACTGGGGGGATCCCCAGGTGGTGGCCTGGCCATTTTTAAAGGGGTCCAGCCAATGACAGCTCAACAGAACCCCTCTGAAAATGGTCGGGATGCCAGTTTGGGGCTCTCACGCTGGCATCCTGACCATTGAACTTGCACTAGTTGAACTTGAATTAGATTCCACCCATTCGTTATCCAAAGCAACAATTGCACATACATTTGTAAAGTGCAACTATGCACTGATCTTTCTATGGATGGCATCTATCTAGCTTCCAGGGAATGCATAGATCCCACCCCTAAAGAAAAAGATAATTAAAATGTTCAGTAGTTCCAAGTTATCCATTGCAGAGTCATATAAGTCTTGAATCTATGTCATACCAGTCATCCTCCTTATAAAAACCATTCTCTTTCATTTCTCTCTTTCTTGGTTTCCATTTCGCACCAACATCTCTCCACTTTGTCCCTTATACTGGCCAACCCTTTATTATTGTCCTTTTGAGTGTGCCTGCATCTTTCCATCTAGGCCTTTCAAATCCCTAGCACACTCTGTATTTCCTTATTGAACAAGTGTAACGTCTTTGCATCAATCTTCCCTGAAGTGGTGTGCTTCTCAATACTAGCTACTGAGGAACCAGAGGGTGCCATTGAACTGGAATCTGGCTATGGACTTTCCACATATATCTTGTTGAATGCTATAGAGACCGAATCCTGAAGAAGATAGGTGTTTAGTTTATTTCATCACAGGGTTTTTATAATGTTATGACCTACCGTTTTATAGTCTATCCAGGAAAGTCAAACATCTCTTACTATTAGGATCTTGTTCCTTTATCATCAATACTTGATCCCCACTGAAAGTAAATCGTGAGAATATAAATGTTAGCACTAAGTGCATATTGTATGCTAATTCACTTCCACAGCAAGCTGGCTCCATGACAGTCCTTGTCAATGCATGGGAAATGAGCCAATGGTAAGATTGGGTACAGATGGGCCATGTAAATTTACCACTAGACCTACAAATATGGCTTTGAAATTCTCCAATTAATGTCCCCTATTTAACCAATTATGATTTGTAGACAGAATCATCAGTGTATTAATTTAAAGGATATGTGACCGTGAGAAGACTGCTTGGCATTTGGATAATTCAACCACTTAATGAGTCTAATACTTTTTTTTACAGAAAACTGCTTCTTAACTCCTAAATTGGAAAGGTTGATGAGTCTATGATTCATACAGTTACTACACACAGATCTCGTTAGAGAAGTGGATATTAATTATATATAAATTTAAGGAGAGAAAAAAGCAGGGTGTTTGAGGAACAGGAGTTTATAGACAACTCAGC